>OX579656.1:4653636-5224038 GCA_951230895.1 Carpatolechia fugitivella | reverse complement strand
TTCTTTTATTGCTTACCAAATTATAACTAATTAGCCAGATGTCCTGTACAAAAATCATAATCATCCGTTCAGCCAATTCCGAGATACAGCAATCGTGCAAACGTTACCCCAGCCGGATTTTAAATATCTTCGCAACCATAGCAAATACAAGTACAAATTAATTTTACCATTTATACCAAATAGATACCTAATTATTTAGATAACAATTATTTCAACATACCCGTTAGAAAAAAAAGATCTGGCTGCGGTAACGTTACTCCAGCCGAAACTGTTTTTATCAAATAATTAAAAAACTATCAGCTTACCAAATTTAAAAATCAGCTTACCATTTACAGAAGCTGTATACCTAATTATCTATTGCATTTGGATGACGATTTTCGACATTTTCTGGCTGGGGTAACGCACTCGATTCTAACTATTTCTTGCTTATTAATACCCTACTGCGTCACCTAAAATTGTGACAGGCATCCAGTTTGAATTTTTGAGATACGTATAGCCATTTAGCTAAAAAAACAACGAAAAGCGTGGCCAGCCAGCCTGAACTTACGTATTAAACTTCTGGCTGGCACCTTTGAATCTCGTGTGCGTCAGAATGGCGGGTGTAAGTCCACCGATAGTGATGGTTTATGCGTGAGAGCAATGTACGAGCAATGTACGGAATGTACATAAAATTTGACACTATGTACTTTTTTTAAACCATAGTTATCACAAAAAGAAAGTGAGCAGCCAACCTGACGTCAGAATGGCGGGTTAAATCTTAATCTACACATTCTACTAATTATTCAAGTGAAAAATTAATTCCGTAGCAATGTACGAGCAACGTACCTATTAAAATTTTATTCGAACAATTCTTTTACTAGCATTTAGTGACTGAATTTGTGACAGTCATAGCGTTTGTTTCATGGCGTCACATAAAGGCGTTTACGAGAAATCGATGAAAACTTGGTGCCAGCCAGCCTGATGTTCTGGCTGGCTGGCTCGTTGTATCTGCGCTGTCTGATGGTCTACGGCTTCCATATTTTCTGACGGGGACGATTAAGCTAACCTGTAAATGTGACGGCGATCCCTCCCATAGTTTCAGAGATATTGATCATTGTTATTTTCCCAAACAAACTTAGCAGAAGGTGACCAATATTAAAGGTGAATGTAGGATTACGTATAATTGTTTTATTTTAAGGAATGAAAAGCCACAAATGAATGATACTGATACCAACAACTTGTAATAATAGGGTAGCTACACAAATAAGCGGGCCGGCATTAATCGGCATAGTCGGTTCGGCGGTATTTGTCGATTTTATATAATAATTTTACCGCCCGGCTGTGGGCGATGTACAACTTTACCCGTGGTCCCGGTGAATCGACCCATTACCGGGTATAGGTGTATTAACTACCCGTGGTTCCATGAAGGGCGCATTCCGAATCAGACAGCGCCGTCAGCGATCACAAAAGCAAAAAAACGTATGAGTTTTGACAGCAGACAGTAATTCGGAACGCGATTACAGGTGCTTCGATTTCAGCGCGTCTCTGAACGCAGGGGAAATAAATACCTAAATGCCACTAGGGATTTTTCCCCGGACTTCATTGATAGAAATCAATTTACTAGTGCGGTATTCATTCATATCTATGAACTTATCGACTTTTTTACCGATTGGTTTGAATGGTTTTGCGGATTGAACCGTTCGATTTGCAAATTTTATTTAAACTTGACCGAAGACGGTGGATAGAATGCGACTGAACGCCACACCGAAGTCGATCGTAATCATCGGACAAAAAGACATTGCGCCTCCCAAGTCGCCAACGGTTCAATTCACAAAACGACCAATTCTATGTCAAATAGCGAAGTGGCCATTGTGCATCAAGGTTGCGTCAAACTCTCAAGATGCTATTAGGACAATTCGCGAAACGACCAACTCACATATTTAAAAATTGACCCTTTAGCGAAATATCCGTTCTTCGACATGTACCAAATACATTACCTCGTTTTATACAAATGTGGTGGCATACTAATACCACATTTGCACAACTTACCGCAGAAAGAACCTAGGGTACCTTGATTGAAACCATACAATACTAACTTGCGTACCAACCAACCAAACCTTTATTACCAAAACCACCGATTATACAAAATACCTTGGGTAATCGTTGACCAACCATTATACCATTTACCATACCTTTACCAGTGCGTACTGTTTTACCAATTTACCGGAAGAGAAGACAATGCTTCATGAAGTTTCAAATGAAGCATTGCCTTTATAACCTGCAAGACTCATTAGGTAACTACTAAAGTTCTAAGCTACATTACTGCTACAGTCAGTAACTACTATCTAAACTTACAAATTTCATTTTTACGACTAAGCAACGTCCAGGATCAGCTAAGAATTGAAATCTACCGATCGTGAACGTTGGGAACGACCTTTGCCTGAGCAAAAGCCGTTCAAGAGAAGGAAGTTGCGAACCTACCTTGTGCATCCCCTACAGCGCCACCTTCCCCTCCTCCAGTAATATTACCATCTCCCGTCGCAGAGCCATCAAAACCTGCACAAAACAATAAAGTTAAGTTTCACAAATAACACAATAAGATACTGTTGATACCTTAAAATTGCCGATCGGTTAACTTACCAGTCATGTCCATATTCGAGTCATCTTCGACAAAATTCGTTTCATCATTAATCGTGCCGTCTTCGTCATCATCCCACATACTTTCATTTACGAATTCAGGTTCCATTTTCGGTGCCACGGCATTGTTTTCGTCCTCATCCGGTATCGTCACGAATTCTTCCTTTGCAGATCCTGATGGACCTGCTTCTAGTGGGTCCACACATTTCCGTTTCGCAGGTCCGCTTTGTGAAGATGATGAATTATTTGATGCTATTGATGGCCTATTTGGTCGCTTAATTGCTACTGGAGTTGAGGAGGGCTTAGAATCTAAATCAGTCTCTATCTTAGTCATTACAGATTGCCTTTGTTGTGACGACCTCGGGCCTGGCCTCGACGTCGGCTTTGGTTTGGATGGCGTGGAACTTTCTTCATTTTGATTTCCGGTTAGACCTTTCACTTGAAGTTGTTCCGCGATGCTAATAAATGACGCTAATTCTTCTTGCTTAACATTAACTTCCCCTTGATACATAAATTGTAACAGGTCTCTTAACGCTGAATGACTAACATCTTTTAAAAATACTGAAACAAAAATAAAAAAGGTTAGCGATTGCACTTTCAATATCAACATCATAAATAAAAATCACAGGCAACTCGAGGATAAGAAACACTCACCTATTGGATGTTGGGTTGGGTTCATTTTGAACATTTCTTGGAAATAGGGAGAACATACTGATAAAACTAGTTTGTGTGCTTGTAATAATCTGCCTTCAGCAGCCAACGTTACGTCCACTAATTCCCCACGCGACAGCAGGCCATGAAAGCCTGCTGACATATTTGCGTGGAAATTGTTCCAACATAATGAAAATGGTTCGTTCGACGCCATTATGGCGTCGGCGGCATTACCACGTAAGAAGAACTTACAATTACAATTCGAAGTACATTGAATTGTAATAATTGTATTTGTAATGTATTAAAAAGGCCCCTGGAAATAAAAAAACTATAATAAAATTGTAACTGGCTGATGGCTGATGACTGTACAATGTATATGGAAAATATTTAAGAAAAAAATTATGTGAGGGGTCTTTGTGAAACTAGCAAACAATTTTAGTTTGTCTGTCTAATTGTAAATGTTTGTTCGCGTATCACGCAAAAATTACTAAACGAAATTGAATGCAGTTTTCACTGTAGTATTGTTGGAGATCTATTTTAAAAACTGGTGTGTATGTTTTATTTTGATACACCACCACCTAGAAGCGGAGTTAAGGGCGTCACAGACGGTTAAGATATGACATTATAGCTCGTCGCAGTGACCGGCCATTCTGCTTAACCCCCGCTTTGCACACAAAGTGAATGGCGACGAGAGAGCTGGCTGCCTCGTGCTATAATAACTTTGTACTTTATGATTGAAACATTTGAAAAAATAATAATAATGAAATGGTTCTATACTGCTCACTATTTCATAGCACTTGTTAGAATAAGTTTGATAAGTAGGTAGTACTAGGTAGTAAAGCTATAAATAAATTTATCAAAACGCTATAAAATAATATTCTTGAAAAAAAAATTTTTGGTTGCTTAGATGCATCCGGTGAACCGGTAGCATTCTTTCTTAATTAAAAAAGAAGTTAATTATAAAAGTTCATAAATATTTTACTGGATATAGTTTTATTTCGAGTTTACTAAGACCTTACATGAGCATTATGTGCCTGGCGGTACTTACAATTAAAAATAAAGACGGTTATTACATTCATAATAATATCAAACATCTAACTGATTTGGTCTAAAAACAACCTATTAGGTAGAATAAAACTAACTAAACTAGAATAAAACTATGTAGGTAGAATAAAACTAACAGGATGTTCAACGCAATAATATTGGATGTTATCTGTGTAGAGCCTAAATCTTCTACAATATCGTTTGTTCTATTACTTAAATATTAACTTAGGTTTTTGTTACTCAATAAATAAAATGGTACTTATTTTATTTTATTTATTTGTTTGTTTGTATCCTTGCCACCATAAACAAAATAAAATGTAATCTGTAGGTATTAATCTTACAATAATAAAATATCTACTCAAAAGTATATTGGTTTTATAAGTCATTTTGAGTTCGCCGAGTGAAAGAAGTTTCAATACCTTGCTAAAAAATCAAAATTACATTTGGGACACTTTGGGGTTTTCTACGCTACCGCCATCTATAGAGGAACAATTTTTTTTGACTGCTCATTACAGCCCTATCCTATACTATGGCCGAACCGTAGTACGCTGCCGCTGCCGCTGCCGCCGCCGCCGCGCTGCCCTATGCCGCTAGACCACGGAGGCTGTCGAGCACGAAACATCACCTACTGATGCAGTATTGTTGAACATGAAATTTTCTTAAAGAGTCGATGGTTAACATTTAAATTTTCTTAGCCCGATGGGCAGCCACTCGACGAGCGTTATCGGTGACAGTCCTCCGGTGTCGAGACATAAGGTCAACAACAACAACAACAGAGACTGTCCTTGCAGCGGCCAACCTGGGGTCGTAGCCGGTTAGGATTACCAAACTGGCCCCTGCAAGTCACTACGCGGAGGGACAATATAATATTATGTATGACAATAGTATCACATCGTGGTGGTATGGTGGCAGCGAGTTATGTGGGTATAGTATATCTCCACGAATACTATACTTGGGTTATATTTTTTTTTTTTTTTGTTTTGGCATAATGCTATTTGCACATAGGGTTATATTATGAGAACGAAGGATTATAGGGGGCGCATTCTGAATCAGACTTTAGCGCTGTCAGCGATCAGAAAAGCAAAAAAATGTATGGCTGACAGTGATTCGGAACGCGATTACGGGTGCTTTCATCGATTTCAGCGCGTCTCGGAACGCAGGGAAGATGAGTTCTGACAGCTTCAAAATTCTTCATACGACGTTAACAACTTTTTTTTATAATATTCAGTTTAAAAACCATAATAGCTAATAATTAAAAATATAACTTCACTTCTTATTTTATCATTAAACAGTATGTAATTTTACTTCATAAATAAATAAATAAACGAAATAATATTTAAAAGTTTTTAAAATTTTAATCTGTCAGAGCTCATCCTATAGTAACCAAGTATATTATAGAACACTTCTCGGTCCTAGGTTAGAACCACGCACTAAAACAAACGGTGGCAACGGTGCACAACCATTTTTGTTCGCTGCTATGCTACGCTCAACCCAACAGATGGCGCTACATGTACTCGTTTCTGCAAGGCGAATAGAAAAATGCTGTTCGCAACATTGAGCTATTGTTCGCAATAAGAATAATAATTGATATAAGAAATATCTTTATGAACTATGTACATTTTATGCATTTATTTATAAATTTGTTAAATGTTATAAACTAAGGCTAACCATCCGTCCTGGTTCTAACTAACAATAAAATTTTATAAATAAGTACCTAAGTATACACTTATGTAAAAATTTTATTTTTAAATAAAGGTTTATTCTAGCCAGCACAAAAGAAGCAGAAGGGCCAAAATTTGATACTCAAATAAATAACAATGAGTTATTTGAATATGATTACTGAGATTCTTTTAATACTTTTTGATAGCACTGAGTTTGGTCTTCTTCAAAAACTGTGAGTAGGTATTTAAGTCTGCGTATAACGAAACGTGCGCCGTTCCGTTATTTGTGGTTATCTTCGTCTCTACTCTACCTAGGTCTCTCTACTCTATCCATAGGTAACGCGGTGGGATCTATGGTCGTAATTTGTGTCACTGAAGATTGTTTACTATTTTCGTGATTATTCTAAATCTTCCTCATTATTAGTAAAACCGGATATGATTTTATAAGAGTACTGTTTATAGTGAAGTGTATTGTGCAAAAAGTAGTCATGTCAAAACAGCTGCCTTGTGTATTGGTGCTCCTAGGTGGTAATGTTGAGTTTCTATCACATTTTTCTGTTTTAGTGTTTCCAAAGTGTTTTAGTGTTTCCAAAGTTAGTGAAGATGTGATAAAAAGTGTATTCAAAGATTCAAAGGTGTTTAACAATAAATTCTGATGTGTTCACCGGGGAAAGTTGTAAGTAGCATGACAAGAACGAGTGCTGGTTGATGGAGTAACCTGGCATTGCGTTCTTTCTAGTTTTAGATAAATGTGTCTGAATATTCCAAATTATGTTTGTGTACGTCGATTTAACTGTAAGACATCAGATCCAAACTTTGCTAATATTCGTCTTTTTTGCGTAATATTGCTTAGTTTGTAAACATAACCTACAAATTACAAATGGGTGTTATTGAAGTTTGTGAACTGTTTTTTTAATATGCAGTCAATATTACATTATATACATACGAAAATTTGCCGAACCTACAAATATTTGTAGGCTTCATTCATAATCCCACTAAGTAATTTGTCTGCTAACAAGTCCATGTTATTTTGATTTATTTGTTATTTGCTTCACATTTTATTTAATTATGTGTAAAACTGTAGTGGTAATAATTACTTCCACATAAGTCGGACAAATATTGCAAACACACCAGCAACAAAGTTTTGTTTGATTACATTTTAAATCACAACACCAAGGAAATCAACGAGACTTTATTTATCAGTAGAGGATATACATATACAGTAAATTACTAAAACTACACATTCACGCTGTGTCTCAGGTGGACTTTCAGAGTTCCCTTTTTTAAAAACATAAGTTCTTGGCCCCCAAACTAGAACTTTCTGTATTATGGGAATAATTTATATAGGTATGTCAAATATATATGAGATTCATATTTTATGGGGACATTATAATGATTCAAGAGTCATCAGTAAAAAAAGAAGAATTTTTTATCATAAATTATTAGTATATTGGCTCATCTCAGCTTAAGCTCAAAAGTAAAAAGAAAAAGTTTTCCAAGTATTTATGTCTGCATCACTATTGGCTAATCTCCTTTCTTTGTGAATCTTTGGCAAAGAGTTGTGACCCAATACCTCACTTGATTGCTAGAATGTGTAGGGTCCATCAGGTCCTACCATATGCAGGTGGCAGGACACAAGATGGAAGTTAGGTGACCCATTATTTGGTCCGCATAGGCAACAAAATTTGGTATTGTTAGAAAATCCCCACTAAACATGTTGCCCCTTGCTCTGGCTGGCCTGAGTCCGAAGCCTATTTAATGACTTTCAGATTGGCCACACAACAACTTAAAGCAGTGGCCAAAGCCATACTGTAGTTACTTCTTATTTGGTAATTGTAAGTTAAAAAGTAAAATTACATATTATTCATGGCACATAAATTTCATGCTATACAATTTTTATTGTCCTGAGTAAATTAAAATATCCTTTAAATGTATTGGTAAAACTTATGTGAATATTTTGTAGGTTTATGGCCAGGACAGCTTTTCATCAGAGTGTATATATAGTTGTATAGTGTTTTCAACTACTACCTCCTGAAACTCGACCTAGACGTCCCTGGCAACACTAGAATGCTGGTGTGTCCTAGAGCTAATACAATTTTTTTTTAAGTCTTTCTCGGTAAGCGCAGTAAAATTATGTAACAAGCTTCCCAAATCTATTCAGAACTGTCCCCTCGTCATTCAAGCATAATGTGAAAGAGCACTTCTTATCTCGTTTCTAATAATATTTTATTTTTATCATGTATGTATTTATTTATAACTAGCCTTCCGCCAGCGGTTTCACCCGCGTTTAATGAGTTTTCCCGTAGGAATGAAGTGTTTTTCCCGCGGTTAAAAGTAGCCTATGTCCTATACCAGGACCTAACCTATATGTGTGCCAAGTTTTATCCCGATCCGTCAGTGGTTCAAGAGTGATTCGGCAACAAACATCTAAACATTTTATATATTTATTTAAGTAATGTATATGTAACCTATTTATCTATGTATGTAGGTATTGGTAGTGTATGTATGTATAATATGTAATAGTATAGGTACTTCTATGTACTATTGTGTTATTTAGGCTAATTGTAACTTTAATTTCATTTTTATATTCTGTGCACTTTTGTTGACTCTGCCATCTCATTTTCCACCACTGTGAAGGTTGGCTGGAAGAGATCTCTTATAGAGATAAGCTCGCCTTTGTACATTCCTTATCCTGTGTATGTTTAATTGTGCAATAAAGTGTTATATATATATATATATATATATATATATATGCCACCATATCATAATACCAAAAATATGGTCATAATACTTCTTTACTGTTTGAGATTGTAGCTAGGACCACTAGCTTCATAGACATTCCAAAGTCAAAACAGTTTAAACTTCTTTACCAAGTCTTCCGCTACCTACTCATCATCAGCAACCTACTAATGCTTGGCTTAAAAACATTCACAATATCAAGTTAATATTTTATACCTTATATTTATACCTTGATATTTTTTCAATAATTTGATCGATAATTTTTCAAATTTTAATAATAATAAAGCTTTTATTATTTCCAAACGAAAAACTAAAAAATAAGAAAAACTAATTAACAAAGCCATTTACAGGTTTATTTATTTTATTTTATTTTTATATTATTCGGAACACCTACAGCTAGATTACAATAACTAAAAAACATAAAAAACAAATCAACAAAGCCATTTACAGGTGTTCGCAGATAGGAACAAATCTGGATGTAGACTTAACAGCTAGAGAAAACAAACTAAAACATTGACACTATTGAGTATAGTACTACTTAACAATAAGAGTTCTATATTGAGTGATGTAGCTCACGCGACCGAGCACTGCCAAAGAAGTTATTGCTAAATACTCGCCTTATTTCTGAGGGTTTAGAACAGAACAAATCTAGATTATTATGCAGCGCTTTCAAGTTATTGAATGAGTTACTGACTCTTAAGAAAAAAAAATTACGACGGTAATTCGTTTTCGCTCGAGGATTAGCTAAAGAATTCCTATGTCTAACAGATAATTTACGAGGAACATGGATACATACTTTTTCCAGAAGGCTAGAACAATCAATTGCACCATTTAAAATATTGATTAAATATATCAGGTCAGATACCTCCCGTCTTTTAGCCAAAGGTAGAAAATGCTGTTAGTTTTTATTTTTATTCTTAATCTAGGTTTTAAATTTTAAGAATATGTAAATCAAACTAAAAATAGTACAGGTTGTAATACCTACCTATATATAAGTTCTGACTGTTTTTACATTTAATGGCCGATGCACACCAAATGCGTGACGTGACGTGACGTGCGCACGCACTAGTTGTAATATATGAATATGCCACACTGGGTGCGTGACGTGTGCACGCGCGTGCACGCAGCTGTCATGCGCACGCAGAGCTGCGTCTGACTGATAAACAGAGTCCGTACACGCGCGAGGCGGAACGGCAACGTAGCACACGCGCGTGCGCTGATGACGTTGTATTATATGGCACTCCTTGTTAGGTGCCACACCGGCTACGCACGCGCACGCAACGTTCGGTGCTGCACGTGTGCACGCGCGTCCCGTTGTATTTATTTATAAAGCAAATAGTGTTTTCTTCGCAATGGAGACAATTTTGAAATAAAATCTAATAGAAATCGTAAGAAAATGTGAGTTTATCTACAGCACCAAACACAAAGAGTATAGAAATAAAAATTATAAATCATTGTTGTGGGAGAGAATCGGCTTAATGCTAGAAATAGACGGTTAGTAAAATTATATGGTTTTTATTCATTTGAATTATATTGTTTTTATTCACGCACGCGCGTGTGCGATATTTCCGTTCCGCCTCGCGCGTGTACGGACTCGGTTTGTCAGTCGGACGCAGCCCTGCGTGCGCGTGACAGCTGCGTGCACACGTCACGCATCCAGTGTGGCATCTTCTATAGAGTTTCATACATTACAACTAGTGCGTGCGCACGTCACGTCACGTCACGCATTTGGTGTGCATCGGCCATTAACATGCTGATTTGACTAGTTAGTCAACCTACCCTAATGTTACCATCACATAAAATCTTATAGATGTCTTTGGGTCATCTCTAGTCATTCTTCTTCACAAAAGAACAAACATTTCTTAAACAAGACAATAAATACCCAATCCCATCTATTGCAGTCCACTGCTGGACGTAGGCCTCCCCAACGGCACGCCAAAGCGCACGATCACCCGCTTTCCTCATCCAGCCACCACCAGCGACCTTCCTCAGGTCATCAGTCCACCTGGAATAAATACCCATGCAAACAAAATTTTAATGATGTTTTACTCGGAATGTTAACATAAATTAAATATAGAGTGGCTGTATACAAAGTGTCAGGAGAATCTATCTTGTAGACTGGCAATCTTTACTAAATTAAATATAGAGTGGCTGTATACAAAGTGTCAGGAGAATCTATCTTGTAGACTGGCAATCTTTACTAAATATAGAGTGGCTGTATACAAAGTGTCAGGAGAATCTATCTTGTAGACTGGCAATCTTTACTAAATATAGAGTGGCTGTATACAAAGTGTCAGGAGAATCTATCTTGTAGACTGGCAATCTTTACTAAATTAAATATAGAGTGGCTGTATACAAAGTGTCAGGAGAATCTATCTTGTAGACTGGCAATCTTTACTAAATATAGAGTGGCTGTATACAAAGTGTCAGGAGAATCTATCTTGTAGACTGGCAATCTTTACTAAATATAGAGTGGCTGTATACAGTGTCAGGAGAATCTATCTTGTAGACTGGCAATCTTTACTAAATATAGAGTGGCTGTATACAAAGTGTCAGGAGAATCTATTTTGTAGACTGGCAATCTTTACTAAATTGTATTCACAGCTGAGTAAATAATCTTAAAAGACTTCGGTAACCCGTTTGTAACAAAATTTGCATAGTGTTTGAAGTCGAGTACTTCTGGATTGCCCTCCCTCATGTAAACTGATAATCAGTTTGAATAATCCCAGTGCACCCCGACCACCTTTAGAGTGCATCCAATAGGATGCACGCAGAGACAATTCGTGCTCTGTCTGCACTGCAACGAAATAGTCAGGTATAGTTCGTGCAACAACTTTGCCCCTGACCTTGAATGCGCCAAGTATCTTTCTTTCACTTGCTCACGTCTTAAATGCGCATCTCCCCACCGCTTTCGCCGACAGGTCTTAAACCGTTTTTTATTTGTGTGGCTTCATAAATCAAACATCACCAAATCATCGATTGAAAAATTGAGTAGGGAGCAACAAAATGCCATCCGCGTCACACACTACGTGTCTGTTTATCTTGGTTTCCTGGCAGCTGGGCAATTCCATACGAGACGGACTCTACATCTAATTACCATTTTTCACTTCATTTTGCTAGCATGGGTTTATAGAAGATTCTTATTTTTTTTAATGCACTTGTAAGCACTTAGTATACTCGTACGTATAATTATATAAAAAATAGAGATTTTAAATTTGACTACTACATGCAAAAGGAAGTTACTTTCAAGAGGGTTTTTTAACTTCGTAAATCTTCTTATTTATAAGGTTTATTGATTTAAATTATATATAGAGCTGAAGTACGTTAAATAACCTATTGGAATTTAGTAAAATAAAAATCTCAAGTTGTACAGGAAATTATTTATGAGGAAATTAAATCGTGACGGACACTACAGGCTAAAATGTAACGAACACTACATTCCCTTTGTATTGCAAAAATATCGACTCTCAATATTATTTCAGATAATTTTGAAATTATTTCAAGGTTAAGAAAACTAGGTCTGCTGGAAAATATTTCTTTAGAAATAAATAGTACCTGTTGTGTCGTCTTTCTTCATGTTTTATGTTTTGTAATTTACTTGTGTACAATAAGTAATAAATAAAAATAAATATATAAATAAACTTACCTAAACATTCTGAGATCTAGTCGCGGCCCTTATTTTTTAACATACATATCAGCCTCCATGGCCGAATGGTTGAGATTCCGTCGTCGCTAATTACGGAGGTTCCGGGTTCGAATCCCGATGGGAATCAAGTCCGCGCCTGCTATTTGTATTGTCAACTACAATATATGACATTAGAAAAAAGGTCAGATGAAGGGCACTTTTGTCATGAAAGTTCTTTCTAAGGCAAATTTCATTCACGCAAATAATACACAACGCACGACCAAGCAGTTTGATGCACGCGTCCAGCTGCTTGATCAAACACGAGGTTTTCACTCATTCGCGTATGGTTTTGAATCTTCCTTGTCGCTTACTCACGCAACCAGCGTCCAGATTCTTTGATCGAAGTTAGAAACTGTCATATAGAACATAAATACTTCTTGCTAAACGTCAAGCCGTTGACCATCCCCGAACGTCTTTAAAAATGTAGAATTAAAAAACTGTACGGATTGGAATGAAATTTGGAATAGAGATAGTTTGTACCCTGGATTAACACATAGGATACTTTTTACGGGAAAAAGTCTTATTCCCACGGGAAAATCTTACACAACGCGAGCGTAGTCGCGAGCGGACCGCTAGTATGAATATTCTATTCTAGTCTGATCCAACCCAACATTTAAACACATTTTAAAGTACATGTCCGCTTTAGATGTGCGTGCAGTGCAACATCCCGGTACTGATTGTGATAAGGACAAAATTCGAATTAATCCCGAAATTTAAAAAAAATGTCTTTGATTTTTTCCTCTAGTTTCATGGAATAGTTTCGAGTAGGTAATATGACTTAGTTAATTGCATATTACTTACATACCAAAGGTTCAGCAAAAGATTCCTACCATAAGACGCAGTTTGCTTTTCAGGGTTCCGTAGTAAAAAGCAACCATTATAGTTTCGCCACGTCTGTCTGTATGTCCACCGAAACCGTATGTGAAACCGTTGTATTTGGAAATGTGAAAAAATTCACGGTAGTAGTGTATTATGATGAATATAAAAGGAAAATTATCAACATCAAGTAGGCTTTACAGGTTACTGAATAATAGACCAATTTATAAAATGTACTTGTACTAGTAAAAAATTCGGTACAAATCATAGAAAAATATTTTAATGAATGTTAACTGGCTAAAACAGGTACCTACCTACCTAAGTAGATTTGGACAACTACGGAACCCTACACTTTGCGTGGCCCGACAAGTGCTTGGCCGGTTATTTTATTATTTATTTGAATCTGAGGTACATAGTATATTTATTACGATTTTCGCCGTACCTAATATTTAATAGCATACGAGAACGCAACTTTTAACATGTTCATCATCATCATCATCGTCGTGTGGGTTGTAAGGTCGATAACATGTTATGTGTCACTTTCCTTTTAAGTGTTACTTACTTACTTATGTTTCATGCGATTATTTAAAATGTTCTGAGATCTCGAGTGTGTAAGACCAGTATATTTAAAAAGCATTCAGGATCGATCGGTTCCAATCGAAAAGTTATAAGTGTGAGGCTTCGTAACCAAACCAAAGTCAAGCAAAGTGAGAGCAACTTAGGCAAATACACCTTCATATAACAAAGTTTTTTCGCAATCGGCGAACTCGAAATAGCTTTCAACTGGAAACACAGAAGCACGTGGAGGGCAGGGTGCACATTCATCAAAGGTTGGTTTTTCTTCTTGGGTATATACCTACAGTCAGGTTGACGACGGAGCTAACAAATCTTAGTGACTGATTTATCGAGCCTTCCAAGGCTTTAGTACTCAGTCAGGCCAACGATTGTTTACAAACCTTATCCTTACTTAATATTATAAACGCGAAAGTTTGTATATATGGATGGATGTTTGTTACTCTTTCACGCAAAAACTACTGATTGGATTTGGATGAAATTTGGAATGGAGATAGTTTGTAACCTGGATTAACACATAGGATACTTTTTACTGGAAATCATCTTATTCCCACGGGAAAACTTAAATAACGCGAGCGTAGCCGCGGGCGGACTGCTGTAGACAATATAATAGATGGGCGGGACGAGACTAGTACTTAAGACATACTGAAAGTTTCTGGCTGATAAATAAAACTAGATTTATAAGACTAACGATTTATTGTTTTTCAAAGTATATTCTCTCGCAATTAATAATAATAACAATAATTTTTATTTGCTATAGATATGGTTATAAGGCCCGGTTTCCACCAAAGCTGAGCGGAGAGGAGATGTGTTTGAATAACCAATCAGATTTCGTTATTTCCACATCTCCTCTCCGCTTTTCTTCAGTGGAAATGGATCGAGCGGAGAGGAGATGTCTAATTTTTCTATAGCAAGCGAGGTGCGACTGTGCGAAGATGTGTGTAGCCGGGCGGCGAGCAGCGAGATGCGCGCGGCGAGCGGCGTGCGAGGCCTCGCGACGGCGCCCGCGCTCCCACTCCCCGCCCCGCGAGCTTCGCCGCTACGGACGCACAGCTCACATCTCCTATCCGCTACGCACAGATCACATCTCCTCTCCGCTTTGGTGGAAATAGCCAGCCAGCTTCGCAGCTCAGCTCGACACATCTCCTCTCCTCTCCGCTTTGGTGGAAACCGGGCCTAAGGGTGTTACAATATATTATAATATGGTTACATAGCAGTTTCTCATATCTAGCCTAAAAACTAAGCATGCAAACAATAATAATAATACAAATCTAATAATAATAATGCATTTTTGCATTCGCTGAAACCACTGTACAAAGCAGTTGGAAGCAAGTCTTCCTTAGGGACCTCTTCAATGGCTTCATGATACACATACACCGCCGATTCAGGCCTCGTTAAACGTGTGCCTCTAAGTTTGTCTTTAATTTCTGGAAGTCGCAGGGTGCTAGGTAAGTACGGGCTGTAAGGCGGATGCGTCATCATCAGTTCCAGATTTGAAGCCTTCAAATAGGCTTTTGTTACCTTAGCGGAACGTTAGGCTTAGGATGTGTTATCGTGGTGAGGGAGGACATTGCTTCGAGGACGCTTTTCCCGAACTTTTTCTAAAACTCTGGGCAAGCAAATGTTGACGTACCAATCTGCAGTCACTGTTCTTTGATGTTCGAGCGATACTGTAGTGTAATGTCCTGATTTGCCGAAAAAAGATGCAACCATTTTTTACCAATGCTTCGACTTTTTTCCTGACTTTCGTCGGCAAATCTTCAAAAGGAAAGACCCACTCTGCCGACTGGCTTTTTCTTTCGGGTTCAAAGCAGTACCCCCAGGTTTCGTCACCTGTCACGATATTATCACAAAGTAGGTAAAGCGGCGCGAGGCCCCAGACAGAGTCCACTCGGAACAAACTGCCATTTCTGGCACGCACACATTGACGTGTCGTATATAGGCGTTGCCACGCAGTTCCCAAGCAGTATTCCACACAGGTATTTCTCTGTGGTATTCCTTATATAGCGTTTGCCAAAAGAGTTTGTCGCGATCGCAAATTCAAATTAAAACTTTTTCGTAAGATTTTTTCGTCTGCGAGTGTTGCAGTATATTTGGTTGTTTGAATACTACTAAACACTGTGCCTATACAGTCTTCACTTTACCAAAAATAAGTAAAAGAGAAGCATAGTAAAATTCCTGAATAGTATGACGCTGTGTGACCCACAAATTTTCATCGTGTGAGAAATCGGGATCTTTTATGAATATTTGATGCTCTGTCTACCCTCTAAGGCATGTAAGCATGATAACATAAATGTATAAATAAATGAATCGATGTAAGTATGTTTGATATGTACTATTTTACCAACTTTTTGTCAAAACTGAGAAACAATACATTAGCAACCAAGAGTCTGGCAAGATGACGTAATTATTTTTGAAGAAGGTGAGAGTGGTCTTTTTATAACCCTTTTAATTTTGTGATATTATAGACAGCCAATGACTGTCCCGAAGAAGGTGAGAGTGGTCTTTCTATAACCCTTTTAATTTTGTGATATTATAGACAGCCAATGACTGTCCCGGCACCACTGGACACGCAGTCGTTTCTGGTCCTCCGTTAAGTCATCGGTATCCATCGAGTGCAAAGCTTCCGAACCTTCAAATTGCTCATGTAAAATGTCTTGCACTTCCCTTATTCCAATGCCTATTTACTGGCAAGTATTTTAGTTGTCAGTTTCAATAAGTGGTCGTACGGTGTCATTAGAGTCTGTAACCGCAGTCGCCGGCCGACCTTCACGTACCTCGTCATGGAGATGACCACGCCGCCCACGTCTAAATTCTCCAACCTACGAATACACAGAGCTGCGACATGGTGCTTCATCACCAAATGCCAGTTAAGCCACAACGAAAATCATAAAAAAATCATTGAATAAAAATGTTCACCAGTTAAATTCATTTTGATAGCGACACACAATGAAATGAAAAAACAAATGACAGTCTCGCAAATTAAAAAGTAACATGTTCCCAAAGAGATCCATTTTCGAATTTCATAATTGTTTTTTCTTTCTTTTATTGTAAGTGGGCAGATCCAGTGACTAAGCCACAGGGCTTTTAATATTTTGATGTTAGTTGGTTGATCATCAACTGCTCATATATGTCCCCACCGAAGGGCTCGAGCCTACCCTGAATTAGGGTGATTAGGCCTTAGTCGACCACGCTGGCCCAGTGCGGGTTGGTCGACTTCACACACAACTTTTGAATTTCTTCGCAGGAGTGTGTAGGTTTCATCACGATGCTTTCCTTTACCGTAAGAGCGTCGAATAAACGACATATGAATTCGAAATCCAAAAACATTGGTACGAGAACACTAGACCACCGACCATCGACGCTCTCGTTAGTTGATTGATATTGGTTACTAAATTAGGTAATCTCTTTAGGGTTCCGTACCATTAAAGAAAAAGAGGAACAAATATAGGATAGGATCAGTTCGTTGTCCGTCTGTTTGTCTGTCAAGATTCTTTTTTTATTTCAAGAACGCGTGATTGAAATTAATACCATAAAGAATAGAATATATACAAGATGAAAGAAAGAAAAAGAAAGAAGATGAATGATGATGAAAGTATCCTAGAGCTGTAAAATCGGGTTTATAAGTCTACACAATAAAATATATGGCCTAATCTAGTAATTTTATTTATTATTTAATTTTTATTTTATTTATTAAAGGACAATAAACAATTGTGCAGTAGCTTAATCAAATACAATAATAATTAAACGCAGCACTTATTGTACTGTCATGTTTTCATACAAATTTTAATACTCTAAAAACCAAAGCTACTTACTTTTTTCCTGTTGACCTATGAAAGGCAAAAATCAAAAAGTTGTAGAAGTAGCAAAATTTACCATTTTACAAACAAAATGCTGTCTTAAACAGTGATTTAGCACGTTACGTAATTTATATGGTGAAGTTAGTTGAAGGCTTCATCATCATCATCATTATCATCATCATCATCATCTCAGCCGGAAGGCGCCCACTGCTGAACATAGGCCTCCCCCGTAGGTATCCAACCTGAATGGTCCTGCGCTATTTACATCTACCGGTGGCGGCGCCCAGCAACTTTCACCTAGTGTTGCCGAACTATCGATAGTTTTACAATCGATAGTAGAACGCCAAAAACATGTACCCTAGCGATAGGCCTATCGATAGTATCGATAGTTCTTTTAGTGCATTACTATTGATAAGCAGCAATACTATCGATACTATCGTATTTACTTAAATTACCGATAGGCTATCGATAGACTTGGTGAAGTAGAGGAGCGAGGGGCTTGTTGTAATTTTGAAAAATAATGCTATATCTTGAGGTGTCTTAAATTACCACTAACTAAACTTTGATTGAATACTCTAACTATTCTTCTATTAAGTCAAATCGAAAAAATATCAAATCTACAGGTAACTCTTTCACAATTAATTTTTTATTCAAAAAAGGGAAGTGTTCCAACTTACCCCGTGCTTGGGGTTTGTTGTAACATCTATTGGGGCAAGTAGTAACAACAATAAAAAAACAAAAATGTTACACTTTCAATCATTTAATGTTTTCACATCTTGAATAATTTTGCTTATCTCTAGTTCTACCTTACATCTTACAATAATCAGCCTTGCAATGAGTTTCTTTATCAAAGAATTTATTCTCCATCTGAATTACACTTGATACAAACAAAAGAAATAGTATCTCCTGTGACACAGCCCACATGTGCCCAATTGCCCATATCTTACATACAATACATTCTACCCAATCACCCTGTGAATGACTGTACGCTTCATCGCAAACAAGACAATGCCAATCTTCAGATTCTGAATCTGAACTTAGAATCCTTTTTTTAACTCTTTTTATTCCATCTTTATTTTTCGCAGATTTTTTACCTTTTCCTTTCCCTTATCTTTATCATCTTTTTTTTGCTTTTTCTTCATCTTTTATTCATATTCCATTCTCAAAGCTTCTTTTTCAGGCGTGTCTGTCAAAACAGCAGACTTCCTGTTGCGTCTGCAATTTGTATTTGTTTTTCGTGGTGGTGCCTTTGGCAATGGTCTAATCTTCGATGAGGAAAATTGATTTTGACCAGAGCAACTTCGATGAACACATTTTTCATTCTTCGTCTTCTGTGAATACTTGTCTAGGCTAGACATAGCCTAATTTTGGACTTTCACTATTCTTCTTCTTAATGTATCTGTAAAGAGATACGTGACATTGACCGAAATTCTTACTCGCCTTCTGAATAGTACAGTTGTTTTCTAAAACTTCAACTGCAGCTAACTTGTATACTTCCTGGCTTTGTGTTGCTCGCTCTGTCTTTCTCTTATACTCTCTCGTTCTAAATGATAACAAATAAGTTATGTTACATTAAAAATAACAACAGTAACTTACAGCAATCTGGGGGCAAGTTGTAACATGTTACAACAAACCCCAAGATTTTGTTACAACTAGCCCCTAGGTAAAGTTCTTAATATTTATCACGATAACTAACAGTTTTCGAGATCACTAAGTTACACACCATCATAAATAGTCATATTTTAGCATCAAATTACAAGATTTCAATAACATAGAAATTAATTTTATTAACATCGTTGTTTTTTTTTTACAGTTTACGTATGTTACTAAAAGCAATATATTCATAAATAAGCGAAAATAAATGTTAAGGTAACTTGTTGGGATTTAGTAAAGTTTGATTTGGTATCTTTATCAAATACAAAAATCGGTTTCTTAATAATCTAAATTTTAAATAAATGGTGTTAAGTCTGCGTAGTCTTATAAAAATGTTAAATTTTTAATTGCGACTTACGTAATTGTACGTTTGTTTTCCAAATATATGATTTTTTACTGTGGATTCTTAACTATTAGTTTTAATAAGTATTAATTTATATAGTAATCATTCAAAATTATATCTCTGTATATAACTACTTAATTACTTACGAGTTTTTATCTTAATAATATTATGTTTTAGCAACTAACTGTTAAAGGTCTTTTAGAAGATGAGCCAAACCGCGTATTACAAAGCGTAAAACTTTAATACTCGTTTGAACTTTGAATGTTTTATACCTATCGTTCTTTTTAAAATAATCTAGGCTTTATTTGGTTTCACGTCGACATACTATCGAATTTACATTAAAACAATGGTCGATGGTAGGTACAGTGGGTATATTTTAATAAAAGCTTATGGGAAAATCTATATTATGTAAGTATTTAATTAAATTTATTTAGATTTTCCTTTTAATCGATAAGTATAGACAGTACGAGTGTGACAATATTTGTGTATTACTTGAATAGTACTCATGCTTGAGTACAGATGAGATACGAGTACGCACAACAACGGACGCGAGTGCGTGCATGATAGCGCAGCCCGTGTGCATATACCTATATATGCAACACCCATTGTACTGTGCGTTTTTTTTATAGAGATGCGCACATAGTTAATTTTAGTCACGTCTGTCGTATAAATATTCACACTAATAATATTACAAATATGAAACTATATTTGGTTGTTTGTTCCGCTTTCACGCCTTAACTACTGAACGGATTTGGATGAAATTTAGAATGCAGACAGTTTGTACCTTGAATTAAACATAGGATACTTTTTACGGGAAAAAGTCCTATTCCCACAAGAAAATTTTACATAACGCGAGCGTAGCCGCGGGTGGAAAGCTAGTAATACTTAGGACACAAAGTTTCTGGATTCTGATAAATAAGACTTACGATACATTTATTGTTTTTCAAAGTATATTCCCTCGCAATTAATGCATTTTTGCATTCGCTGAAACCACTGTACTAAAGCAGTTGGAGCAGTCTTCCTTAGTCAGCAGTTTTTCTTATTCTTCAATGGATTCATGGAACACATTCACCGCTGATTCAGGGCTCCGTGTGGCTCTAAGTTTGTCTTAAATTTTTGAAAACAAAAAGAAGTCGCAGGGTGCGGGGTCTGGGCTGTCATCAGTTCCACATTTGAAGCCTTCATCGTGGTGAAGGAGGACATTGCTTCGAGGACGCTATTCGCGAAATTTTTCTAAGACTCTAGGCAAGCAAGTGTTGTCGTACCAATCTGCAGTCACTGTCCTTTGATCCTCAAGCGATACTGTAGTGTAATGTCTTGTTTTGCCGAAAAAAGAAGCAACCATTTTTACCAATGCTTCGACTTTTCTTAACTTTTGTCGGCAAATCTTTGGCGAGGCTTTTTCTTTTGGGTTTATAGCAGTACACCCAAGTTTCGTCACCTGTCACGATACCTATATTATAGACAGCCAATGACTGTCCTCCGTTAAACTTTTTTATCATTTTATGGCACCACTTGACACGCAATAGTTTCTGGTCCTCCGTTAAGTCATGCGGTATCCATCGTGTGCAAAGCTTCCGAACCTTCAGATGCGCATGTAAAATGTTTTGCACTTGACTCATTCCAATGCCTAACAAAGCTCGAATTTGCTGGCAAGTAATTTATTTGTCAGTTTCAATAAGTTGTCGTACTGTGTCTATTACTGTGTCTATATTAGAGTCTGTAACCGCAGTCGCCGGCCGACCTTCACGTACTCTCGTCGAGGAGATGATCACGTCCACGTCTAAATTCTCCTAACCTCGAATACACAGCTGCGACATGGTGCTTCATCACCAAATGCTAAGTGAAGTCTCATGGCAACTCTCTTGTTGACTTAAGCAACAACGAAAATAATAAAAATAATTGAACGAAAATGTTCACGAGTTAAATTCATTTTTATAGCGACACACGATTTTCGAAAGGACATCACAATGAAAAAACAAATGACAGTCTCGCAAATTAAAAAGTAACATGTTCCCAAAGAGTTCCATTTTCGAATTCCATAATTGTTTTATCATTATTTTATTGTAAGTGGCCAGATCCAGAGACTTTCCAGTATGCCCCACATAGATATAGGAATATTAATTTGTATTTATAATAAGCTTTGTGTTGTGGTTTTTTGTAATGAAACTCCATTTCAATTGAGGAATAGTTATTTGTTAGGTAAGAGAGGAATGTTGATTTTTCCTCAGAGAACTGATATTGAATCCAGAGCATGCGAAGGAGTCTGTAATAGAAGCACGAGCGTAGCGAGTATAGACTCGAGAGAAAATAGACTCCTGAAGCTCGCGAGGGATTCTAAGGTTCGAGGTGAGAATAAGATTCCTCTCAAACCCAACACATTACTTTTCACCTGTTCCGGCAAGGAAATCATTTAACTATTCACTTACCTACGTAAATATTGGTACTTAAAAATGTACAAGAGTTCTCTTATTTTAGATATAATTCTATAAGTTGTGATTAAGTTGTTGTATTTAATCATAATTCTTTTAAATTTTCAGTTAATAAGATAAAAATAAACAACCAAAACAATAAACAAACTTTTAGGTTATATTTTTTTAAGGTGCGTTCCAAAAATGTATGAAAACCTATCCCTGCGTTCCGAGACGCGCTTAAATCGATTTTAGCGCACTCAAAGGCAGGCGAAACCCATACAATCTTTTGGTTTTCTGATCGCTGACAATTTGATTCGGAACACACCCAATAAAGAATAATATGGCTTACGTCAATTATTTTACGCGCGGATATATGAAAACTTTAACCTGTGTAAGATAATGCTCGAAATTCAAACTAATTCTCCTCTCTAGACATGAGAATAGTTTGCATGTCTAGAATGAATAAGAGATTTTCGACCCTGTTTTCGGGCATTAAAAGCCAACTTTCCGAGGTGGAGAGGTGAAAAATCTTTTTTTACACTCGTAGATCTCGAAGCATTATGTATTAACAAATAAAATGCTATGAAATCTGAAACCGAGGTAGTTTTGATGAGAATGCCATTTTAATCAAGTTTGATGGCGGTTTGGTGGTGGTGGTGGTTAGTGCAGATTGCATATAAAGTAGAAGCCTAGTAGACTAGATTAACCTAGACTTCGATTGCGTATTGTGAAGACCTAGGCCCGCTCTGCTAGTGCTAAAGGCACACGGGGCTGGACGGGCAAGTACGGTGAACATGACGTCGTCGTCGCCTTTACTTTATAAGACTGATTATTAAAGAGATAAACCTGTAGACTTAGTTTCTCTTCGATTGTGTTATTAAACTTTGAAGTTAAATTATGTTTTTAATTGTTTTCAATTCTTAGGGTACAAAAACGCAACACTATATTTGTGTATATTTGTGGCTTGTAGCCGTGTGCTGTATCAATAAAAAAATTGTTTGTTAGACAGTAGGAACACTATTTAACAATTTCTTATTATTTAGTTATAGGAGCAGTAAACAGTAACAATAAGGGTGACCTGCATTTTATCCAGACAAAAAGTGGTCATTTGCAATTGATATACGAACCATACATCTTCGTGACGGATAGTGTGAGGAGCGGGCGAACATTTTGGAGATGCATGGAATACGGTAAACGGTGCCGAGCCAGGATCACGTCCAAAAATAATCAATTGAGGATAACAAACCCTGTTCATAACCACGCAGACAACCACATGGCAAAGATCTCTCGCAAATATGAAGAAGGCGAGGTAGTCATCTGTCCTTCTATTTAATTTTTTATATAGTATATTTTGATTGAAGTGTGTTCGTTCATTATTTTTAAACGATTAAGTGTGAAAACTTAGGAATTTCTTAAGTTATTTTTGTTTATTTAAAATATATATATAATAACTAAAGAATTTTGAAATTAGATGCATTCATTTATGAAATTTGTGAGGAATAATGACCATGCATTGGTAAAATAAGGATATATATAGATTAATATAATAAGTAAACTTTTTCTATTGCTTTAAAATTTAACTACACCATGAAAGTCGAAGACTCCTTCAAAATACTACCTGGTTTCTTGCTGCTATACAGAACACTTTCAAAGTTCATATCAGACAGGATGTCAATCAGGCACGATTATTTTTCAGAATTCAGATATAAATATTTATTTTACTCTACGTCTGAACAAATATAAAACCAGAGCATGCCTGTTGTATTCCTTGAAAATGCGTTGCAGACGTCTACACTATTCTATTCTTCTTATTTCTAAAACAACAAACCATCAAATATTGAGGATATAAAAAAAAACATATTAATAAATAAGACAAAATACAAGATCCTAAGGGGTACGAGCCTTCTGCTCCCCCGCAAGTCCGCGCCCACTATATTACCACTCTGGTATAAATAGTGATTAGGTCCGTCAAAAAAAACAAAATACAAGAGTAACTTTTTATGACCGTCATAATAATATAATCCAACTTCTTTGAATGGAAACCAAATTACATTGAACCGTTTTACGCCTAATAAGTACCATAGTAAAAGCATATTAGTATATGTAGTTAAAAATATGTGATTTCTTAAATAAGATATAATGCTAAGGCTTTAATAAATTTAATAAAATTTTCGTTGATGTTTTATTACAACATAAGAATAAGTTAGATGTTGGTGGTGTAATGGTGCAGGTGAAGTGCGGTATGCAGTGACGCGGCGTGGAGCGCCCTCGCTAGTGGTGGGCGGCTACGGGTTCGTGGCGCGCAAGCGTCGCGGCGCGCGCGTTTACTGGTCGTGCAGGGCGCGCGCGCAGGGCTGCCCGGCGCGCGCGCTCACCGCCGATGGCCGCCTGCTGGCGCAGGCGCGGCTGCACAACCACGCGCCGCCCGCGCCCGCGCTGCTCTACCACGCACGCATAGAGAGCCTTATCGAGACCATATCTACCGCCGACTAACATTATAACACTATGTGACGGCTTGATTGGAATTTATAAGCGCAGAAAATAAATGTGTTGCTATGTACAAGTGTTTTATTGTTAAATATAATATGTGATCTTCGTTATTGGCTATGTATAATTTTAATGTCACTTATTTAAGATGTGTTTATGTGCTGTGAAGTATCACTAATAATAAATAAATAAATAAATAAATATTCGTATTAATTTCCCATATCAAATGCATGCATAATTGGGGTAATTATTAACAAAACATATAATATATTGTGCATGGATGGTAACGGGCTGGTATTTTGCAGTCGAGTTCGTGATATCTAACCGCGGCAGGCGGCATATGCGCCTCGGAGGTTTCTCGTTTTATGCTGAGAAAGTGTTCCCGGAGAAGAGCAAGGTGCGTTGGCGGTGCACGCGGCGCACGTGCCGGGCGTATGCGCACACGCTGCACGACCGCATCTTCGCGCTGAGCAACGTGCACTCGCACGACCCGCCCGCCGCGGCTGCCGCGCACCGCGCGTTCACGCACGCTGCAATCGCTGCGCAGGCGAAGGCTGTGCTCGACGAATCGCTGTGAATTTCCACAGGCAGAAATATAATTTCATGTAACAATGTACTTGCAATGTACATACAAAATAGAGGCTAGGACTGGCAGCGATTAGTCGTCTTGTGTAATTATTATAACTTAACGCATTTATTTAGCATGTGGCGCCCTTTCCAGGCCATGGTGTGATGAACTGGTGAATAACATTATAACTGGCAGAAAAAAAGTATCTCTATTTGGGAGAAATTCCTCTGTTAGGTAGTTTAATCTCATGAAGGTTAGCTCATGACTATTTAAGCCATCTGCAAACAATTTAAGATTGTATTACTTAATCTAGTTAGTTGTCGTTTTTGTAGGTTAGTTATTGAGAGGTTCTTCCTTCTGCATCTGTAATAAATACTTGTATATGTATGACAGTATCTTCAGCGCTATATAGCAAATTATTAAGTAAATAAGTTATATCGCGGTTTGGAATTAATGTAATGTAGTGGCTAGGCTACCCACTGGCATTATCACCGGTTTAGAAATCACAGACACTATAATGATCTGTATGCCATTAACATTTGATTGTGAAGCGAATAGTAAACCCTTCGAAAGAATTTTGTACGATGTATTGAGAACTCTTAGAAATAATTTGAACATCACAGTTCTTTTATAACACATATTTCGAGAGAGAAAAGCCAGGACAAAAAATTTACATAAAAGTAAACTACTATACACCGTGAAATTTACATCGTTTAGTTCCCGCCGTGTAGTGATAGTACCCGTCAAACTGAACAACTTTTCACGAAAAAAAAAATCCTGTGACAAAAAAATTTTTGGTCTCTCCATACAAAATGGGTCGCTCGGGAGTCTCACTTTGTATGGAGAGACCAAAAATTTTTTTGTCGCAGGAATTTTTTTTTTCGTGAAAAGTTGTTCAGTTTGACGTGTACTATCACTACACGGCGGGAACAAAACGATGTAAATTTCATACTGTATTTATCGCTCAGAAAACAACACCTGTCTTGCTTGCCTGTAATATATCTTTGAGGCATGCTTAGTTAACAAATAAACATCAGCACTTAATTGCGTCACTCCTCTGAGTACTCTCCAGTTCCAATCCAACCTTTAATTAGGGCTAGGTTTAGGACTTGAAATAAACACCTAGACTTAGTATGGACTAGTCAACACAACACACACATTTAAAATTCACAGACATTTAACCGATTGAATCCAAAACCTTTTGTTTCGAAAGGCGTTCTCTAACTTTTACGCCACCGAAGCTAGAGTTTGCCTTATATGCTCAAAATAAAATAAACAGAAGATAAGTAGTTTTTGCTATTATGTAAAACGATTAGTAAATTGTAATGTAATGTGATAGGTTGTTAATATAAGCGACTTGGCAATAATTATTTTCGATATTAAAGTACTGATATGATTTAATTTATTAAGCCACAAGAGCTTAATAGCGATATTACTACAATACTAGTCACCGTCTAGTCGTAGGTTAAGTGTAGGTAAACAATTTATTGTGTTACAGCAGCGCTAGAATAATTTTTTACTATTATTTAACTATTTTAACTCAGTGTTCATAAATGCGAAAATTGGCGTTGAAGTTTATTTTTCGATTTTACTAATGCAACCTTTAATATTTAATCGCATGATAAGAAATTGATGTGTGTAGTATCTTTTTAATTGTAATCGATAAACTAATAATCATAACTATAATTTCGTTTTGCTTGTTCATCAGTAACAATATTAATATATTGATGAATGTACTAATAACTACCATCATACTTCGGATTTGCATGTTGATAAATAGAGTGCCGGGTTGTGTTTGTTCTGTTTGTAAAACATTCGACGAAATATCTGTACAATTGTTTTATTCCGATAGAGAAGTTCGTGCGGCTGTGCGTGGGTCCGGGCGGGCGGCCGCGGCTGTGGGTGCGCGGGCGCAGCTTCTACGCGGCGCACACGATGCGCTCGGGCATCGTGCGCTGGCGGTGCACGATGGGCGGCTGCGGCTGCAAGGCCTACACGCAGAAGGGCACGCTGCACAAGCTAGTGGGCGAGCACAACCACACGGGGCGCAATGGCCGCCGCGCGCCGGCCAAATCCGCGCCCTCCCCGCCGACACCGCTTCTGTTACCACGTCTTCCTCGTTTCGACTTCGACAGCTTCGATCCCAATGCATGGGTAGTACGATATTAGATTTTAAAAAATAATTACATTCCGATTCATATTTTACAAATTTCAAACAGTATGATACATTTTTTTACTGTGGTATTTAAGAACTTGCGGTCGTCTCTCGTCTCATTTATTTAAGTCGCACGCAATCAGCTGCAATATGAGGACCGGAGGATTTAATGTTACTCCTTGGATTTAGTAAATAAGTTTGAACTGGAATTTAATAAATTCAAATGTAACTGCGATTTGTAATATGAAGTATTCATGCAATATTGGGGATTCTAGTACAATTTAAATATGAATATGAAGCATATGAATCTTCTTGTGAATTACAAGGGAAAACAAGAACTTCTAGTCAATATCTATTTTTACAGAATTGTTTATTTTACTAGAAATGTAAGCATTTTAATAATTATATTAATTTACTAAACTTAGTGCCAACTTTATTAAGCCAAAGTATTTTAGGATAAGGGTTTATGTACAATTAAAAAGATGTTAGTTCCGATCTCATTATTTTCTAGTTAGCGATTTGTTTACTGTCATCTCTATATTATTCACTGACGTTTAAATGATCTTTTAGATGTAGGTAGTTAGTTTGTAATGTACCTATATAGATTAGATGGTAATAGTCTTCCCTATTTTCTATTCTGCTGTTACTGTGATTTTCCTGACTTGTTATTAATTTTAATAGGTTTCTTTTAAAATACAAACCTATTTTGATAGTATACTAAGAAAGTTGCTACTTGCTCAGTGCCAAGCAAATTAAAAGTAAGGATTTAGTTCGTGCCAAAATATTCCTTGCTCATTAAGTGTGATGAATGTCTCATAGAGAATTCAATTAGATGAAGTGTACGTGGCGTGGCATGACCTGTATGTTGTGATGGTGATAAATAAAATGATGAAGAAGGTTGCTGTTTTTTATTGATCCCCCCGCTAACCGATGATAATATTTAATAAAATAAATTAAAGCTTATATTCCTAAGTATTTTATTTTCAATCGTTCCTTTAGGACTATTTATTATAATTGCATGTTTTTAAGTTAAGAGCATATTGCGTTTTTCCAGACCAAATGCTATAACGTGTTGTTATGTTTTAGCTCGCTTCATCCGCGCTGGAAAGGGGCGTTTGTTATTGCACCGCGGCTACACGTTCCGCCTAAAGAACAATCTGGCTCACGGGCGCAAGCAGTGGTACTGCTCCTCGCGCCTGACCTCCCGCTGCCTCGCCGACGTGAACACCGAGGGCCCCGAGGGTCACGAGCGCATCGTGCGCTCCCGCTACTCGCACAACCACGCGCCGCCCAACGTGCGCCGCTTCGCCGACGGGCGCTACGTGGTGCGCACACCGCACCAGAGCGGGCACCGCGCGCCCGCGCCGCTCGACCCGCACCACCAGCTGCTGCAGCTGCAGCACGCGCTCGCACTCTACGCCGCCACCGCGCACGCCACCGCCACGGCCAACGCCAGCGCCAACTCCATCTCCGCCACCGGCGGCTCGGGCGCCCAACCTTCGCCAAACGCGCTGCCGCCCTCGGCCCAGCACGGGCCCACTGCCAAGCCTCTGTTGGTAGATACCCCTTGCAACGAAGAGGACTAAGATTAACTCCCGCTTTGCGCGAACTATCGATGACCACGATTATCTTTTAAAAGTTAGTCGATTACGATTGCGCGCTCTCGATACTACAGCGATGAAAAAAATTACGACATTGGATGGAATCAATCGACCAGAAATAATTTTCTGATCGCCTTTTTGGCACACGAAAAGTAGTTTAATTTATTATTATTACAAAATAATTTAATGTTAGGATAGGATAATGGGGATAAGGTGTTGTTTAAATAAGATTCTGCGATGGCTATTGTTGGATAATGTTTATGTGTAATGGCAATGTGTGTTACACCCTTTGGATCAGGGCTAGGTGTTGTGGTGTGTTGCATGTTACGGTGACCAGTGGTAAGAAAATAACAGCCAGTAAACTGAGACGAACACGTCGCGTAAGAGTAGGTTAAGTGGTCTCGTCGAGATCTATAAAGTTATCCAATCTAGGTGTGGGTTATTTATCGAATCGAATAAGGATGTTAAATGTGTAAGAACTGTTTGAATGTTTATGGTGTCAGCTCTAATGGATGTCACGATTAGATAGGTGGTTATTATCCGGAACAAGGCAGATTTTAGCGTTTGATTTAGTGTTGGCTCAATCCGGCGAGATGCATCATCATAACTAGCGCTAGGCGGACGGAGACACTTCTGCATGCTGGTCGGGTCGTTATCGGCGGCACATGGGCACGGGTTGCGGGTTCGAGGCCAGGCGGGTCTCGGTAGGGTCGCACAGGAAGGGCTCGGCGGCTGACTGCGGCTGCCGACTACGCGTCGGTGACTGATACGGGAACTCTATGGATCAAAGCAATATGATATCCCACGACTGTACTTAGAAATACTTAATTTATTTTGAGAATTTAACTTTACATGTTTCAGATATTGCTACTTAGAGAATTAGACGTCCGCCTCCTTAATCTATAAGAATATTATACTGATGTTTTTTAATATATGGAAACATTTTGTGTACCTTCGATAGAAATGCACGACCTCGACGACGTCGTCGTCGGTCGAGGCGCTCGTACGCAGGCTACAATATACGGTTGTTGTGCTCTTTAGGATTGATTTAAGTACTTAAGCTCAATCGACTACCTCTTCACTTTTTATACGGGTTTTACAGATTAGTTTAATTATACAATTTTATATACACGATTGAATACTCACAAGCTTTACTCGAGTAGGGTGTGTAGGATAAGCGTAGTGTAAGGACTTAGCGTAGCGCGCGCGCCGGGCGGCTCGCCGCGAAGGGTCCGGCGCGCCTTATATTCATAATTACCTCTATATGGAAACTCAACTACCTCTTTGCTTAGTTATAACTTATACCTACTTGATCGTTCGCTGTTGACGACTTTAATATAAATAGTCTCATTGAGACTGTTGTCTGAATATATTTTATGGATTGTTTTCTGTGAATTGATTTGTTATTTAACGAATTTAATGATTCAATAAGAAAGGGCCGGCTTTTGTCTACGACTATGATTTTTAAGTACAAATTTTTACTAATTTTAATTGTTATTTAGATTACTTAGTGTTATGTCAGATCTTAGTATGTGCGTGTATAATTTAATAAGACGCGACTTCTAGGTATCTTGTAGATATCGTCAAAAAATAATTAAAATTTAAGTATTCTTATTTGGATGCAGATTCGCATAACTCGTTTCAACTGTGTTGAATTAAGGTAATATACAATTTCACAAGGAGGCTACATAAACATGGTTGAAAGGTTTTATGCGACGACCTAAGAAATCCTTAACTCTTCTCTCCGCCCTCAATCTTCCATATTTCTCTACTAATTTATTGTCTTGTGAGAATAACTTGTTAATCATTTGACGCACTCTACATTTTACCTATAAAGGCCAAATATTATTACAATATTTTATATTGCGTTGCGATTGTCTTGTGAAGGAGCCGTGGCGATAGTTTTTTAAATAAGATTTAATTAAGACATTTTAATCAAATAAGTCTAAATGTATATTAATTATTAATATTATAAAATTATGTTTAGAGCAAATGACAATATATGTCAATTATTTAAGATACGATTTAATGGGTCAATCAATCAATCAGATAATATTATTACGTAAGATATTATTATTCACAAACTTTCTCAGCTTAAATCTTCTCGTCAGTAGCAAGATTTCGCAGACTGGAGCTTAAAACAAATTGACCTGTCGTTTCAGATAGTTTGGATAAATGTAACGATATCGATGTGAACAAATATTCTAATAAGAGGGCCTATATTGAGAGGTTATTTGTTAATTTTAATGGTGACCTCTCTACACCCCAACTTAAATATTTTACTTGTCGCGTGCGTACATAAGTTTCGAATTTGATATTTGACAGGTGTCAAAGTAAGTTTGTGCGACCTTAACCTTCTTAACATAATAATGACACGTTTTAACTTCAGTTTGTTTCATTGAAAATTGGAGGCAATGTATACTATATCGAAGTTTGCTCTATGTGGAAATAAGTGATTTTATCTATGAATTTGCTCACATTGTTAAATTATTGTGAATCTCTTAGGTAGTTAAGCATGTGTCGTGTCGCGTGTGGAGCGGACTGGCGCCACGGCTCGCACTTGCGCCCAGTTACTAAACTTTAATCAACTATCTACCTCATTCGCTGTTAACTACTCATAAACAAGTCTTATTCATAATGTAATTTTATACTTACCATATTACTTATAAGATTTTTCGGTTCGTGTAAAGGGTACGTTTTGTGAAAGCATATTAAATTGTACTTATAAAAAACCGCGAGTTTCACTTATATCCTTCGTTCCCTTTTAAATAAATGATACATGTTTCAGTCTCGTTTTAGTTTTATTTATATCTTTCCTATACGTGTTTTGATACACCTAAATATTACGCTGCATTACAATGTTTTATAGGTTTTATTACCGTCAGTTATTTAACGTACGATCTTTCCGCAGGTATAAAATTCCTGAAGTCACGACGGGGTAAGGTCATCATGATGGTGAACACTTTCCCATTTTGTGAAGAGTCCAAATTGCGAGACAAGGTGATATGGAGATGCACTTCGAAGAAGACGAATTGCAAGGCTCGGATCCACATGCTGGGGTCGAGTGTGGTGGCGGTGAAGGGGATGCATAACCACCCGCCGCGCGCGCTAGGGCTGCCGCAGCCGCGGCGGTCGGGCGCCTCCAGGAAGCTCCTCGACTCCCTCACGCCCACAGCACTCCCCGGACCCATTTCAGCTACCAGCCTTGATGCTCTAGCACTCGTTACTTCCGAAATGGAATGAGCTGTGCTTTAAGGCCGAAGTCGTATGACTCGGATAATCGCTGCGAATACTAACAGTTATATTTGCAGCAGTAAACCTTCGCTATCTGTTATGTTAGCACATTGAAGTGTATTTTAACTAGTGCAATGTCACAAAAGCTAGTTTTTCGTCAGTAGAAATTTGCAGCGATTATTTGCCTCGTGGGACTTCTGGCTAACGTGGTATTTTATCTCATATTGTTATAACAGGTAGGTTATTCAGTATCGTAGACAATAAACTTAATTATGTTAGTGATATCTCGGTTATATGGCCTAATTATATTTAAGCATTCTACCTAATTCCTACGTTCAATGTTTTCATTCCGTTCTTTTAGCTTTTAGAGAGTCTGTACTGCTGGCGGTGCTTTGATGATTTAGTTTGTTCGGAATATTTTAGGATGCATGCCTACCTTACAAGTAGATAGGTTACGTCTGTTACGGATATTTCTTTCATCAGAATCGGCTTTAATAGTTTTTAATTGAAGGAGTTAGAGAATTTGGATATAGCACAGTAAATTGTGAAATTGATGGAGTGAAAGTGATTCGTAACAGTAAAAATTAAATGAACTGGTTTTAAAATGCTAATTAATGTGATAAGTTTAATTATGTGCCTACTTTTATGTTTTTTTACGAATGCATTTTATATTTTTTATTGTACTTATTTAATGATATTAAAGTAGGTATATTTGTACTTTATTGATATTAACGTTAACTCAACATTCGTATATTTATTACCTGTTAACATTTGGCGAAATTAAGTGATAATAAAAAGTGCCTTGTATCTACTGTCAAAGGGACCAAAATCAATTATAATAAGTGATGTACTGAACATTCCTAATTAGCTGGTATATAAAAATTTTTGATATAAATATTAATTAAGTACCTTTACCTATGTTGGTTCATAAAGATATCGTTAATTCGTTACATTAATCAAGAGTATTATTCTTTAAGATTTAATTAAACTTTATTATATCAATTGATACATTTTTAATTGCTTTGAATCGAGACCCTATTAACGAGAGTTTACGACTCAAGTCTAAAAATAATGATTTCTTAACTTCTCTTATTCAATGTAAACTCGGCAGCTCCGTGGGCACGTTTCCTGACACGCAGTAGTTAACTAAGTTGTACTGCGTACTTTCTTTTGTACGCAATAAGTTTCAGGAACGTACTACGGTATTAGACGACCACAACATTTTTTTTCTTCCTGCAATCAGTGCAATCACTATAAAGGGCATCACACACGGCAGCTATAATATATATTATAGCACGAGGCAGCCAGCTCTCTCGTCGCCATTCACTTTCACGCAAAGCGGGGGTCAAACAAAATGGCGAATCAATCAGTGACCGGCCATTCTGCTTGACCCCCGCTTTGCACACAAAGTGAATGGTGATGAGAGAGCTAGCTGCCTCGCGCTATAATATATATTATAGCTCCGTCTGTGACGGGCTTAAAGCAGAATTCCTGTGAGCGGATGTGGCGTGCGAGACGGCTCCTCCCATTGGAGGGCTCTTCTCTTAATTAGCTGACTGCCAGCCGCCAGCGGTCACCGTCTTTCTGGTGACCAGCGCTGTATCGTGTTTATTGAGTTTGAGTAAAGGTTGTTATGAATGAGTTGTTTTATCGCTATGTACAGGGATAGTTGCTGCGTACATCCCGACGACGCGGGGGAAGAAGTCGTTGGTGCTGCACGGGTATTCGTACGCGGAGTACCCGGCCACGTACTGGCACTGCTCACGCCGCAAGAAGGGGTGCATGGCGTCGGCGCGGACCAACCGCCGCGGAGAGGTCGTGTCCCACAAGGGAGAACACGACCACCCCAAGCCGCGCTTCTACCAAAAGACCACGCAGAAAATGATACAACTCTAATTTCTTCTAAAATTTTATATAAATTTTAATGATAGCGGTATTCTCGTTATTGCTGTTACTCATTATTTCTTTTATTCATTCATTCAAACCACTTTTTACTTTAAAAGAAAATCGTTCAAGCAATAACAATAAAATTGCATCTTGTGTTCTACATTTTTCTTGGAATCCTGCTATCGGAAGTATGGTACTTAATTAAAAAACATAGATCATAAAAAACAAAATTTTATTATTGACACTAGCGGTCCGCCCGCAGCTAAGCTCGCATTGTGTAAGATTTTCCCGTGGGAATAAGACATAGTCCCGTAAAAAGTATCTTATGTGTTAATCCAAGTTACAAACTATCACCATTTCGAACTTCATCCAAATCCGTTGAGTACTTTAAGCGTGAAGGCGGAACAAGCATTCAAGCATCTAAACTTCCAAATAAAAATTTTCACATTAGCCGTCCGCCTGCTCACGTTGTGTAAAATTTTCCTGAGGGAATAAGACTTTGGGGTACAATCTCTATTCCAAATTTCATCCCAATCCGTTCAGTAGTTTTTGCGTGAAAGAGTAACAAACATCCATCCATGCATCCATACCTACAAACTTTCGAGTTTAAAATATATGTAAGGGTTATATTAGTGTGATACATTTATCATTTAATGAGCATTTGTTATAAAGTTTATATAGGTATTGTTTTTTTGTACGGCTACTGGCTAAATGATGTGATTCGGAGTGCGATTTAAGTATTTTTAATTTAGGTTAGAACTAAAATTTCCTTATATAGATCATAGGCCACTTGACTATTTTGTACACCTTTAATTATTATCATAATGACAATAGTGGCCATTTTTAAATTGACGTTTTGAACCTCGATTAAGAGATTAAACTAATGAACAATTATTATTTACAGTTTTATTTTCATTTATTTAGTTAGTACTGTATTCTTAAATCTGATGAGTCAAGTTATTAATTTGATGAAATGGTAATGGGTTTCAGAATTAGGATTATTTTCTGTTGATTCCATTATTAAAATTGCTTTATTTTCAGCTTTTTTCTTGCCTTCCCGAGCCGGGAAGTCGGTGCTGATCTTCCAGTTGAACAAGTTCTGGGTGAACAATCAGTACAGGGGCAAGTTGAACTGGGCGTGCCGGGACAAGGACGTGCGCGGCTGCACGTGCCGCGTGCAGACCACGCTCGAAGGCCGCTTCATCCGCGTCAAGGGCGCGCACAACCACCGGCCCAACTTCACGCCGGACAACTTCCACGCGCCCAGCTCCACAGACAAGAAAGATACAAAAGACTGGCACAAGTCTCTCAAATTAGAACAACGTGCAACTGCCCCCATATAAATTAGATTAAATAAAATTACAATATTGGATGAATCCAACAAGCAAGCTGCCTTAACTTGTGATTGCGCTCGTGGCTGTGAAATATGACAAAATATTAAATATTAAATACACTTTAATATTTCCAAGTAGGTAATTCAAATTTTGATGTACCTACTGTTTTTACTCAATCATTTGGTAGATATCTCGGAGGACATTTTTAGTTTAAAAAAATAGGATTAAGTTATTTTTAATTATTCTTTAGTTACAGTTACAGTATTGTGATTGTAAACTACTAAATATGAATCTCATGGGTGTCATTTATGTGTTTTTTTAACTCTCCGATTTAAAATAATGATTAGGAGGTAACGATATTACACTTCAAGATCTTTTACAGATCGCGCCAAATTTCTAGTCCGCTCTGAAGTTGCTTCGCGCATTGCGCGTTCTCGCTTTTACCTATATTTTGCTACTGCGACGCGAATCGTGCCGTGTTCAGAGCTGACTAGAAGTTTGGCGAGATCTGTACCATTATGACGTGGTGATCTAACAAAGGGACCATACAGATATTTAAAAAGTTAATATCTGTCCTAGTGTTTTAAGTAAGTGATATTCAGCCAGAGTATTATTTTAACAGGATTTACAATAAAACTATTTTTTGTATTTGACTTGTTTTATTTTAGAATTAGTTGGAGGGCTCGTTCGTTCCCGCCCACATTCACGCTTTACGCCGGAACGGCGCGGGCGCGTCACCGTCGTCGTCGCCGGCTATGCGTGTCCGCGTGCACGGCGAATTTATATATATCCGAATTTATTTCTATGGCACGTGCCGCGCTTAAGTCCGGCTAAATGGGTATGCTCTCATAGACTGCCATCTAGACTGTGCGACGGATGTAAGCCCGGCGCGAGCCGTCCACGGTTGCAAACTGGACCGGCGGCGCACACGCCAGCGCCCCGTGGGCGCACCTCCATAGAGCTTCATACATTACCAAGCGACCGTGCGCCGGACCGGCGCCGCCGATCCGACGTAAACCGTGAATGTGGGTACGAGGCCTTACTGTTTAAATATAGCTCAGTTCGGGCAAGTGAGTGTCAAACTATAGAAAACATGTATGGTTTGAATTAGTATGAATTTGTCGGATTTCTCGCAAATCAGCAATTTCTATCCAAGAAATATAAACACTTATGTAACTTTATACCTTATGTTTCGTTTTGTCTTCAAAATATCACGTGTACATTTTTACATGTAGAAGTCGTAGGCCTGATATTATAAGAAAAGTGTAATTGTATTAGTGACGTATGTTTCAGTTAAAGATTCCGTTATCTACGATCATCCATTACAATATAAGCCCTTAAAAATATAGGACAGAAACCAAAATGTTTGATACTCCCATAGGCGGCTAAATTCATTGTAAGAATATTATTCCAAAATGTTTCGTGTTTTTTTTTACCGTGGCTGTTCAAGGCTAAGCCCTTGGTTGCTCTCCTTTAAATTGTAGATTTCCAAATGAAGATTTTTTTCTCGTTGGAATATGCCTGCAAAATAAAAATATTGAATTAGGAATTTTAAACTTGACATACGTATATACGTCGCATCTTGCTACTCGATGAGGTAGGGTTGCATACGGCCCGCTCTTAAACTATTAGTTTAAAAAGACCAAGTTTAAATCTACTCCTTTTTGGAAACACAAAGATGATCGTAGATATTCTGTTGCAGGTACTATACCAATCCACCTTGAAAGCATATTTTCGAGTAGTTTTATATTTTCAGTACGTTGGGGGGTATCCCGTTTTGGTAATCCGGTCTTGGAAATTGAAGGACAGCGGTTTCGGAAAGTGCCGACAACCAAATCCTCTAAGAGGTCCCGGTCCCTCGGCAAGGACACCTGGCTCTGCATAAAGTCCGACACCGGGTGCAAGTGCTATGCTGTCACACAGTACGGGCACATAGTGGCCATGGGCTTCTCGCACACCCACAATATCAAGAAAAGGAAGAGGCAACAACGAAAGAAGAAGGTCGTCGTCAATAAAACTGCAGGAAAGAAACTGCAGAAGGTAAAGAAGAAACCTCGTCAGAAAATACTTGTGAACTCTTATCAGAATGGCGACACTCTGAGCGGAGAGCTCGCGCGGTTGGCTGCATACTTCAGTCAGTAGTTGCGTAATGGGAAACAACCATACATGCCATCTAATTATCTAATGCGCGACCTATAAAAACTTTCCTATTGGCTAAATATTTGGAGCTTACTGAAGGCTGTTCTTCTCTTTTTTCTCTTTTAAATGTATTTATAAGCTCTGTGTATTTATAGGCTCGTCGCGATTTATATCAAAAGCAGATAAAAATAATGTTTTGATGTAAGTCTTTTAAAGAAGAAGCTGTGTTTTTCATTTATATAATGGACTGTTTCATATTTTTTAATTAGATAAACATACTTTTACATATATTTATGTTTATTTTCAGTGCTTATTAACTTTAAGAAAATTAAATAAACGTTTTGTGATATTTCATCAAAATTGATTAATATTTTTACAATAAGTACGAGTATTAAATAGTTAACTAGTCGTAATGTTTGACGTTCATAGATAATAAAAAATAAACTATTTTCAGAATAATTATGCTTTATCCTTATCTACATTTGTCGAAGTTCACATTCCGCTTTGTGATAAATTAAACAGATTTTAAGAGAGTTTCGCAATTGAATGCTTATCATCGTGCGTGTGCGTAAACAACACGCTCTTCGATGGATACTGACGTATGGTATTTAGTTTCAGGAACCGTCGTGCCTACTACGGAACCTACTCCGACGTTGGGCCTGCCTTTCCCGTTTCCCTGTTTCCCGGGTCAGTTCCGCTACTGCCTGAGCAAGCGAGGGAAGCCGGCTATCGAGGTGGGCGCGCACCGGTTTTGCTTCAACGGGCGCGCAGCCAGCGGCAAAGTCTGGTGGCGCTGCTCGCGCAACCCGCGATGCCGCGCCGCCGTGCACACCTTTGGCCTGCGCGTCGTGCAGATGAACAGCGCCCACACCTGCGGAGTTCGCGCCACGCCTCTCAGGCCCATGTTTTAAATATATCTACGGCGACCAATAAACCTTCTTGCACGGAGGAATTGAGTTGCCAAGTCAATTTTATTCATCGACTACCGGCGCGCGCGAAACGAGAATGGGCTCGACTAAATGATCTCAATGCGACTGTTTAAATTCATAGATCAATGAAGAAATGACGGTATAGTTATGTAGAAATACGTTGTTAGGGGCGGATAATTTTTGTGTAAGTACTCGATCGGTATGGCAAATGCTTACGTGCCTTTCCGCCGGTAGTCAGAAAATAATACTCCAACAAACATACGCTTTTTAATGAGTATCATATATTTTAATAGTTTGCTCGTTAATGGCACTTGTACAAACTGTCTTGTATTATTATTCTCCAAAGAGATTATGACATGATCTTATATTAATGTACAATGAGTACATAGTAAGTAGACATTGCGCTGTGTAAAGTATACGAACCTTTTACAATTTATTATTAAGCTAATTTATATATCTAATGAGACCGTTTGCGCAAAAGCATATGAGACTTTCCCTTCCAAGGCAAGAAGCAAATGTTACCAACCAGCTACTTTGGCGTTTCGCCGACCTACGTAACCAGATACTTAAGCCGATTCTGTTTTCACCCAGTAAGTAGATAATAATAAAAAAAAATATTTCATACCAAAGTTCACACATACAGCCCTCAAGATGCGAGATTTGTTGTCTGAACTTTAAAACATTTTGTTTTTGCTCGTCTAATAGATATTCTTCAAGTTACGATTGACTACCGAGACTGCAGTATTTGATTTAATTTTGACTGCAATTGGGATTGTACTGCTTCTTCTTTGCGTTTCGATGACAAATTAAATCACTCCGGCCCAGAACTTAGCCACTTCGACTGCACTATTTGTGGCGTCCATTAAGTCCTGCTGCGAACAGGTAACAGGGCAGGCAGGACAGGAAACTAGATGAGTCATGGACTGCACCGCTGCTCCACACACACGGTTTAAATTTGGGTTTTCCGAGAGAAATTTGGGTTGTCCCCACCTGAACATATTCTCCTTGCTCCGGCCGACCTGAGTCCGAAGTCGATTTAAAGACTTCCAGATCGGCCATGGTAATCTATGTCCAGCCGGTAGACTCTCAGAAAGCGGGACAAAGGGATCAGGGAAGGGATTGTACTGATTGTATGATATTGCGTCTGTTTATAATTCGTGTTTAAATGTACCGGGTGAAAACGGCAAGCACAAATATGTGACTCTTATGATGCGTGCGCGTCCCCCTAATGCGATGTCAGACACTACACAACGCACCTAGCTAGACCTAGTTACACAGGTGCGCTTTCAAATTTCGCTTTCAACATGCGTTATCCGGGATGTCCCCAGCAGGGCCATTCCTCTCCCACGCGCTTCTCGCCATGGCAACGCCCTAGGCCGAGGTCCGAGCCCCAAGTGGGCGCCCTTAGGCAGTTGCTATTTTATCTAGGGGTAAGAGCCTTCCGCTTCCCCCAAAAGTCTGGTTACGCTTGATAGGTACGTCACAATTTGGTGACATAAGCGATAGAACCATTAAAAAAAATGTAGTTGGACTCGGGCGCTATGTAGCCAGACGCATCCTTGCTCTTGTGCGTCTTTAACTTGCGTCATACCCATGCTTTAACTACCCAGACGCATGCTTGTGTCTAACCTTTAGCGAACGCAACAACGTACTTCTCTGTGCGTGAAAGAGTCAGCGGATGTAGATATTTCCATACGCAGATGTTGCATGACACACAATTTGAAAGTGCATCTGTGTGGTAAGCATAGGTATTTTGTAATTCAATTAAGCGTATCTGGCTTCTTATAAACTGTGATATACTCATGATTGACAAGTACTGAACGCGTATATGTATGCAAGTTTGCATATATGATGCTTAATTAACAAAGTTTGCGCGTACTACGGAGCGTTCAGATTTTGCTCTTGCCTGCGATGGATGTAGTGTCTCAGTTCTGATCTTCCTCACGCAGCGGTCCAGTTGTAGTACATGTACAAAGTGATATAGTTCTCTTATGATACCCTAAGTATTTTTATACATTATTTTTACATTATTTTTTTACAATTTTATTCGTGTATGTACGTACATATAGGTTAGAGGATTGTTGGGCGGAGCGTTTGCTCCTGAATGTTGGTTTCGGTTGCGGAAATAGAGTGCAGTGATTCTGTTGATTATAAGAGAATGTTTAGACGAAGTCAAGTCATGTATATGATATTAGGAAAGTATGTAACAACTTGTTAAAGTAGGGAATTGCATTTATTGAACATTTTGACTTAATCATAATACTCATTGTATACGTTGTAGTCATAAGATTTTGTTTAGTGAGATCTTTATTGATACCTATTGATTTTAGTTTAGATGTTTATTTTTTATTGCTTTAGTACTTAATCTCAATGTATACGATTAGTTTTTAATTTCTTTATTTAGCCTCGGCTGTACTTATTCAAAGAATTATATACCGAACGTTTACCATGTGAGCACCAGTGGACGTACCATATCAGATGTATACGATTGTCATGTTAACCGTGTAGTATTATTTTCAAGTATTATTTTGTGTTTGTGATAAGATATTTTATTATTATTATTTAGCAGCGAAAGTATTACGGAATAGAGGTAGCTATAAGCGGCAGTGGAAGGAGAATGTTACGCTGAGTAGTAGAATACGGTAGTTGGAGACTCGCGCTCGTGTATAGGTACAAAGAAATGATTATATTGTGCTGATATATCATTTGGCTTTTTATTTTCAGCGCTTTTCTAATTCAGATGTTGACTCTTCTACTCGAGTTTCATTTTTTATTTCTAGCTCAGAGAACCTTCAGAGAAATTCATACAGAATCTTAACAGATTTCAGGATTGTTAAATAAATCAAATAGTTCTGCGTATTTTTATCTACTATATTTTTATATGTGTTTGTAAGCCATCTAGAAGTTGTATTTATATCTAGAAGCGCGGTCATCTCGATTAAAATAAAAGAATGAATCATATTTTTTGCTAGAAAAATACAAGTCGAAGTTAAAGTGCTAAAATTTACAAACGTGATCAGACGTAATCGTATAAAATTCTGTAAGTTCTATCTCTGTATTCTTCTGTTTTTTTGTTCGTGATTGAAGCATTTATTTTTGTAATTTAAGACAGTCATTACAAATCCAGGCCGAGTAAGTACCTTACGTGAAAAATTTACTATGCATGATAGTTCGATTAAAATAATGTATGCTTCTAAATATTTCATTCTGCTATGCTGGAGAATATTATAGATAAAGTATCTGCTGAGAATCTTTAGCGAAGTAAGAAAAGTGTAGTCGTGGCATGGGTCTGACGCGTGTGTGTGCTTGCAGGCTGGTTCTACATCCGGTCGGCGCGCGGCGGGCTGCACCTGGTGGCCGACGGGCACATCTTCTACGAGGACGGCGGGTCGCACCCGCGCCGCGTCACGTGGCGCTGCGCCCGCTCCTACCAGAAGGCCGAGCGGTGCCAGGTCGCGCTGTGCCTGCGGGACGGCCGGCTCGTATACTTCCGTGGGTCCCACAACCACCCGTCGACGTACAACCCTGCCAAGCATGAGTCGCGGAGATTTCAAGTGGACCCGATGGGCAAGTACAAGATAGTAGCGTGCGCGCGGGGCGGCGGAGGCCTGGACGCGCCGGCGCCGCTGGTGCCGCCCGCGCCCGCGCCCGCGCCGCACGCCGCGCTGCTGCTCTAGGCCTGGCGCGACCTCCTGGTGCGCGGCCTGCTCGACGGACGGCAGTGACTGCGCACTGGGAGTGTCGCTAATTGTGATCCCACGGACAATCATCAATCAAACATTTGAGTTTCCAATTCTTTCAGGCAACCATATAAGTCTAATGCTCTTACCAATTTCGGAATTTGTCTTACAAATATAAGAGATTGTTTTGTGAATGCAAAACGGCATTGCATTATATGAGTGAGCGATATAACAATTAGGTCAGCAGAATTAAGATTTCAATTAAGACGGGCATTTCGGTTTTGCTAAGAGCTTTAGTTACATTATTACATTAATCTAAAGTTCAATATTCTCATTAGTATTAACACCATGTTTATTCGTTTTCATAGGATTTTTATATTAAGTTAAATTGAATATATCTTGACCTATATCTTCCCCATTAGACTATTAGCTAAGTTATGCCAAAGATTCGTATGTTTTTAAATTTGTTGTTCAATTATCTTGAATAGATAAATAAATTAATATTGGATCTTCCAAAGTTACGCGTGAAATAACGGGAATCTTATATTGTAGTTGAGTGACAGTCGAGCATGATTTAGGTAATGATAATGACACTGCAAGTTAACTGTTAAAACAGTTACTTGAATACATTTTGATGCTGCACTTTAAATTATTAACTACTTAATCCGACCCTAATTACCAAGTTACTACTAAAACTATAATGACAATACGTTTATCAATGTTAAATGAATTAATGTTCGCAAAAAGGTTAAATCGTAAACAGCGGTGATTAGGCATGTCGTTATCAATTATTTTGTTTGTCAAGGCGAACAGACATACTATCTTACAGAATAGTTTTCATTCGGAGATCGTAAATATGGGTCGTATGATCTCGATACGACGATCATTAGAAGAAGGTATATTATCTCCAACAATATCGTTGACGTTGATATTCATCATTATAACAAAAAAAATGTTGCTTTTACAAGAGCTTTAAGCTGCTGTAAAGTGCAGTGTAACAGATGCAATGCACACGCTCGACTCTAGATCGGTAGCTGGAGACGTTCACTTCCACTGCTCCAAGATGGTGGCTCTAGAACACGCTTTAACGTCGCCTTGTACCAATGCCTTAGTGGCTAATTAACTTAAGAAACTAAACAATGACTATGAATATTATACTCATTGTAATGTGAATGTGCAATATTCTCTTACCAAAGTATTTAGAAATTATGTATACAAACTGTATAGCTTTAACTATAGTGTAGCCGTCTTGTTGATGCTTTTTTATAAAATTCTATTTATTGACCGCTGCGTAGTTGCGGAACGACTGATAGACGATGTTACGAAATACTCCAATATTTATGATTTGTATTTAGCGGTAGCGTAGTATATAGGTACTGTAGACATATATTATGTAATGTAACAGCTTATGAACAAAGTATTAAAAGCGATAGTTTTTATATTAGAGACTTATACGGATACGATTATAAAATATTATGTAGATATCTACCACATGTATAGTAGAGAACCAAAATATTGTAGGAGTTGTAATCGATAGCCTTTGCATGTACTGAAGTGTATACCAAAAACCGTTTCTACACGGAATCGCGTTAGCTAGTAATGTTCAGAGATCTTTTATATCGTAAAACATTCGTTAATAATGTACTCATTCCTATTTTAAAGAATTAAGTATTTAAATTAAAACAATGTTAATTTTACTTTAAGCGATAAGAAACATTGCACTAGATAAAATAAACATAAATAACACTTATTTACTAATTGGTACCAGTACATTACAAGTACCATTCGTTAGGTATTTACCTATAGTTTTGTCTGGTGCAGTTCTTGTCGCGTAAAGTGGAATTCGTAATAGACTTCCTTTACCAAAGCATTTTATTATTAGCCGTGTTTGACTATTGTATTTTCCTTATTTGTAGATATAAACATAAAATAATGTCTTTATTTAGATATGTATTATTTAAGTATATTGTATCGATATTAATTTTTGATCATATTCGAATATTCATAAAAACACTGAAATTAATGAATAGGTTCTTATTTTCTTATTTTACCCTTTCCTGTGTTGTGTGGTTTTCGTATGATTGATGTGTTATGTTTGCGGGTAGTGTGTGGTAATGCGGAGGCGGTGAGCTTGGCGGCGGGTCCGCTGCTGAAGATGGGCGGGCACTGGTACGAGCTGGACGCGTGCTACCGGCGCAAGCGGCGCTGGCTGTGCGCGCGCGGCTGCGGCGCCCGCATCCACACCGCCGGCAAGCAGCTGGTCTACTCCGAGCTCCGGCACTGCTGCCGACAAACCACCCTTAACGCCCACCATACACTGTGAACTGGTCGAGAAACTACCTCACAAACCCTAATGTGTATTCATTTAAAACCCGTAAAGTATTTTGTGTTTTTCTGTATTTTTTTTACTATTGCCTTACCTTATCTTTGAATAAGGGTTTAACGTTTATTCTGAACATAAATTAAGATTATTGTGTCAATGTAGGAATCAGTATTTCTGGTTAAGTTATAAGTTCAATATAATAGTGATATTTTTGGACAAAAGTATTTATGTAGGACCTAAAGGGCATCACAGATGGAGCTATAATATATATTATAGCACGAGGCAGCCAGCTCTCTCATCACCATTCACTTTGTGTGCAAAGCGGGGGTCAAGCAGAATGGCCGCAGTGACCGGCCATTCTGCTTGATTCGCCATTTTGTTTGACCCCCGCTTTACGTGAAAGTGAATGGCGACGAGAGAGCTGGCTGCTTCGTGCTATAATATATATTATAGCTGCCGTGTGTGATGCCCTTAATCCTCTGACTAGTTTATATTTTAATAAACCACCGACTCATGAGCCGTGTTCAGTATAGGTTTTAAAATTTGTTATAATTAACTGTAGATATTGAATTCATACTATTTCAGTATGTGATTATGGTGATATATGAGATTTTCCTAATTTAGTAATCTATTTTTTTCAAGTGTCATGTATATTTCATAATAATTTTATTTTAGTAGAAGTCAAGAAACATAACGATCATATATATGTAGTCCCAACTTTTATATAATTAATAAAAGAATCACTGTCTTATTTTTCATTAAGAGATTTTCAGAATTCAACTACTCATGTTTTTTTACAACTATCTTCGTTTCCGTTTCATAAAATTTAAAGGTAAATATTTGTTGTATATTTACTTATTATCTACAACTAGTTAGTTGTGAAACTAACGGGACGTTGATATTGCAGTGCAAGTTCTGTACAACGAGAAAGGGTATCCGAAGTTGGTTATGAACGGGTATTTCTACCGGCCGCACAACGCGTATCGGAACCAACCGAAGGTGTTGTGGTACTGCGCCGGGCGGAACAAGTTCCAGTGCAACGCGACGCTGCGCACGTTTAACTCGGAGGTGGTGGCGGTGGCGGGCGCGCACAACCACGGCCGCTGACCCGCGCCCGCGCGTGCGCCCTCGCCCGCGCCCGAGCGCATGCGTGACCTCCTGCACCTGCACCACCTCTTCAAACTGTACGGCGAACGGCTGGCCTTGCGCACCGCCGCCGCCACGCTTGCGGCCAGTGCAGATTCCTAAGGGTCTGCGGACTCCCAGAAGAGTTGAAGAAGTGATTTTCTCGTTGCCAATCTGACCGATGCCGAAACATAAACTGCGCTGTAAGGCATAGATATGTCTAATTGACGCATCTTCCCAACGCTGGTTGGATGCGAAGAAAGCTCGAAACCTCCTGCTCCAGCTAGCTGCTGCTGAGAACTGCTGGTGTAACGCTTGTATCTGAAGTTTATGATAGTCACTATTACTAGTCAAAATAGAGATGAGCTGTTTTAAAACAGCGATCCCATTTAGTATAGCGCTTCAAAATTTGATATTTTCCTTTGCTACATAATAATATAAGAGCTAGCTTTTCAAACTGTAGGGCGAGTAACTTACCTTGGTAGTAAACATTATCAGTGAAGTTATTTATAGCGACAGCTATTTCAGAAACAGTGCTATAAATAGTCCGTCAAACATTACGCACTTTCGCTCTACTGGGTACGCGACATGTGAATGATAATAATTATAATGAATGGATCCTAATTGATGTCCATTACTGGCAAAGGTAGAAATTATTTGTTGAAATTGTAATCAATGTGAATAATATTTATTAAATTGCTTCATTTTAAATAATAAAGATTAATAAAAGTGTGAACTAGTAGCAGAGATACGCAATAACAACTGCCATACGGTTTTCTCAAATGTCTTAGACAAATTGTTATTATTATGTGATTTCATGAAACTTACATCATGACATGACCTTGTTATTATTTTTAGTTATCAATCATTGTAATAATTACGAGTAGTTTGGTATTTTTTAAATCAATTTATATTCCATAAAACATTTTTATGATCTCAGTCTGAAGTTTTACTGCTTGTGAAAAAATTATTGTGTACCTATCTAAAGTATAGATTGCCGGCTGTGGTAGGTAATGTAGAAAAGTAGAGGTACGTAATCGGTAGAGATACAGTAGCGGAGTTTTATATACTTAATGCAAACGTTAATTTGAATACTTACTAACAAATTCTTTACTTATTTTAAGATTTCATCAACATATATCCCCATTTTAAGAAATAATTTCTGTAATTTTTTTTAAATGTTTTCCATATATGAATTGATAATTTTCAATTATAGGAGTAGGAAACAGTGCATAAATAATTAATATCTGGAAACTATTCTATCATTACATACTAATGAAGTATTTCACCGTGTCTAAAGTTCAGGTTCATGTTAGACCCTTTTATTTTGAGAAACAACGTATTATAGTTTTGAGATGTGGTGAGGTCTTAGTGTAGTAGCATAGGGATAGTCTGTGTATATGATGTTGGGTTGTTGGCGCAGTGCCGGCGGTGTACGTGCCGTCGCGCACCGGCAAGTCGCTGCTGCTGCACGAAGGCTACACCTACTACCTGAAGAACCTGCAGGCGCACGGGCGCAAGCAGTGGTACTGCTCGTCGCGCGACATGGCCGGCTGCCGCGCTGACGTCATCACGGCGCCCGCGCGCGCCGGCACCGGCGACGTGCTGTTCCTGGTGCGCGGGCGACACATACACGCCCCCCCCTCCTACTACTTCACCCCCGACGGCAAGTACGTCCGCCGGAAAGACGTTTATCACCGGTACAGGTAGCTCACGTCCATTACGTTGATTTGTTTTTTTTTTTGACAGATTTTTATGCATTTTTGCTTCACGTCTATTTTTTTTTACTTAAGATTTTTTTTTATCTTTATTGTTTTAGATATAACTAGGTATTTATGTATTTTTTGTGTAGATCTCAATTTTTTTACCGCAGTTTTTTTTTAGTGAAAGCTAATCAAATCTACTTTTTTGTAACTAATTTGCTTTTTGACCTAGTATGTTATGAATTGTGATGCGTTGCATAATATTTTTTAATTATTATTGTTTATTTTTGTATATCAGTAGTGGACTAGTGGAAAATCAATGCCTGTATCATATTGTAATTAAATAGAAGTATTTCTGTAGAAATAGAGTTCCTATAACGTGTATTTGACGAAGCGTTTAGTTAATGTTTGAAAAAAAAAGATAAGTTTTTAAACTTAATATTTTGTTACCCTAATAAAATGTCTTATTCATCTAGTACTTAATTAATGACAATGCCTTAGAAGATGAATTTTATTTGATTCCTAGCTTTCTTTGATGATTTATCGTCTCTCTATATTAATACAATTTTAAAAACATGAGTAGTGTAAGAAATAAATAATAAGAACCGTCTCTAGACTGTGATGAATTCTTCCGTTAAATGTTGTATTTTGAAATTGGTCAATTTGCGCAGTGTCTATCGAAGATTGTTACTTTAAGTTTGAACGATACTCTGTAATAGGCTAGTGGAAGTTTTATTAAAGGGCATGAGCGATGTCTGCCGGGTGTTTTCCTCAAACTCTCATATTTTAGCGATGAAGCGTTGAAGGCGGGCGTGGGGTGGCCCCCCCCTCTGCTTACTACGCCGTTAGCTACGCGAACCCGCGAAATTCGCCCCCTCCCGTCTTCTAGGAAGTAGGCACGAAAATTATTGCGTAGTATTTTCATTCAGTAAAACATTTCCTTACGCAATAGTATTTCAAATACTGATGGTATAATAAATATTTCTAAAACGCTTTTTGTATGAATACGAACTTAAAGAAAAAGTTAAATCTAGTACTTACATAATTTAGCATACCTAAAGTACCTAATTCGTCTTATAAAAAAATCTAATAATTCATTTTGTGCTAAGGACTATTGTTACTAATGTAGAAGTCCGAATGCGTTACCTACTCATTAAAACTCTACACTTTACAAAGTTTCAGACTTCCAGAAATGGTTTTATAATAAATACATTTATTGGATGTGTTGCAATGGAGCGTATCCGTGAACGACATGAATTGCGCAGTTGTGACGGATCAATACGTTCTACGAAGTTATGAAAGAAGAAAGTTCGGCAGGGCTGAGGGCACGCCCATACGCGGCGTGCCCTGCGATCTCCGCACAGCCTAGTTTCCCCTGTATGCCCTAATTTTGGCGTTCTCTCCCTTAGCCGGGCGCGGCGCGTGTGTGCGTGCGCCCTTGCTCCCTACGCCCTGAAGCCGCTTGGCGTACACTGACGTAGTTTGTTGTTGTTACGTTCTGAGGGATGCGGAAATAGGGAACATTTCATGTCTGTTTTTATATTAATGTAGGCGTTTGCCGTGTTGACGCAGTGGCTCCATCTAAATTACAATTTATATTATTTATGTATTTTATGGAATGGTTACTTAAAGTTGCTTTCGGTATGTTACCTGTCAGTCAGTCAGATAATGAAAAGTAGATTATTTTATTATAATAGTCTTAAATAAACTATCATTCAACAATAGTTCGTTCATAGTAGGTAGGTACTTATTTATAATTTTGAAATTTGTTCATTAATGAAAATGATTTAATTTAAAGATTTGTTTAAAATCCCAGAGTAAAATTCCACGTAATATAATTCAACCCAAAAGATACATAAGTGTTCTGTGTTCGGTTTAAACGAGTGCAGCATTGGGAGAGGCCGGGCGGCTGGGGGGTTTGATACTAGGCGCGACCCCGCGGAGCACGCGGCCGCAGAGCCTAGCCCGCCAGCGCCCCACGACCCACGGCCCGCGGCCACGACGACGCGGCACGCGGTGGGACATGCGCGTGGCGCCGCGCGCCGCACGCCGCGCCCGCTGATGGTGTTCCCAATCGATAATGCCCCAGAATCTCACTCAGGGAACCCCTCTCACTCTTCACTCCTCTCCCGATGCCCTAGCTCACCATAACCGTCAAAGTATAACATCCCATTGAAATAATAAGGTTGTTTTTACATTACAGCTTCCATAGATAGGTTTCCGTTATACTTTAATGGCTTTTATAAAGGAACTTGGCATAACAGAAAATTGTTTCTTTGTATTTCGTTCCTTTTAGGTTTTCGACGGGAAGCGTAGCACGGTCGTGAATTATTCAGCGCATCATATTTAAAATGCTTTTGATGATTATTTTCACTCATTTTGCAACAGTTTACTTTTGGAATTGCGTAATGTATTATGAATGGATAAAGAGAGACGTACGCTCGCTCGTCGAGAGTCTGAGAGGCTTTTTTCTGCATTATGATTTACGAGTTGTTTTGTGTTTGGTATGAAGTGGATTGCTGTGGAACATGTTGGTTGTAGCCAGTGCGCGGTGGAGACCGGCGGCGGCCGAGGGTCGAGAGCGCCGGGAGAGCACGTGGATGTCGCGTTCGCGCTGGCTGGTGTGGCGCGCCCGCAGCGCCGCCGCAGTGCACGCGCCCGCCTGCCGCGTGTCCGCGCGCGCTCGCCATCTCTGCAACTGTCAACTGCGCCCGCAGATAACTCATCATTAGTGCACCCATCGTCAGCGTCAGTCGGCCTTTTCCATTATAAAATGATACACGACGTCATCGGTATTATAAATACAACGAGGACTGCTATTATACTGTTCGCGGGTAGATCGCCTAGACTTTGCCTGTACTTTACTTATAGTTTGATAAAAGACCAATAAGATTGTTATTATCATCGTCGCCGTAAGATTTACTGCATAAATCTGTGCGTTGATTTGCTTAACATAGAAAATTTAATTAACCGCACTGTGAGATCTCCTTACATTTAATGATAAAGCGGGTTGATATTAAAACTGATAAACGATAAAAATGACAGAATTTAATTGATGAATGAGTGATAATTGCGGTAGCTAAATACACACTGACTGTGACACGCGACAGACAATTCCGACGTATGCCGAAATGCTAATTTAATCAAATTATTTTATAATGTTCGGTAATAGACCGTACACGCACCATCATGCGTCATTTCTAGAGAAAAAACGCTTAGGTCATTAAGCGTTTTTTTTCTCAGTACAACAAGATAAATAAAAAGCAATGCACAGATTTATGATGATAATGTATTTTCCAACACTAAACACATCATTCGATGGTCACATCGATATCTCAAGATTTTATGTAATAAAATGGGTGATTGTTTGTCGGTTACCGAGGTGAGGTTACCTGCCGAACCGTGGTAAGGACAGGTCGCCTTCTACTATAAATAGCTCATTGTATCCGTGCATACGGAGTTTTTGGCAAAATACTGTTGATTGAAATCAATTTTATTTGCTATTTCGTATTTTTATGGTATTGGTATAGGTACTTAAAAAAGTATCGATACTTAGTCCCTACCCTACTATCAGATATTCTATAGCTCAGTAGCTAAAACCTTGATGTCTAGAATTTTATGTCCCTAAATAATTCCGCAACATGAAGTCTTAGCACGTTGTCGAGACTGCACAACACGAAGCAAACTATGATGTAGATATAATATACTTGACGATAAAACAAGCTTACATATTTAGAACTGTTGTTTGTCTTTTCGTAGAGACCACGCCAGTTGAGCCTTAATTAGGCTTTATACGAATAACTTGTTCACTTATCGCTCAGAGCTGGAAGTTGAAACCGGTACTAAAGGGCTTGATTGTCAGTAGTGGGTTTCGGCCGTTCACACGATTAAGTTTGGGAACTTAGTAGGAAATAAGTTTTTTAATTGACACTGAGTGAATAGGTAAAATTACGCACTTAAAGGCGCGTTTAAAAACGGTATAAATATTCACTACAATAGATTATTTAAATACACACAATACATACCTTAGCCCCGTTATTAACAATGACCCTAAAATATTTAAAGCTAACGACATTGAAATTAAATTACTTGCCTATATACATTTTCATGAATAAAACTGCCTATTTAGTACAAAATGTGATGCCAGAAATGTCTATAAGGCAAATTGTACAAAAAACACGTTATGTAGAATCAAGATAGTGCCTTATTCCTATAAGTTTAATGCATTTATGTATTACTTTACTCGTTGCCGTCCGTAAAGAAAGTATGTGTATTAAATAGTATGTAAATATATAACACATTTTTTTTTTATAAATACCCTCAGGATTTTAAAAATGTTATGTAAGTATTTTTTCAAATTTTAGTTTGTGTTGAGTTTCCGTTTGCACTTACTAGGTAATAATGGAACTCAACCAGCGGTTTTTCGATAGATCATCCCGCTCGGTACCTGTCGACCGCTCGAGGCGGGAGGCTGCTGTTCTTCGAGGGAAACACCTTCTTCATCAACTCGCGGCGGCGCCAGGACAGGTCGCGCCTGCTGTGGTACTGCTCCTCGAGGAAATCCAAGAATTGCCCTGCCTCCTTACTCACCCAGAATGATAGAGTCCTGGGGCAACCTCCAATACATACTCATCCACCTAAACTCTCGAGCACTTACAGCTCGCACCACAATTTTTGAAAGACCAATCATAAGCCTGAAGATGTTTCCAATTACTTGTTACATTACCATGTTGAATAAGTGTGTCCCCTGGTGCGAGATGCTGCAAGTTGACAATGCGGTAATAAACGCATTAGAAATCAATGATATTTTAAGAAAGATACGTCATGTTCATACTGCACGCACGAAATAATTGTTCCGCGACAGATATACATATATACAGATATAGATACGTATCTAAACACACGCTATAAGTGCGACAGGAAATAGGCAAAGCTTGAGAGTGAAAGAGACAGCTATTTGTAATCAGTACTGCCGCGAATAGTTCGCTCCGTTTTCGTTTGGAAACAAGCTGTGATTCATTAAAATTACAAATTATAGATTTATCTGTTCAAAATTAAATATTTTTATACACTTATTTGTGATAATGATATCCCTTCATCTTTTTGTAGTAATTTTGCATTTTCTAAACACACAGGAAGGCATTTTAACTTTTTTTTAGTAGGTAGTCGACACGTGCGCTCACAATGACAGGTCATAAGCTCGACTGACTGCAGTGGTCACAATTAGGACCAATTCACGGCACGCGTTTGGTGCGTTGATGGCGTATCTACCTCTGTATGTATATAATTTCATTGTTAGAAATAGTCTAAATCGAAGGGTGATTGATATCTAGTCGTTAATTTTAAAAATTAAAGCAATTATTATTTAAATTTATTGTTTTTGTATTTGTTTGTTATATAATATAAGTCAGAACAGCTGAACTTGATTTTACTATGAAATATTGTTTTCTTATGGCAAATATTACACTTCAGTATAGAGTCTGAATTGGTTTGTGTTTAATAAAAGAGAGTTATACTTTGTTGTATTAGAAAATGAGAATATTTAATACTAGTACAAATATACAATTTTTGTAGATATTATGTAAATTTTGATTTTGAAATACACTCTTCAAAAATGTCTAGAGATTAACTTTTTTTCTTCACAAAAAATAAAATGGTAAACAGTACAGTTTTGATTAGGTGCGAAGACTTTTGATGAGTGTATGTAGGTAGTTCGATAGGTATATGTTTATATTCCGCCATAGTAAATTGATGTGTCAAATAAATGTGCCAAAGGTATGTTAGGAAAGTATTTTAAATAAAACTGGTATAAACTGTTATAAAAAGCTGTTTTATATTTGTAAAAGGACTGAGTGTAGCTGTAGCCTGCCCCTTTGTACAGATTTCTACCTGCTCTTTCTGAGAATAGAAAAAGAACGTCTAGACGTTCTGCCCTTTAAAGCTTTTTCTACTCGAAAAAGTTTTTATAGTATAGATGCTTTCATAATCTAGCTAGAGCCAAGTGCAGGTAGTCGCAGGTCCTTTGAGCATTGAAATCCTACTTTATTATACTCGGTCCCAACGATTATGCTTTTTAAAAAAAAAAACAGACACAACAACAGATAGAACAGATTTCTGTTAGAGAATAATATAATATATTTATTCTGTGAATGTTTTTGATGTGCTATCCCTTTATAGATTTTTTCAACCGAAATTAATTATGTGGAGGCTGTAAGGATTTTAACAAACTATAATTAAAAAATTAATTAAAGCTATCTATGATTACAAGTCCAGCAACGCTACAAGTCAAAAAGAAGATTGATGTCAGCATTCCAACGAAGGAGATTTTACAAAAATAAGTACTTTTTTAGAAGATGGATGCCATTGGAGGCCCTAAACCGAGTTGTAGGTTTCTTAATGCCCCACACTCCAAGGACAGAATCATTTTCTACAGACGTTACTAGGGCTACGCTCGTTCCCGCATTGATGCAGGCTATCTCACTCAAAATACGCGTGTTAGAATAGGCTAGAATATTTTAGTTGATCAAGAATTTATTTTCCTAGCAGCACGTGGTCGGTAGTAGCTAGCTAGATACTCGTAAACCAGGCTGCGTGCGAACGAGATGACGCGAATCACATATTTATTGAACAAGGACGGCTGATATCTAAAGGTAAACGTACGACTATGGTTCGTAAACATTGTACCTAAATGTTCAGCACGTGTAGGCTCTTAGTAGATGTGTTGTTGGTATCTAAGCCCGGACCTGCCCTTTGCTCACCTTGCCTAAATATCCAACTTGCTAACAGATGTGTACGAGTACGTATAGAATATTGTTGAATCCGAAGATAGCGTGAAACTAATCTAATGGTACTTCATGGTACTGTTCTGTGTGACCTGCGGTACTTAATTATCTACGCACGGCTTACGCAAGCGTACCTACTCGTGCCGACTTCGTTATTTCCATTAAATTGTAGGAACTTTTAAAAAGGCCTAGAAAGAGGCAATCGTTTCGTCATGGCCCTATTGCGTGAACTCAAAAGTTGTAAACACCTGGTACTAAGGTATTCTGCGTACCGTTACGGTGAACAAACTGGCTATATTAAAACTACCTAGTAGTTAAGTTCAGTAACACTGCTATCTTGCTTTGATTGCCTTTTTTGTAGGCTGAGTATTATTTTGAGCTTTGACGAAAGTTGGCTACAATACCAAGGACCGTGGGTAGGTACTACATAAAGTAGATGATAAGCAACTAGTTACTCTTGTAGGCAGGGAAGTTGTTTACGATCATGACCTATTAACGTAATAAGGTGATTGTTACATGTTTGTTAACCTTCAGTAGGTACTACGCATAAGGGATAAAGTTCATTATTGATAGCTATTTAGTTAACTAAATAAAAAAAAGATTTGTTATCATTATTATAGTTAGTCTTTTAAGTTAAATAGGTAACTGTGGTTATGTTATCCAGCTAATTGTAAGATAATTTTATTTTTATTCATTATTTTTTATTTAATACCAGTTTCATAAATTACTAAGACCTTTTTACTTTCCTATTGTCTGGAAGGTATTAGTTAGGCTTGGTGAGTATTTGATGTGATATTAACTCATTATCAGACTTAGCGAGACGAAAGAACTTTAATGATATACCTAAAGCAAAAGTAACATCTGTTTCTGTTCCCTACTTCCTATTACAAGCGCGTGACGTAAATGCAGAGCTGTGTATGGAATTGTGGGGCATGTGTGCGCTGCTCGCTGCACACAGACCTGGCTCGGAGCACTCGGAACTAGGCACAACCAGCCCCTCTCGGGATGTTATTGATGTTTTGCTAGGGAACGAGAAAAAACGACACGAGTGAATAGAGCTAACTTGACGCAGGTTCTGTATCTAACCAAAGATCTTCAAACGGTTTTTATGACGACGCGACGTTTACTTGCGAGTGGTGCAATTCTATAGGCTATAATTTCATTACAAAATTAAGAATATCTAGCGTACTCTAAGTAGAAGACGTACTTCTACTTCTTTTTTTACTAGAGTTGTAATAAAACACTGGCAGAGTAGAATAAAATATAAATCTTAATGCACACAATTTTGTTATACAGAACAGATTTGAAAGACAGACAAGAACAGATTGGCGGCCTTATTGCTTAGGTAGATTTTTGGGTGCAATCCAGGTGATTTTAGATACGGGAGGTTCTTAACGAGGTAACGAAAGACGATAACAATACCACAATACACATCATTGTGCGAGGCAAGTTTTAGTTTTATGTTTTGTTTACAATACTCGTATTGGTAGACAATTTTAGGATTATTATTATTATAGATTATGATTATTTACTTGCGGAACTCTAATAAATAACAAATGTAAATTGTAAAGACGTGTCTATCGTTCCGTGAGAATGCAGCCGAGTTATTGTAGTCATGTAGCGCGTCCACGGTGAGATCTCAGTTATTGTTCTCGATTCCTGCTCTACGTACTAGATTTTTAAACTGCTAAGCAGGTAGTCGACGGTGGAACTATAATGGGATGAGTACCTGACTGGCATTAAAGACGGGCCCAGCACAGCTTCTTAATGTGTTACCGTGGCATTATACTATTACTTACAAAAGGTTTACTTTTTTATTTACGTAGCCTTCATCGTGTCCTACCCTATACTGCTGCATGGTAACGGGCTGTAGCTTTCGCTTTTCGTGCATCATCTTGATTCTTTCTTTGGTTTCCAGATACCAGCTTTCTAGAAACACGTTCCAGTGACCTCAAATGGTTAAGGCGAGGCCCTATCCTACCTATCCTAAATTAGCAACTCAACGCGCTTTAGTTGAAAGTTCAACCGACGCACTACTGAAATAACGTTTATATTAGCGTGCGATGCTTCACAGAGGTTACGTCCGACACTGCGCAGGGATCGTGCGAAAAACTGTTTTTTTTTAACTCTTTTCTCTTTTTTTGTGAAAAATATAGAACGAATTAAATAACTAGCTGGTTTCGCCGTTTAGGTATTATAGCCACCCAAAAAATACAAAAAAATATGTTGTTGTCGCTGAAAGTATTGAGAATGTGGGGTGATATTCGGTGATTTTAATTATTTATTTTTGCTTTATTCCTTGATTATATGTAAAATCTACTTGGTAACTCTTCTGTTGGTTGTAATTTTCTTGATTTGGTACATATTCCGAGACGTGAGATACGCAAGTTAAAAAAGGGGCCCAGGAACGATTTTTCAAATAGGGCCTCGCCTTAAGTCGAAATATTATTAGGTATTTCTTTACGGATTTATTTAACGTAGTAATAATAGCACTAGGCCGGAAAACGCTAGGACGAAGAAGAAGAGTAATAATAGTAAGTAACAGGAAAATGTAATAAGTTCAAAACAATTAAAACAAGTTATTATAATAGATTGTTAATACGCATGACGAAAAAATAATGCTAACTAGGTAAGTTAGGATTCGAATTAGGATTATAAATTATAAACAAGTTTGTTTTAATTTTCATTGACGCGTTAAGCGCGTTCTAGCGGTTTTGACCCGGCGAGCTAGCTCAAATCTACACGTGCCGGTTTTAGCTAGGTACATCGACGCCTAAAACAGGGTTAATAACATGTAGAACGCCTTAGTCATCGTAACATTTAAGTAAAACTTACTGGGAGTTTCCGTAATGTAATTCTTTGCTTTACTCATCATCATCATCGTGTAGGTATTATATAGCTGGTGTAAGTGTTATAGAGCCGCCAAAGGCCACTGACTTGGCTCATGTAACTAGATAGTAGCCGGGACCAACGGATTAACGTGCCTTCCGAAGCACGGAATCATCTTTCTTTTCGGACAATCAGGTGATTCAGCCAGCAATGTCCTAACCAAACTGGGGGAAGTCTCACAAAGAGACTTTTGCTTGACAGTGTCCCCACCGGGAAACGAACCCGGAACCTCCGTAAAAGGTGCCGAAATTTCGGGCACGGAGGCTGTCTACTTTACTAATGCCTAGGGAGGTCTTTATTTTTTCCACTTAATCTATCTAACTAATTGCTTTATGTTTTACTGGATGTTTTTTTTATTTAAAGTCATATTGGCTCTAAAGGTTGTAAACAAATTATTTTTGTACCTCTGTCGTTCGAAGACTGGCTAAACAAGAATAGGCTAGGTACATATATCCTATGAATAATAAGTAATAATTTATTCCTCGTTTTGCTTAGTATTTTGTATAATAGGTATTGAATGGAACGGTGAGAAAAGGTACGTTTTCTAATTTTTAATTATTACCTTCTGGAGTAGGTATCTACTTTATGTTCCTCTAACTTTACGCTTAGAAATTGGTTTACATCGTTGTTTACATCTCATAGAATAACAAAATTTATCGCTACCAGTAGTGCTACGTACTCGTAGCACTGGTAGCGATTATACTCCTAATGTATAGGATGCTAACTACCAGTCATTGCTGCATTGCATTGACATAGTTGATACGTCCCTCAGTCAGGAGCAATGGTTATTGATATTAACAATGATATTATAAGTAAAAAGGCGTAGATAGGTCACTTACAAGGCAAACGGTGTTTTAGCATGGCACAAAACTTACACAAGGACGGCAAGGCTAAGCATAAGTGCGAAAAAGAGACAAAGCGACGCGTGACTAAGTTCATGTTGGCTAATTAGCCAACTTTTGGTGTGCCGCTTTTTGAGCGCGAATAACTTATCTACGCCTTTTTACCTTGTACATATATCAATGGATATTAAGTTAACTAATCAAATACAACGAACTGAACTACAATAATCATCGACGTTGAGCTATACAATAATAATTAGGTAAACAAACCTAGTTAATCTTATTTTTCTAATACCTAATTTATTTATCAATTCTATTCGTGCTAGAAGGTAAAAGTGAAGAAATTCTAATATTAGATAACAAAACAGACTAGACTGTCGCTTATCTTAACTGTAGTGTTTTGTAGAAAATTGAATACGACAAGTCAAAAGCTTTATTTTTAGCTCCTCGTGTAATTTTGGACGCTATAAGTTACTTTATGGCTGCAAGTACGGCGGCGACGCTAGCGCCCTCCGTGTTGCTTTAGTCAAAACTTCTCGTCGAGTTCAAAGCTGGAAGTCTGGCATCGTTAAAATGGGTTCTCCGTCGCTGTTGTCGATAGGTGGCGCTACGAGTATGAAACTGGGCCCCCGATTGTTATTTTCTCTTCAACTCTTCAATTGAAAGTGTATGTTATTGTTTGAATGTTTGAAATAACTTTTTTACGAATATGTATATTTCGTTTTTAATCATAAAAATCTTTTATCGGATGTTAGGAAAAAACGTAATAGTATACCTAAATACTTACTAGGTAAGCAAGGCTGTAATACTGCTAATTTTAATTCCTTTTTTTTGTTATATGTGATAAATATTAAGTCAGAACTAGACAACGCCAATATAGAATGTTATTATACGACACGATTTCTTACACACCAATAGATGGCGCTACTGAGATCTTTTTAAAACCGTGTCTCCTGCCATGTTTTGGTCTACACAATACACATAAAACATCTCAACAAAACAAAAAAAAATACATGTTTGTCCATGGTTCCTCTACACAAATTGTCTCTGAAATGTTTTTCATTCCCGAAACAATGTTTTGGAAAACATCCAGGGTTGGAATCAGAGTCTTCAAAAAATATTTTCTATGACAATTAAAAGGTTTTTTTTTTTACAAATACATACATACATCAAATCCACTTTTAATTTAACATCACTTATAGTCAACTATATACAGTGCCTTCCTAAATAATGTAAAATTATAGAAGTCTCAAAGTACGGTTCGAATATTATAATTTGTAGCACAAAATCAAACCCTGCGCTGAGCTGAACTATAGAACTGATGGTAATCATTTTTATCTTTGTCATATTTATTACACAAAATACATCCTAGTATAAATCTTACTAAATATAATCCGGGAAAAATTATCGTATTTTTTTACGAACGATCCTGCCATTAGTATAGTAATAGTACGAACCATGAAAATATAGTACAAACACGATATTAATTTATCGTACGAAATCTAACCCTGAATACATCCCCCGTGCGGATGAGAATTATTGACCAAAACTATCAAACCTCTTTGTCGAAACAAAAACATTTTGTCCGAAACATTTTAGAGCAGGAGACGTAGTCGTTTGAAACATTTGATTATGTGTATTTGTAGACATCAGTCTTGTGTAGTGTGTAGACCAAAACATTGGCAGGAGACACGCCTTAACACGCTTTTATTAGCTCGTGTGCACTTAACGGATATTTTCACGTTATGTGAATGATTGCGCTAGGTCTTAGCTTGTAATTTTCCTAAATTATTACACTTCTATTAGCCTCGTGGTCGAGAAAAATTGAAAAATAATTTTATATATTGCTAACATGTACCAACGGCTCCCAATTTGTAGCGTTTAAGTTGAAAACGTACCAAACGGGGTTAGTATCTATTGGGTATCTAACCCACCAAACGTACCTACATGGTTAAAATCGACGTAGCAAGATAAACTATATGTAGGGTATACAACTATACATACATACATCTCAAAATGACTAGGTAGCTAGTACTCATAAGACCAAATCGCCTAAGACTGTTGTCTCGATTTAAGGCTAGTTATGTATTAGTAGACATCTCGATATGACATACAATTAAATACAAAAGTGGTGTCTTAACGGGTACCAAGCTGGCGCTTAAGATAAAAACCTACCTGTCTGCATCGATCGTTACGCTTACTACGTCTTAGTACCCGGCTACGGCGTAGCACTTTCTACTTGTAAGATTAAAAACCTGCTAAATTTTAGTAGTAGGCTACGGCGTAGCATGTTATAGCGTATAAGGAAAAATAAATGAAAGTGCGTCGTTTCACACGCTACGTCGTAGTACTCGGCTACGGCGTAGCATGTAGTACATTTAAAAACCTTCCTGCCTTATTACCTGCATCTATCGTTACACTCACTACGTCGTAGTACCCGGCTACGACGTAGCACTTTCTTCTTCGCTAAACTGTAGTAATAGGCGGCGGCGTAGCATATTATAGCGTATCAGAAAAAAATAAATAGTAGTAGGCTACGGTGGCTACGGCGTAGCACTTTCTATTTATTTCTTATTTTATTCACTATTTTATTTTTATTTACTATATATATATTTCTACTTCGCTAAACTGTAGTAATTGGCTACGGCGTAGCATATTACAGCGTATCAGAAAAAAATAAAGTGCGTCGTCACACTTTCTACGCCGTAGTAATCGGCTACGGTGGCGAAGCATGTTACAGTGTTACAGATGGAAAACTTAGCTGTATCGTTACACTGGCTTCGCCGTAGTAATCAGCTACGGCGTAGCAAGCTATATCGTAGAATACGAAAACGTAGATGCAACGTGAGTGACACGTTAAGAAATACATCTATCTATACGAAACAAATTACTACGCCGAAATCAAGTACTATGGCGTAGCGAGTATCACGATGCAGCTACGGTCTTATATTTGCTGCGCCGTAGCCGTGTACTATGGCGTAGCAGGCGTACTTACGCGATTATGGAGAAGTGTAATTCATTAGAAAAGTAATAAATGGTCATGTTTGAATACAGTGAAAACAGCGGCGTTTCTATGCGTTATCAAGTTGAATAATGCCTATACTTTTGTATAGGGTATGCCAGTTGCAGGTCCGTTTCCGCTATATTTCCTTTGTAGAAATAGCGATTTGGTCTGTTTAAAAAAAAGGGTATGCTAATTGTGTGAGTTGCTTGTATATGTTTTACTCAATTTTGTTTTACTGTACCCATAACTTTTCTTTTACTTATACTAAATACTGCTTGTTTGTGTGTATATTTTCAGGTATGTGTAACGGTCACGCAAAGCGCGAGAGGTTGTATTCATTCTACGATTTGGAGATAGCTCTGCATCACTGCTCCAATGATTGACATTAAGCGAAGGGTTTTATTTCTTAGGTCATTTTTTTATATTTTACTATGAGTTAGGTATGTAATTTTTATCACAGCGTCTATGCGCGAACTATGCATTTTCAGTACAGTCCCTGCAACGGTTTATGAGCGCTCGGCAGATGGTGGGTAATATTCGCTTTGTGCTTGTGTACAGCATTTACATAGTGAGTGAAAGAGAGAGAATAATATTAAATTCAGGATCAGCGCTCATAACTCGTTGACCGACCTATACTTACTACGATGGCTCAGTGTCCCGGAGGATCTTGGCCTCCGACACTAGAAGACGCTGCCGCCAGTATGACTTGAGCTTGGCTTGTGCGACCTATAGTCACATTTTTTGTCATTTTTTAATTTAATTAAAAATGTTGGTTGATCACGTATTTAGTAGTTTTATATAAATCAATAAATAGGCCATCTTTTAATCAATTTAAACAAATCAGTTATAAAGTTACTTAAAACATCACATACAAATGATTATAGACCAAATTGTCGGGCGATTATTTTGGTTGTGAAAAGGTATTTGGTTTAAAATACTAAAATAGACTCGAAAACAAAGGGTAGTAGTTGTAACTCGTGACTCGCTCACTCTAAACTTATTTATGTCGGTACTATGTGTAAATTAATTACATTTAAATGCCATAATGTTTGTGGTTAACCTTGCTAAGTAATTGTCTAGTCTAAAAAAAAATTTACAATGAAAGTTTGTTATTAGTTTTAAGAAAGTCGTATGTGATATGATATATTAACATTAGGTTTAGGCTTCAGTGGTTTTAGGTATTACTATATGTATTTAGTGTGTTTTTATTTAATTAGCTAAAAGCGACCTTATCATACTTTGACGACAATACTTTGTGTTCACATTATTAAGTGCTTCCATGCTATGAATTTTGACTAACTATATACTTGCATTTATAAATTTAAGGTAGATGTTATGTAGTTGGTTTTTGCCCTATAGTCCATTACAAGTTCCTCTTTTCCTAGTAAAGAAAAACTTATATGTTAGATACCTGTGAGTATACTTATACCTCATTATGTGTGTAACACAATTAACTTAGTGATTATGTAATAAATCTTTTGAAGCTTTTCACAATTTGACTTTTTTGTGAAGATGTCCCCACTTATTATTATTTTTTATTTTATTTCAATTGCTTTTAATTAAGAATATTACTATTATAGGTATCAATATTAGCTTGGCTTAGTATTGACAGATAAATGAATTCACAGCTGATCAAAAGACTCTCAAAGGATCGACATGGCCCCTAGATATATCAAGTCAAGATCTTTCTCGAAAAACATTACGATATGAAAAATCCACATAAAGCTGTACTGAATCCAATACAAAGCGATAAGAAGTGTTTGTTACTGCTGAGTTTTGTTTGCTGCTCACTTACAGCAGCAGTGCGCTCCTGCGCCGTAGCGAAGATCGAGATCATTCCCTAGTGCACGGTGCACACGCATCCCCCGCCCTCATATTATAATGATAAAAAACGGCGAATATATCAAAGAGGGTTTTGCAGATTAATTGAAAATGGAGTGTAGTTCCTGCTCAATATTAGATTAGATAGGCAAATTTAAGCAATTACGACCTAGTCTTTTATCTGTGGAATGGAATTTATTAAATTAGTTATTTTGTTAAGGTTGGCATATTTATTTTTAAAAGCTTTGTCTATCCTGCGCTTTTTACTTTTAAATTAATTTGCAGACTTGAAAGCGATAATGATCCCAACGCGCAGCGGCAAAAAGTACCTGCTGATGCTGGGCGGGTTTACGTACTCGCAGGTGCACTACACGACCAACTGGATGTGCTCGTCGGCGCGCGCGCGCGGCTGTTCGGCGCGCGTGCGCAGACTCGGGTCCGGCGAGATCGTGGCCGTCAACGTGGACCACAACCACGCACCGCCACAATATATATACAAAGACGGCAATTACCTTAAAGTAGCTTAATTTTAAGAATATTGGTAAAGTAATAAATAGTTTAACTATGCGTGTTTGACTATGACCTGATCATTTTAGCTTAATTTTAGTAATATTTAATATTGGTTAGGAAATAAATAGTTCAACTATGCGTGTTTGACTATGGTCTGATCAGCCTAATTCAGGGTAGGCTCCAGTCCCTCGTTGAATGAAAGAAAGAAAATAATTTATTGACCAAATAAAAACAAGCAGAGGAAGTATTACTACTTCCTCTGCTTGTTTTTATCCTGTCCTACTTATTATAATAATTAGTAAACAAACTAATAATAATTGATAGACCTTATTATTGCTAACTTGGGGCCAAAAGAAATAGGTTTAACTTGATGCTGGCAATGACCGAGGTGGTTTTTGGACAAGAGATGGAAAATAGATAGCTTACTATCTATTTTCCACCCTATTTTTGACCCTTAGGTCAGTTCAGTGTATTGTTGTAGTACGGTTCTGTTTTCAATGGAGCCAGCAAAATGCTGGGGCATTTTTCCGTTCTATCTGAACTGACCCTATATTCTGTGGTTTTTAGCGAGAGTTGAGTTTAGTTGAGTTACTTATTCGAACTATGGGGTAGCGCTTCCAAAACAAAAATATCCGAACTACAAGTTGCTCAAAATAAAATTATCAAATTACTTTTTCACATCCATATCTTACCCAAACTACAAAAATGTATAAAGAAACAAAACTTATGAATATAGCGCAGCTTTATACTTACCACACATGTATACTTATCCGCAAAGTACTAAACAAAAGCATTCATACGTCGGTCTCACTCACACTAGCTAAACATGTAACCAATCGCTCAACGCGTCGAGCAAGCTATATAGTCCTACCGAAGATGGTAAAATAATGTTTAAGTTTGAGGGAGCACAACTTTACAACAACCTACCGTCTAATTTGAATAACATACAATCTGTTGATATGCTGAAAACTGCTCTTGCTGATTACATACATAGTTAAAAAATAGTACCGTACATAGTGCATGCACGAACGATTTTTTTAATGTTTTTTAATTAACTTAAAATTGTTTATAACTTTTCTCATGTAAGTGACTGTAATGTCTTTTTTGAGAATAAAATATTCTTTAAACCTGAGTTGGAAATATAAATTAAGGGTATGAAATTGCTACAAAAAATAGGTACCTAATTTAAAATAAATAAGCGTTGGAGACGTATATGTGCTGACAACAACCAACTACTAACCAGATAACTTGTGTATTCTGTAGCGCTGGTGATGCCGTCGGACAGCTGCGAGAAGGTGTTTCTACTGGAGGGGTACGCGTACTCGCGCATCGACTGTTCGCCCTACTGGGCGTGCTGCACGGGCCAGGAGAGCCAGTGCAAAGCGCGCGTGCGCAGGAGGGATGACAACGGCGACGTCTGGCGCATCGACGTGCGACACAACCATCCGAAGCCCAAGTACAAGTGCAAGGGCGGAATATATTTCAGGATTGGATAGATTAACAACCGCTGTCCACAAGGTTTAGATAACATTGTTTTTGCCAACATTTACTTTTTTTAGCAGTTTATTTTTAGTATTTAGTATGTAGAAAATAGACCTACAAACACATAACACGTTCTTTTTATTTTCATTAATTTCAAGTCTAAGCATATAAATTTTAATTTTAGTTACCTCTTACACCCTTAGGATATATAGGTATAATATAACTTTTATATATATACCTACCTATATATATTTATGCTAATTCATGAACATTGAACAATCATTAAGTAAAAAAAGGGTCATGTCTGTGGAGGCGAGTTTCAGTCAGAAATAAAAAATAAATACATATAAGCACAATATAGGCAAAGGCTGCTGAAAATCTTAAACCGCCAACTTTTAGTCACTTTTATGTTATTTGCCAATATCTCTTATTTTAGTGGATTATTAATACTGAAAATAATAGATTGTGTTTAGGAAGACCAAACCTCTAAACGGTGTTTTAATTTTTGTGCCTTTATGATTTTGTGATGTTGTCAATTCAAACTGTATCTTGTCTTATATTATCAAAACTGTAGTAAAGAACAAGGTATTAAGTAGTTAGTATTTAATGGTACCAGACGATAGGTGAAGATCTCCAGATGAATCGATAAATACAACTAAATAAACACTTCAACGCTTGTGATTTTCATGAAATAAATATGCATTTTTTAAGAAACTGGGTACTTATTGACATAAAAACAATATATTCTTCCTTATTTTTATTTATTACGAAACGGCATGTCATACGATTTTATTACAAAGATATTTTTAAGCTTTTTCTTATTGGTACGTTTGATGATTTGATATTTCTTTCACATTAATGGAATTCCCAAACTTTGTTAGGATAAGAAGCAATCGACTTTTGTTAATATAATGTCTTGTAATTATTTAGACATATTTTTTAGGGTTCCGTAGTAAAAAAGGAACCCTTATAGTTTCGGCATTTCCGTCTGTCTGTCTGACTGTCCGCGGCTTAGCTCAGAGACTCTTAGTACTAGAAGGCTGTAATTTGGCATGGATATACATATTAATCATGCCGACAAAGATGAAGAATAAAATCTTAAAAAAAAATTTTTAAGGTTCCTCTGGTACACGTCAAGGGGGGATTTTTTTTCACGATTACCTTATAGTGCGAGGTATCGTTGGATAGGTTTTTAAAAATAATGAGGGTTTGCTAAAACCATTTTTCGATGCTAGCGTAAGTTTTAGAAATATTTCGTTTTAAAGTGCTTATTTTTGTTAGAGTCATATTCTCCCCCCCTACCAGCGAAACCGTTGTATATGGAAATATGAAAAAATTCACGGTAGTAGTTAATGAATTTAAAAGAAAAACTATCAACATCAAGTAGGCTTTACAGGTTATCGAATAATAGACCAACTTATTAATTAAGAAATTTGGTACTACAACTCATAGAAAAAAATTTGTTTTAATGTTAACTGTTTTAAGTAGTATTGGACAACTACGGAACCCTGCACTTTGCGTGGCCCGACACGTGCTTGGCTGGTTATTTATTTACTTTTAAACGCAATGTAACTCGATTGTGTAATTTATTTTATTTATTATTATTTATTTAGAAAGTGTTTCTTTTGGGTAGAATGAGACGCGCATACGTCCACGAAATAATTTTTTTTTCCTTGCTGAAATATGTAGGCCTGATATTGATCAGACCAATTCTTATTTCTTTTACAGTTCCAAAAGACGAGTTAGAGTTCTATTACACTAACAGCAAATATGGGAACAAAATGTTGGTTATAAACGGGTTCCGCTTCAAGTTCAACAATGAGAGGGCTGGCAAGAAGCGGTGGATTTGCATCAATACCGGCAACAAGTGCAAGGCCTTCGCAGTGACCGTGGATGACGTCATCGAGCGCGTCGACGATGCACACAACCACCCCTGGGCTATCGGGAAGTCGGCCAAGACCAGGAAACTCGCCATCACTGATGACGATGGCAAGTTCATCAGACCGTACTATCTTCCGGTGGAACCCGGCTCGAAATAATTAAATAGTTCAAACTAGTTAAATATTAGATTGGTTAAATTTATCTTTAGTCCGTATTTTTGAACGAATAATTTTGTTTTTATTCGACATCAAACCAAGCGTAGGGTACCGAGTAAGGTACGTTATACTTTTTTGTAAAGGAGATATCCTAAGATCATATTTACTTTACTCTTATAACACTTAACAACATCTATGAGTCATTCATGCAGCCGCTTGAAACCGATTAAGTTTTCTCAGGTATTATCTATGCTTTATCATGAAATTTCACATAATTGTGCAGATTGGTAAACTGTACAAGTAGGTAGGTGTATAAAATTTAATGACTTGTTTCCTTTGCCGACTATACCTCCAATTATGACATTATCTACCTTCGCTGATTCTGCGTTATAAATATTTTTAAGGTTATGTTTAAGTAAATCATTAGCTCTGATTCGTGCAGCAAAGTTCTAAACAGTACCACGATATCTCTTGTCTTGACCCTAATTATTTTTTAAAAGGCGAAAATGACACCCGGTCTTAAAAGCTTTAGAAAGTTACTGCGTAGTCAGGGCCATTAATAGTTCCACTGTGCTATAATTTAGGTTACTGACAAGATCTGTATATATAGGTAACGAGTATATTTATATTAAGACGGCGGCGTGCTCGTTTGACTGGCAGACGATACAGTGAGTCACTTTTGTTTGTTAAACAGACATCTTTGTTATTTCATTTTTGCTTTAAAATTAGGTTAGAAAATAAAAATGAATTTGTTTAGGTTTTATTTGCTAAATAATTATAAATTAACATTACACAATATAATGTTTTAAGTTTTATTATGTATTTTTATTCCATAAAATGTACCCCTCCATAGATCACGATATTGTACACAATAAAAGTATGTAACGATAACAAACTTGTTATTTATTTTAAACGGAAATACTACGCACGTATCGTTCAATAATAAAATAACAAACTTAACTAAATTATTAAATATCCAAAAATATTGGAAAAAAGGAAAAATTCTCAGCATATTAGTATGTTTTCTAATCGAAATCAGAGCATGATATTATGAAGATGATGACGTGATATGCGTTCTGGATTATTCCGCATTGAAAAACGGAAACGCGATTATTATTATTATTTTTTTTTTTTTCCTGTACCCGAAGGTTGCCTGGAAGAAATTGCTACCTTAGCAATAAGGCCGCCTATCTGTACACTATTATTTGAACTGCTTTTATTTTTCTGTGTATTTCTTGTGTGCAATAAAGTATACGAGGGCTGATTGATAAGTTTCCGAAACGACGAAGAAAAACTTTAAAAATCTATTTAAAATAAATTTATTTCTCAACGTAGTTTCCTTCTACCTCGATGCATTTAGTCCAGCGCTTCTCCAATGCCGTTACACCAGTTTGATAAAATGTTTTCTCCAAACCCTCAAAATACTCGTCCACGGCAACAATGACTTCTTCATTTGATGAAAACCTCTGGCCACCTAACCATTTCTTCAGGTTTGGGAATAAGTGGAAGTCACACGGGGCCTGATCCGGGGAATAGGGTGGATGCGGTAGCAATTCGAACCGCAATTCATGGAGTTTGGCGACTGCAACCATTGACGTGTGTGCAGGTGCGTTGTCATGGTGGAACAAAACTTTTTTCTTGGCCAAATGTGGTCGCTTTTTCTGGATTTCTTCACTTAATTTTTGCAGCAAGCTTGCTTAGTACTTTCCATTTATTGTTTTTCCTTTTTGCAGATAATCCACTAAAATAATCCCTCGAGCATCCCAAAAAACAGTCGCCATCACTTTGCCGGCCGACAAAACCGTTTTTGCTTTCTTCGGCGCAGGTCTTCCGCTCTCAGTCCACTGCTTAGATTGTTCTTTTGTCTCGGGAGTATAATGATGTATCCAGGTTTCATCGACTGTTACATAACGCTGCGAAAACTCGTTAGGATCTCGGTTAAACAGCGCCAAACACTCCGATGAATCGTCCACTCGACGTTGCTTTTGGTCAACAGTGAGCAAACGCGGCACCCATCGCGCGCAAAGCTTTTTCATTCCCAAATGTTGGAGCAATATATTAAAAACGCGTTCAGATGAAATGCTCACCATCTCTGCTATCTCTCGCATCTTCAAGCGCCGATCATTCAATACAATTTTGTGAATTTTTTTGATCATGTCCGGATTTGTGACTTCATTTGGACGGCCAGACCTGTGGGCGTCTTCGCAGCTCTGTCTTCCACGTTTAAAATCAGTTACCCAGGTGTGAATTGTACTCAATGCAGGAGCAGAATTACCTAAAACACTGTCTAGCTTGGTTTTAATCTGGGTTGCTGTTTTCTGTTTTAAAACGTAAAACTTTATCACCGCACGAATTTCGTTTCTTTCCATTGTTAAGAAAATTTACGACAGAGAAAGTTCTACGTCCTATCAAACAAATTCCACCAGTTCGATTAAATTCAAATTTGGCGTTCTATTTTCAAAAAGATGCCAAAATATAATGTAATATTTTTTTTTTGCGTATCATTTTTTTAAGTTCGTCGTTTCGGCCAGTTATCAATCAGCCCAGGTATTCTATTCTATTCTATTCTATTAGTTATAGCATTTTCCTTACAATCCCCCATTTTTTGCGTTTTAAAATTCGAAGGATTTTCTCTTTCGCGTAACTAAATTTAGGTGTGTCTTAAGGCAGCTCAAAACCTGGACCTTGACCATTATTCAAAAGTCTAATCAAAATGTTTTATGTTTTTGGTGTCAATAAAGTAGTATTGTATATTGTATAGTTTGTAATGCCATTAAAAACTTCAGTAACATTTTTCAAATTGTATGGGCAAGCCGAACTCACATGAGATAATTTCTGACAGGAAGTGAAGCTATTATGATTCCGACTCGTAGCGGCAAGAAGTTCCTGATGATGCTGAATGGATTTACGTACTCGCAGATTAACTACACATCACATTGGGTGTGCTCGTCGAACAAGGCTCGCAAGTGCGGCGCGCGCGTGCGTCGGTACGACACCGGCGAAATCGTACAAGTCGACGTGCGACACAGCCATCCACCGCCCAAATACATCGTCAGCAACGGAACCTATTACAAGATCGACAACGTTTAATCCATCCGCCGCCCAAATACATCGTCAGAAACGGAACCTATTACAAGATAGACAACGTTAATCCATCCGCCGCCCAAATACATCGTCAGAAACGGAACCTATTACAAAATAGACAACGTTTAATCCATCCGCCGCCCAAATACATCGTCAGAAACGGAACCTATTACAGGATAGAGAACGTTTTATCCATCCGCCGCCCAAATACATCGTCAGAAACGGAACCTATTACAGGATAGAGAACGTTAAATCCATCCGCCGCCAAATACATCGTCAGAAACGGAACCTATTACAGGATAGAGAACGTTAAATCTATCCGCCGCCAAATACATCGTCAGAAACGGAACCTATTACAGGATAGAGAACGTTAAATCCATCCGCCGCCAAATACATCGTCAGAAACGGAACCTATTACAGGATAGAGAACGTTAATCGTACGCTGAATATTTTATTTGTTACAGCGCTTACACGATAAAAGTAGCTGGAGAGCTAAGTCTATTACTCTGCAAGTAAAGACTAACTACGAATAATAAATAAAAAAAAAAATACAACGAAACATTTCTTTTTTCTAACTTAAGTAAAATAAAAAACAAAATTTGTTAGTATTATTTAAATGATTTTGTTACTAGTAGTACAATTCTGTTGTTCGAAGACACATTTTTTAGTTTAAATGATATTTGGGTGATGATATGTTACGATGACGCAGAGTAGCTTGTGCGTGCAATATTTTAAAACCCATTAAATGGTTTGTACCTATTATTAAGACACGTAGAATAACTAGCCGTCTGCCTGCGACTTTGCTTGCGTGATCATTTTTTCATCTCAGAGATGAACTTATTTTTAACACAAAACAAAAAGAAGATAAATCGGGTTTTATAGGCGGCAGTGGCCTTTATATATATATATATATATATATATAATCTATGTTGTATCTCTCTTGGAGAGAGAGAGAGAGAGAGATACAACATAGATTAGCCTCGTTTTCTGTAGAATTCTTCATTAAATTTATTAAACTATACTGATTATTATAGAGTAAATAAAGAGTTTCATATTATTTTCTTTTTGTTCCATTAAAAAAATGAGATGATAATAATGAGATGAGGATTAAGAACCATAGTAAATAAAAAAATAATTGCAGATGTGCAGTTCATACCGACAGAGAAGGGGAAGTACATTCTAGTGCTGCGTGGTTTCACGTACTCGCAAGTGGGGGGCAGGTTCTTCTACTGCTCGTCGAAGCACATGGGGTGCCGCGCGCGTGTGCGCATGGCGTCGGGCAAGCTGGTGGCGTCGGGCGAGGCGCACAACCACGCGCCGCCCTCGCACGCGCGCTGCGGCAACGGCGCCTTCGTGCAGCTGCGCCCGCGCGCCCTCCCCCCGCTCGCCGCTTCCACCGCCCTCTCCTCCATCAGCTCCTCCACCGGCCTGACAACCTCCACTATCCTACCCTCTCCGATTACTTCTCCTAGCGCTGCTGCCTTAGCATTACATGCCTTTAACTTCCCGAGATTATTTCCTAAAGCAGATCTATGGTTGCGTCCGCCTAACCCCGAAGATAAAAAAGAGTAATATTTTTTTTAAAATATGTGAACAGGAACAACAGCATTAAATTTAATAATTTAAGACTTTATTTACGAAAATACGTTTGACGATCTGATATATTTCTCACTGTAATGGAATGCCCTGGGAAGCATTTAATCTATTTTTGTGTATGTTATTTGCTTGAAGTATTTTTCCGAATTAGTTTATCCTATATTTATTGTTTTTAAATCACGACTTGTTAGATGTAATTTTAAGACTTACTATTATTTTTTTATGGTAGCTTATTCTTGATCTCCATAACATGTATTTGTATATTTCGGAAATAAAATTGCCTGTAGTTAAGGTTCCTAAAGCTTCGCTTTCGGTGATATCCAAGGTGATATCTCAACATGATACGTAAATTGGTGATATTTTAAAATAACTATGAAACTTGTTATTGTTTGATAATTTGTTAGGAATATCTTGCAAATCATGCGACTTATATTAGTATAGGAAGTAATCGAGTTTAGTAAAAATAATTTCTTATTTGATTTGATAATTATTATGTTATAGAATGCTTTTATTTTAAATAAATTTTAAATATAGTTTCTGGCAGTATCACAACTAAACCAAATAAGTTACTTACTCCTTCCATTGCTGTCAAAATTACAAGATTGAACTTAATTTAAGTTTAGTTTGAACCTGCCTGAATCGTTTTTATTGAGCTTACAATATATGACTTTTATTATCAAGTTATTTTTTTTGCTTGCAATTCGACAAAACCTACGACAAAATGGTAGGGACCATTAATATTGTTAGGCGTGAGTCTCAACTCTTTCAGTTTCCAAAATGTTTTAGAGAAAAGCGTAAAGTAGTGAACGTACAAAGTAACTTCTGTTCAAACTGATGCAAGTTTACTACTCGTAGTAAGTATCGCATATTCATTCTCGTTGTCGTCGCGTCGGTTTGAGCTGAGCTATAGATTATGACATTATAATTACGAAAACCCATGATGAGATTTGATTTGATTTAACAGGTTGTTTTAAAGATAATAATAAAATCTACAGCAATGATCTACACTTACAGATTCCGACGAAGTAGACGTGAAGTACTACTTCTCGAAGAGTAAGTTCGGCAACCGCGTGCTGGTCATCTCTGGCTACCGGTACAAGTTGATGAAAAAGCGCGGCGCCGAAGAACGGTGGGTCTGCATCAACACAACCGCGCGCTGCAGTGCCTACGCCATCACCGTCGGCGACGTGCTGGAGCGCATGAGCGAGGCGCACACGCATGCCAGGAAGAAAGCCAAACACTAACGCCTGACCCATTTCTTAAAGTTCGTACATGTGATGCGAAATCGACCAATCATACGTATCGCTCTTGAGAAAGACACCCTTAAGTTTAGACTTGGGACACGAACCTCGGCTTAAGACGTTGCCAGGGTGAGAAACGCGAATTAGAGAAATGGCCCTGACGTTACCGTCCTGGGTTATTATTAAAACAGAAGGAAGTGAGTGAGTTGAGTGACCATATTCCATGAGCTTATACAATAAGCCACAATTTTACGAGTAAGAATAAAAAACTCAGAATTTGGCGTGCTTTCATACAGGTACATAGCTACATACATACCGACCGAATCCTAATTCAACTTTGCTAAACATGGTTGTAGTGTGTGCTAACGTAACCCAACAAAAGCTGTTGCTCCTTTGGGATAAGACCGTGACTTCATATGTCTATTAAATTAATTTGTCATCATCATCATCATCATGTCCGCGCATGTCCGGGTCCATAAACGCAGGTTTACTGAAACAAAAAAAAATACTTAAACAAGTGTTTTAAGATCTCCGCGCCAAAAGAAATGCGTTCCAATAAGTACCTTTAAATAAATTACTCAAAGCTTTTCATGTTGTGAATTAGTTTTAATGTTAGAATAGAAATAAATAAAATAAATAGGTTTCTAGACTTATAATAAAATTTCTTCATTAAATAAAATTTTACTGCCAAAGCTCCCCCTCCCAGGAATATTTTAAAACCGTCTATTTAATTTATTATAATTATTTTATGTAACTACGGTCGCAGTCTTACAGTTTGACCACTTGCAGCAATGATCTCACCGATGGGCCAGTCGTCGAGCTCGTCGTGCGCGCAGCCGATCAAGTTCGAGATGACGCGGCATGGGAACCCGACCATCGCGTGGGGGCAATACCGGTTCAACAAGAAGCTGGCGCGCAAGGAGAAGACCTGGTGGGAATGCTCGTTCCGCAGGAAGAGCGGCTGCCACTGCATCGTCGTCACCCAGTACGACCGACTCATCAAGCTCAATGGATGGCATAACCACTAGCAGTTATACATATTCTGTACCTTTTTGCGAACAAGATCGGTTGATGTTATAGTCATCTGATGTCAGCTAAGAGTTACCTATCCATTAAAAAAGCGAGAATCTGGAATGGTAATGGTCTCTACGACGTCTCTACTCTGCTTTTGCAGTAAATATAACCTCCATCAAAACACACTTCAAACAACCTCAAGAAAATAATCGTTATTTAATAAAACAATCTAGTTTCTTCGAAGTAGACCGTCGTGTTGAAAACGCCTTGAAAAGCTTCTGGTCCTTAAAGCAATTTATGAAAGGGGATCTCCCCTCTCTCAAGCGTAAACTCATCGACACGTGTATCCTGCCTGTTCTAACCTACAGTGCTTAAACATGGTCACTCACCGATTGTCAAAAGTCCAAACTCAAGGTTTGCCAAAGAGCAATGGAACGTAGCATACTAGGTGTCAAACGGCTAGACCGAATCAGGAACACCACCCTGCGTTCCCGAACTGGTATCGCTGATGTTGGAGAGAAAACTGCCAAACTCAAGTGGGAATGGGCTGGGTGGGCATGTTAGTAGAATGGAGTCAGACAGAAGTCGTTATGCACTGGGCGCCCGAGGACGGTAACCGACGTCGGGCAGACCCAAAAAGAGATGGCGTGACGACTTGGATGCCTTTTGCGTAGACTGGACAGAACATGTACAGGACAGAGAGCGCTGGAAAAAATTGGGGGAGGTCTTTGCCCAGTAGCGGGATCACGTAGGCTAGTAAAAAAATAACAAAAAAAAAATCAATCAAATTAAACAAAAAATTAATACATAATTAAAATAAGTAATAAATAAGCTACATAGATACTTTACAAATAATAATATTATAATATAATTAATAATACAATAAAATCATTTTTTTCAATTCAATTTCAATCCATTCAGTAATAAATAATAAAAATACAATCAAACATTTTTTAAATCCTAATATAATCTATTAAATTTTTTACTATTAGATTATTTACCATCGATACCACACCATTTATTATAGATAAATTTGTTAGGTATCTAGGAACAAATAAATAAGTATAAAAAAGTAGTGTCTCTCTCTTGTATTGCGTGCCTGACAAGGTCCATAGAGATACAATAATCATTAGCTTGATATAACAACACCCATGTAAAAACCTATGGAAAGCAATAAAAACTTTGAGTATTGTGTATTGAAATAGAAATGACGAAATACCCTTGTCCATGTGAATGTCCAATGATCGTGACAACGGAAAGCAGGTAGAGACATACCTCCGCCGCGAATTTTTATGTCGGTAAATGTAGGTGGTTAGTGATAGTTGTAATAATAATATTAGTCTTCCTTGAATTATTATTACGTAATTTATTTTCTTATTAATATCGAATCACGATTATATTACAATTATTTTTCGGATCATTCGGATCATTTATTATTATTATTATTTTGACGGACCTAATCGCAATTTCTACCAGAGTGGTAATATAGCGGGCGCGGACTTGCGGAGGAGCAGAAGGCTCGTACCCCTTAGGAAATTTATGACAACGTATCTGGGGGCGCCCTCAGACGGGCTCGGACCTAGGCCCAGAGTTGCCAGGGGAGAAGCGCGTCGGAGAAGAATGACCCCTACTGGGTCTTACTGAATTAATTCTACTATTAGTTCCGAGTCCCCGCCGGCGGGGGCGGTTGCTACCTGAAGGGCATTCTGTAGTAGTGTTTGGCCTACACGCAATGGCAGCTTTAATCGCGACGGTGATCTCATCGTCCGGGTCTGTGAGAGCGTGTCTAGGACGACGCTTGAATCGCGTAGTGGGATGCGGAAAGTAAATTGACGCTTTTCTCACCAGAAGGTTCGGATGAGTAACGGCCGAATTGAAATAACGTTTAGACGCTTGATGCATGTACTCCTTAATGGAGGGGACTTCAAGGTCAATGTGGAGATTCCTATTGCGCACGTACCACGGATATCCCGTGGCCTTGCGCATAAAACGATTTTGAATCACCTGAAGGGGATTCAAATTGAAGCGAGCTGCCTGTGCAAACGCCGGACACGCGTATGTCATTACGGGACGGACGCAAGCGGTATAAAGACGGACCTTACTACGTAGGGAGAGCTTTGACCGTTTGGGAGTGGAGCCGGCCTATAATAAACGCGGCGCGATTGCGAACGTTTCGCAAGTGATAGCGGAAACATAGCCTAGAGTCAAGAGTGACGCCTAAGTACTTGACGCGGTCGGACCACGGAATCTGGTGACCGAACAGAAAGACGCTGGGAAATCTCTGAATATAAGAGCTACGATAAAAGAGCACTGCTGTCCTTTTATCGGGATTGATTTCTATTCTCCATTTGCGGAACCAGTCGCCAATGGCGTCTAGAGCCGCTTGGAGTCTAGAGACAAGGGTGGAAGGGTCTCGTTCAGAAGTATAGATTGCAGTGTCGTCTGCAAAGAGAGCGATCTGCGTATGAGGGGTCTTGGGTATGTCGCTCGTGTAGAGCGCGAAAAGAAGGGGCGACAGCACGGAGCCCTGAGGGACACCGGCATTAATGGGGCGAGAGGACGAGAGGATACCTTCCACTCTGTAGCGAAAGCGACGATTTGACAAAAAGTTACGTACAAGACGTACGAGCCTGTCTGTCACACCGAGCTTGTACAACTTGTATACGAGACCGTTGTGCTAGACCTTGGCATTCGCCACATCGAGGAAGACTGACCCAGTCGATTTGTGGGTATTCCTATTGAACTCGGTGTAGATATGCTCTACAATCCGATGATTGGTACAAGAGTGTTTGGCCCGAAAGCCAAAGTGCTCGGGTGGAGGGAGGCTGTTTGCGTCAGCAAAGTCCCTAAGCCTAGCGAGGATGACCCGCTCAAACAACTTGCCAAAGTTGACAAGTAGTGTATCATTTATTAGACCTATGTTCGGCAATGGACGTCTTCCGGTTGAGATGATAATTCACTCCAGTATAACCGAAATATTTTATTATAATTTATTATAGAATCAAAATATTTCTAGTCTGTTTAAAACCTAACTCAAAATTTTTATAATTTTTATCAATTATACTCAACGATTAGATAAATTACAAATTTAAATACAATTATAATTATACACCCTTAATTAAATGCTGTAGACAATCGCGTTAAGTAATATAAGATCTCGTAGAATAGTTATTGATCAAAACAAAATATTCAACATTTTAATTAAAAACGTAATACATTTCGGTTCAAGTTCATAAATAACTGTTCTAAAACTTTTCAAAATCCACAAGCATTTTTTTTATTAAAAAACTCATCAGCTGTCCGTTCATTCTTTCTCCATAGATTATTATTGTTACAGATAACGTCCGTTAACGAAATATCTAATAATTACGAGTATAAAGCAGAAAATGAAAAATTTTGTCGATCTTGTTTGGACAAGACTCGAACCTGCATCTCCTTGGCTATCCGGTTTTTGGTTGGTGTTGGATTACGAGTACTTAACCCTGTGTTGGTGGTCCGGTTGGTGGCATAATTGGTAATGTGCCTGTTTCTGGCCCAGATAGCCAAGAAGATGCAGGTTCGAGTCCAGTCCAACATTCTTTCTCAGTTTAAAATTATTATACAGGATTAATAACAAAAATATTTTGTAGCGGACGCGCGTCGCCAACATGATCGTAGGCCAATAGCGCCAGATAGTGAAGAAGATGCGAGCAAGAAGAAGAGCAAGTTGGCGATGCGCGTCCACTCCAATATTTTTGCTTACTTTAGAAATTCTCGATCAAAGTGTTGGTTCGTTTCACTCGAGAGGTTTTACGTTATTTAATGAAACTGTAATAAAGTACAAATTCGAATAATATTGATATCTGTGTTCAGATTACTCCATGAATAGATTTGTAATGTAATGTTCTTATTGAAAACAAATAAATATTTGCTCGATGTTTTGATTGAGGCCACGATCTAATTGTACCCTAAGTATAATGTATTGCATTTATTTTATTCGACATATTTAATAATTCCATAATGTTTGTGTTTTAGAAATGCTTAGGTATGTATTTGTAATTATTTTTGTTACTATTATCTACGTCGTCTCTACCTGAAATAAGTTTTTTTCTATTAGTTATTTTTCAATTCTTAGGTTAGGTTAGCAATAGGTTATTTACATAATAAAAGGTTTATAATAACCGATTATATCCTTATTTTATTTTAATTCAAAGTAAAATAAACTAAAAACAAAATAAACTCCAAAAGAAAGACACGGAAACGCCCCAATTATATTTTTGAAAGAAAAATCATAAGCTTAATAACTTGTGGAAATGAAAGAACAGTGAAGGAGCATGAAATCACATAATAAAATAAATTACTGGTCAACTGAGAACATACAAAATCTCTACTTTTCGGATTATATTTCCGTATGTTTTTGCTGTCTACCACCAAATTAGACTGACGCACATATTATTGTGTAACCAATAAATGCGATCTAGTTTGAAATCGTTATTTCTGTTAGTGGTATATAGAGCAGGTTATACATGTACTATAATTGTTTTTAGAGCCGCAGTTCAGTCTGTCCCAGCGTGGGAACCTGGTGGTGCAGATTGGCCCATGGCGGTTCAACAAGCACGCCTGCTGGGGGTCCAAGGTGCGCTGGACTTGCATCAAGAAGAAGAGCGGCTGCAACGCGGCCATCACCACCGTCGACAACGTCATCGTCAAAACGCTCGGCAACCACAACCACTGAACAGCTAGATCAGTGCCAGGCGCGACCTGCTTCAATAAACAGCGCGGCTGCAATGTTGCGATCATCACCATCACCGTCGACAACGTCATTGTCAAGACGCTCGGAAATCACAAGCACTAATCAGCTAATTCAATACCAGCACGCACGCGCATTTGGACTTGAAGGTACGCTGGACCTGCACCAAAAAGTAGAGCGCCTGCAATATTGCATTCTCTACTGTTGACAATTTCGTCGTCAAGACGCTCGGCAACCACAAACACTAAACAGCCAGTCCTATGCCAGCACGCGCGTTGGGGCTTGAAAGAATGTTAGGGCCTTATCATACTAGCGGTTTGCGAGTGGATGCGGGGCGAAGCGGGCGCGCATCAAATGCGTCGTGAACACGCCGCGGCTGCACAGCGGAGACGTCGCGGACGCGTAGCGGATACGCAACATTTTCGTCGCGTGTCAATACACTCGGTAACAAAATGGATTCCGAGGAGGAAACACTGCTGTTGGCTTCGTTACTTCGAAGACGCCGGAGACGAAAACGAAAGCATCGACGAGTTTGGGAGGATCCATTATCAATTAATTGGATAGATGTGTTGTTTTGCAAACGAATAATAAATAATCCAAAAAAGAAAATCTTATCTGCTTCTCTTTATCTGCGAATGTCAAGACCTCCATTTTACGAGTTGTTGCATCTGATATAAAAGAGAGTAAAAGAGCACTTCATCTCTCAGTTATCATAAGTTATTTATGTTTATGTAAGTATATTGTAGTATTTATATTAATTGAGTAAGTATATGTTTATTATATTTGGGTAGGCATATATAAATGTCTTTGTGTAGTCTATTGGTATGTATGTATGTATGTATATGTATTAATTAAGTATGTTAAATTCTAGTACACGTTCTTGTCATCCCACCTTAATTAAGTGTCTCACACAACACATTAGTTGGCTGGAAGAGATCTCTCTTTAGAGATAAGCTCGCCTTTGCTACAGCTATTAATAATATCATTTCTATATAGTGTACTATTGCAATAAAGAATATATATATAAACTGACTTAAGACATGAAGACACACATTTGAGATTATCAGTGTCACCTTAAGAAAGGCTCGTAATTACGGGCTGGCGTTTGTACGAAACAGTACAAAATGGCAGTCACCGTTGCGCGTCCGCAACGAATTCGCTGCGCATGCGCGGTGGCGTGTTCGCGGCGCGCCCGCTCCGGTCCGCAGCCGCTCGCAAACCGCTAGTATGATAAGGCCCTTAGACCTACCCCAAAAATGTTTCTTTCACGACTATCGACAACGTCGTTGTCAAAACCCTTGGCGACCACAAGCCAGCATGCGCACTGTGGTTCCAAAATTGGATCTGTAACCTGTAGCAAAAAGGAGCGGCTACACCGACGCTGTATCTATCTTTAAGACTACATTCTTTTACTTTTTTTACGTGTTTTTCAAGTGACAAGTGACACTGTTGAAGAGACAGATGAATTTATAAGTAAGATAAAAGTTAATGAGAAAGCGTTTAATCTTTTTTATGCAGCGCATTGTTACAAATTAAGTTTTCTAGTAGCTTTACTTATTATCTATATATTATAATAATCAGCAAATAAATACTTACCTTGATACTTGCTTACTCAGTGAAATCCCTTCCTTTCTTCAATATCGACTGGTACGTTCGAGTCTGGGCTCATTTGATTTGTCATTCATGACGAGTCCAATAGAAAATGCACTAAGGTATATTATACAAAGGGCGTATTTCGATTCAGACTTTCAGCGCTGTCAGCGATCAGAAAAGCAAAAAAACGTATGAGTTTTGACAGCTGACAGTAATTCGGAACGCGATTACGGGTGCTTTAATCGATTTCAGCGCGTTTCGGAACGCAGGGCATAATTACGAGAAACGGTTTATGATGAAGGCCGCAATGCCGTTTTGAAATAATGTTTTTTTTACAAGGCGGTGGTGTTTGGGTCTATTCAGAAGTACTTATATTTTTATCTACTTACAGCATCAATTCACAGTATTTATTTTATAAATCTAACAAAGAATAAATATTTGCAGTTTGCTTCATAAATACATCAAAATCGAGAATCATGATACTGGGCGGTGTCCGGTTCTACATGAATTTTACATGCTGCGGGATTCTCAAGTGTACTTGGCGTTGCTCGTACCGGCAGAAGACCGGCTGTCGCGTCTCTGTCGTCACTGTTGACGACAGAATTATTAGCATTACCAACGATCACAACCATTATTATTAGCACAATTATTATTGTCTTTGCTTAGTCGTAATATTTTGGATTATACATTAAGGAACTCTATAAATATGGCATAAAATCAAAATTAGGGAGTGGTGTATTTTTTTCAAACTGTTAAAACAAGAAAACTAATTAAAGTAAGTACAGGGTGTCCAAAAAGGGTGTTGCCAGTTTATACCCAAAAATTATATATGAAAAATATATCATTTCATAATTTTATTACTATTTGCAAAAAGTACATTCAATGGAAAGTTTACTACAAAAAAAATATGTTGTCCAAATGACATCCATTACGTCTTAATCCATTTTCTAATGATATTCGCACTGGGAGATAAAAAAATGTCCCGTACATTGAATTGCGCGCGATGTAAGCGGCGAGCTGTTATTATCGAATTATTGTTTTGATAATAAGCTCAAAATGCGCGCTGAGCTCCGGTATACGAATCCATTTCAACTAAATTTCCAATAAATTCACGTATTACGTTAAATTTGTTTTTGTTATCTACCCTCATCAAGACGATTTATTGATATTTAAAAGTGCAATTACCCTTTTTGGACACCTTGTATAATCTTCATACAAAAATAGTTTTTGGGTGTTCAACCCGGTACTCTAGTAGATTAAGTTTATATTTATTGAAATACCTAGTAATTAATTGTCATTTATGTGTGTTCAAATAAATACGAGTAAGTAAATAAAAAACTGTTTCGTCATTTTAGTTATTTAATTTAGTTGATTATTTCGATAGATAGATAAACTCGAACTTAATTGTAAGTACAATTACCAATACCAATATTTACAGTACATTTTCAAAGAACCTCGAATGGAGCAAATGTGCTGTACGTCGGTGGTGCCAAATTGTATGTCCACAAGTTGACTGGTCCAAAGACCACTTGGCGATGTTCCAAGAAGAGATATGGGTGTCGCGTCACCATCGTCACCTTTGAACAAAATATCATACATATCAAGAACCAACACAACCACTCGTGCTGACAGCTGAACTATCTTGTCCTTGCAAATCTTGGAAATCATGTATGGAAATTTCTTTTGAGAAGAATCACCATACCATACCTGCCATACAATGGTGAATGCCATAAAAGGTGACATAATAGCTAGCTAACGAAAGCATAAACGCTGGCTCTTGAGCCGAGTTCAAGGCGCCTTATTATCATTTAATCAACTTAAAGTGCATATGAGATTAATTAATTAGAAGTTTCTTTTTACTATAACAACCACCAGTCTCTACTATCGGCAAAGGACCTTAATGTGTTTGATCCGGTGAAACCGCTGTTTTTCTGGTGATTGATTATGCCTTTCGTGTTTATTTTTTGTCATTATAGTATTTTATACGTTTAATTTGTTTAGTTATCCCAATTCTTAAAAAATAAAAGCCTATAATGAGCTTTATTGTGTCCCACCTTACTTTCTCTATTCTTCTCGTCGTCCTGTAGGGATTACAAAAAAATAAATAAAATATTTCAGATGATTTTGAGCAACGGGACGAAAGTTAAGTCAAATAATATCTATATAAAGTGTTTTTTAGCAGAGGCAAATCCTCGTCCTTATTTTGTGCTGTCATGCCGTGGACGGGGATCTAGAGTGATGTGCATAGGAAGGTACAGGTTCTGCAAGCAAGGTGGCAGCAGCAGTAGCAAGTATAAGACGCGTTGGATCTGCAATCAGTACCTGAACAAACGCTGTAAAGCCTTTGTGCTGTGCGTTGATGACTCTATTGTACATCAGAATAATACTCATACCCATTAAAATAATATCGTAATATTGAACTCAGTAGCACTGATTTGATAATAGCAATGATAACGATAAAACGAGGTTTGGCACGGAAGCTCAGATGTCTTGAACCACGTCATTGTTCAGGGAAAAAAGTGATATACGTCTCATCAACCTCTAGAATACTATTTATAATAGGTACATTTTATCTTTCTTTTTATGCTTCATGTGTATTTGACGACCTTTTAAATAAACTATATAACTCCTTAAATTTATAATTACTTAATAAAGTTTAGTTTACGTAAATAGTTAATTGTATTATCAGTATTAGCGTCAAAGTTTAACTACTTAACAATGAGCAGTTAGCTGTAATAAATCTTCGAATAAAGTGCATTTTAAGCATGTATTATTCTTTCTGATCTAACAATAATAATAATAATTTTATTATAATTTTATAAATAATAATATTTATAATTTTTATTTACGCTAATAATGAAATTAACATTAAAAAAACGTAAAGCTTTTTTCAAATATAACTGTATTTTTCAGGGAATAAGGCAAAATTTGAAACTACTCCACGTGGTAATCCTGTTATTGTATTAGGGGAGTACCGCTATAACAGGTGGAGTGGAAGCAGGGGCTACAATGTTCGCTGGATATGCACCAAGAATCGACATGGATGTCGTGCCTCCATCACTACTATCGATAACATTATTGTCAAAATGAAGAATGAACACAATCATTGATGTCAAAGTCAAAGTCAATTTTTTTTATTCGAATTAAGATTTTTACAAATCATTTTTCGACGTCAAAGCTATCATGGATGGCACGTTCACTACCAGTGTACGCCCTCTGTGGAGAAGAACGCTAAGGAGAAGATACTGCGCTAAGTCAGAGTTTTTTGACGGCTCCCTAACTCACAAGCCCTAACTTTACTACGAGGTCGTAGTTTCTGAGGACGATTCTCGACCTTACAATGTCTAGGTCATGACACGATAAAGAAAGATTAAGGTCATTGATATGAGATCGCTGTGTGCCAAGGAATAGATACCATCTTGTGAGACAATTCTATGGATATGCTGCTAGGCCTACAGATGGATCGACTTGCGTCAGAAATAAGGCCGTGTTTCGTTATTCTGAAGGAACATAATTGCCAATTATTATGAAGTTAGTTTGTAGAAAAAAAATTATGAGTATAATATAATAAACTATACTTCTATCTACCTTCTTTTTTATTTTATGAGTTGGGTCAACTTTACCAATTTTTACTGAAATAAAAAGTAGATGTATTGACATCTATCAATCAGACTACATCTCGTTCACAGTTATTTTACAGCATTATTCAATAGTAGACTGTATGACAAGGGAGCAAAGAATACTATACTCCACAATCGGATGGTACAATGACAAACGCCAGAGTAAAATAACTGTGAACGAGCTGTACGAGACTAATGCATTACGTGTTGTCTTTTATGTTTAGAAATCTACAAGGTATATTTTATATTGCATTGAATAGCCGCAGCACAAACTTAGTTCAGCAGCGGCGTGATTATTTTCGTCCACGTGTTACTATTTTGATAAGAAAATTGTTCGGTGCAAAGCTACCGAACAGATGACGTCAGATGCGTGCGCTTGATATTAGTGATGCGTCGTTTTTACTTTAGTTCATATTACGGAATTGTCGCGACCGGGTGCATTCAATCAAACAATTTTAACATTAACATTTTCGCGTACAATATACATTATTATAATTAACATTTATTGAGAACATTTGTAACATTCTAAGATAACAATAAAACTTTTGTATTCAACTTAAACAAAATCTTATCATTTAACAAACAAACATTTGCAATCCTTGCATCCCCAACAAAAATCAAGCTCAGTTCTGCGTTGTAACCCTTTAGGAAGTTTTAAGTGGTAGTCCGAGATGATGGTGCGAAGAGTTGCGCGAGCGCGGCGGCGGCGGCCGGGAGCGCTGAGGGCGTCCGCGGGGTGAAGTCTAAGGTGTGAGGGGAATGCCTGCTTGTGTTGTATGAATATTTGTATTAGTCTGCTTAAACATCGCTAAGATTAATATTACTCTTCGGTCTTAGTGGTAAAGAAAAGAAAGAAAGAAAAGAAAGAAAAGAAAGAAAAATACTTTATTAATTAAATTGTGACACATACAAACTAAAATGCACCGCAAACATAACATAAAAACAACAAACATAATATATTAAAATTAACATTTTGTTAATAATATTTTGTTTCAACATAATATTCAAATTAGTACACTAAAGTATGCAGTGTGGCACAATAGTGAAAAGGACACGACTCAGCATTATGTCTATCTCATAGAGCTAGACGCTGTTTTTCAGTCGCGCCTGTTTGTAAGGTGGTAGTTATTGTTTCGTATGTTATTAGGTGACACTAAGTTGTATTAGATTATTTATTTATTTATTTATTTTATCGGTTTTATTGTCGACCTTACATACAACCCACACGATGATGATGATGATGATGATGATGATAATTAGAATTAGAGTTCAAGGGCGATATTATTATTGTTGTTTGTTAATTTACTAGTGTTAAATTTCCAGGTCCTATTTTTTTATATTCGAGGTGTGGTATGCCAGTGATCCAACTAGGAGAGTACCGTTTTAATAAGTATTGTCGGAGCAAAGGACCCGGGGCTGTGTGGGTATGCATCAAGACCAGGTCGACCGGCTGTAAGGCCACACTAACCACCATCGACGACACCATCGTCAAGACGAACTGGAACTACAATTATTAAATAGATACATATAAAATATGACGTTCTCCCATGATGTTGAGTTTTACCTGATTCTTACAACTCTGTTAATATTTTTTTTATAAAGCTAAAGAAGAGCCCGAGTTACACTTATTTGTTTAATTATACGTAAAAAATTCTCTGTACAGGAAATACGCAGATTGTGTGGACGACATCGCGATATGGGAAACCGGTGTTGCAGATAAAAAAATACAGATTCAATAAGATGTGTGCTTACAAAGGGTCTAATGCCAAATGGTACTGTACGAGAAAAAACTCTGGGTGCAGAGCAAGCCTTCGCACCGAAGGATTCAGTGTTACTCAAATACACAACGAACACAATCACTAGTTAACATTAGAGAACGGGACGTTTTTACATTATGCACTTTATTCCCAATCTTTTCTTCAAAATTTACCGTCACTATCGTCATATCTATGATTTCATACACATTATCATCGTGACATGCGTTACTTATTTTGAATGTTGTTAAGTAACATAAACTTACTTGTTTAAGTGCTTATAATGCGAGAAGATATTAAAAAGAATTGTTTTATACCATTCCTCCAGTGTTTATTTTCATTTTAATAATAAGTAAATTTAAAAAATATTTTATTATTAATTCACATACACTCCCATCGAGCCAGATTCTGGACTCGTCAAATTTGTGATTCGGCGGATTCGCTGCTGGACAGATTCTTTTGAATCGTTGTATGACAGAATCGCCAAGGCAGAATTTTAAAGTTGTGCACAAATTCAGCATATGATACAATATTACTATTATTATAATATTTTATTATATTATATATTTTTGATTATTGTTTTCCTTTATTATTACTGATAAAAGTGCTGCTAGTTCACTGAGGATTCGTAATTGTGGTAATTGTAACAAGGAAGGGTGAGTAATTGACATCAGTCACGCTTTAATCCCGTCACAGACTGAGCTATAATATATATTATAGCACGAGGCAGCCAGCTCTCTCATCACCATTCACTTTGTGTGCAAAGCGGGGGTCAAGCAGAATGGCCGGTCACTGATTGATTCGCCATTTTGTTTGACCCCCGCTTTGCGTGGAAGTGAATGGCGACGAGAGAGCTGGCTGCCTCGTGCTATAATATATATTATAGCTGCCGTGTGTGATGCCCTTTACATCCACTGAATTTTTTCGCAGGCCTGTATAGTGCACGTGCAAGATATTTTCCTTTTTTCCTGGGCTAGCTTATATCCATATAATTAGATAGCATTAGCTAGTTTTATATCCATATAATTTATAATAATACAAAAATATGGCGCACGCAGTATTTGTTTTGGTTTCTGAAGGCTTCTAATTTTTTTTCTGATGCTGCAAGCCCGGCTCATGGACAACATTTAATTGGCAAGACCACCAGAATACTAGGAACGCACTTTGTAGAAAGAATCCCGCGGACAAAATACAAAACGAACGTGACTGGAGTATGCAAAGTCTGCGTCGACACTATAAAGAAGCGAACCGGAAAGCGTTTATTACTGCCCCGGAACATTGCTGCTCCTACATAATATGTCAGGAAATCCATTATTGCACTACTTTTGTCAAAAACAATGCAATAATTTACTGCATCGTTTTTCCACTAAAGTAACCAATCACAAGTGATCATCCATGGCCATCTGGATTTATATTAACAAATCAGGGCGCTGAAACTAAAAGCTTGGAAATCTAGTTTTAAACCAGCCAGTCAGAGTTAACTGGCTGAATAAAATTGACGCGCGGGCCTAAAATTAAAAACTTCGCTCCAAACGCAGCAAAGAGTTTTTTCATCAGAGATGGCGATCATTAGACGATTTTAACTTTGATTTGAACCATCAAACCTGTGTTTGACGAATGACAGAAACAGAATTTGCATACATAAAAAGAACATCAATCATGAGTTTATCGTGTCATGGATGTTTCAACTTTCAATCCTAACACTGGCAGAATTGAGGATAAAATAGCATTTTCTATTTCTGTGTTACATATCTGAAAAAATAATTGAAAATACTTTTAAATGATTTTTTAGAAGAAGATTTCGTCACTATGTGAGTTGTAGTGCCATCTGTTGCAGAACTTTCGGTGTAAGAAAAACTAAGTCATTTTCTGTAAAGGTATTTTAATTGAACTAAGTAAATGAAAAAATAAGTAATAACCACGACGACGACTAATAAATAAAAAAAACATACCTATAAAAATTGCTCTATCTGTTGGAAAAAATTTAGACCACGAACAAATAAGGTACTAAATAAGAAATTTGTATTTCTCTCATTTTTGTATTTAAATAACTAAAGAAAAGAATTAAAAAGTTAAAAACAAACAAAAAAAGAAACATGAACAAAAAAAATAAAAAAGTACATTGATGTGGATTCGATCGTCTGACCTTCGGTTTCATTGCCTCCCGGTTCCCCAACAGAGCCACCGCGTCATTATGGATAGCCATGAAATTAACCTTCTCTTTTAATGATATGGCGTACAAATTATTTTAAGCCCGAAAACATGGGGAAATCCTGTTTTACCAAAAACAAAAGCTAGCTAGATCGATTTATCGCCCTCGAGACCCCCTATATACCAAATTTCATCGAAATCGTAGCAGCCGTTTCCGAGATTCTCATTATATATATAGGTATATACAAGAATTGCTCGTTTAAAGTATTAGATATCTGTCCCTTTTAACTACTGCTTTGAACCCGAAAGAAAAAGCCAGTCGGCAGAGTGGGTCTTTCCTTTTGAAGATTTGCCGACGAAAGTTAAGAAAAGTCGAAGCATTGGTAAAAAAATGGTTGCTTCTTTTTCGGCAAATCAGAACATTACACTACAGTATCGCTTGAAGATCAAAGGACAGTGACTGCAGATTGGTACGTCAACATTTGCTTGTCTATGATATAGGATCTAAGTGATGTAATAACATCCTATGATCGAACTGCTTTATACAGTGGTTCGAACGCACAAATGCATTATTTGTGAGGGAATATACTTTGAAAAACAATAAATGTATCGTATATCTAGTCATTTTTATCAGAATCCAGAAACTTTCGGTATGCCCTAAGTATTACTCCATAATCCACGTTACAGTTCTTTTTTGTTCGAAGACTTGTACTAAAGTATTATTAAGTTTAGATATTATCTATCCTAAAATATGTTTTCTTGTAAATATTAATGCCATCAAAAACATAACTTGTAAAAAAACCAAGTCTCGCACGCAACTTAGTCTACCGTAAAAAGTTGTGAGATCCATGTAATACCAAGTCGGTTAATTTATTCTGTCCCTACTCAAGGCTGGGTTATTGCAAAAATTAGCAACTCAACGCGGTTTAGTTGAAAGTTCAACCGACGCATTACTGAAATAACGTTCATATTAGCGTGCGATGCTTCACGGTGGTTACGTCCGACACTGCGCAGGAATCGTGCGAAAAACTCGTTTTTCTTGAACTCTTTTGCTTATTAACAGAAAATGGCAGAGTTTATGAAAAATGTGATCGATTTAAAATCTAAGTCAGTAATTGGCAAGTTATATTTACGAAAAAAAAACTATGGTTATCGCTTTAAGTTACGAGATCTAGGACGACAAAAAAATTTTATGCTGCTTTTTTTTTAAACTTGTGCTTTTTATTTCTAAATAATTATAATGTATTTAAAAATTCTACTCGATTTAAAATTTAATTAAGGATATATTCTTTACATTTATAGAATCAATAGAAGTGCTGGTATTTGATCGTCAAAGTAGCGACTATGGGCGCTATTTACACATAACCCCGCCTCAAGAGTCCTTCTGTCTTAAGTTATTACGTAATTAGCTCACCTAACAACATCTTATAGTGACCAGATTAATATTAAAAATCTCTTATGTTTTAAATAAATACATAGATTGACCTGGCAATCGCGCTAAACAATCAAAAGTATTTTTTAAAGCTTACAAAAATAACGAAAAACGCCGGCATGAGCAGGAAAAGAGTGATCGGGTGTTGAAAAGTTAATAATACAATATATAACCTATATATCGAAAACGCGTATTAACTAGGGTTATATCGTTCTTAATCTTTCTTTCAAAAGGCATTTACCATTCACCGGATCCATTCCACCACTAAATGGAATCATTACAATATGAAAATAAGTTTACTGTTAACGATTGAATTTATGTCTATATTTTTAGATGCAATTGCGAGGTACTTAACTACCCGTGATGGTGGTTTGACCCTGATGATCAACAACTATAAGTTCTACAAGAACAGCACGTACAAAGGTCCTCGAGCGAAATGGTACTGCGCTAGAAGGAGGTACGGGTGTAAGGCCAATGTAATGACAGTCAACGGAAACGTCATCAGTTTCTGCACGGTCCATACATGTTCTATGTAGCTATGCTCCCGTGTCACCTTTCAGAACCGCTTTAGAGCTAATCTATGATGTACAAAATTATACATTTTGACAGCTTTATACCATTCACACCACCACCGCCGCCGCCCTGGCAGGGCTTTCAGGGAGGTGTATCTATTTTTTTTTCTTCTAGTAATGAATACAATTATGTTATAACATACTTTTAAATAATAAATGAAAAATATTAAAAAATACTTAATACTTAAAAAAATATTTAATAGTTTTCAATATTTAAGCATTTTAATTTCTCATCAGGTCAACGGCCTGTTTCTACAATATTTAGCCTAATTTAAATCTTAATCTTCCTGAAAATAATCTTCTTGTATGTATTTGGAACTTGTAAATATATAACTTTATGAAACGATTATATTTTGAAGTTATTATGATAAATCGGTTATTAAAAGTTACATCATGTATCCAAGTTGTAATGTTTGTGTTCAGATTTAGGCTCGTCGGCAGTGTTCTCGATGACGCGCTTTGGCAAACCCGTGCTGCTCTTGGGAAACCACAGGTTCAACAGGAATGCCACCTGCAGGGGACCGAAGGTGAGCTGGTACTGCAGTAGAAGGTGCTCCGGCCACACGCAGTGCAAGGCAGCCGTCTATACCGTCGATGACGTCATCGTTCGAACTGTTAACCAACACAATCATAGGTGACTATCACTAATGTTGTTTTGTCTTCCTCCTCTTCTGCCAAGTTTCTTCTAACAAACTTGAGGGAAGGTCGTATGTCAATGTTTGGATACAAATAAGTTGACCAAGGGTTACTATTAGTAAGCTTGTAACTTACCATTATAGCTCGGTTGTTATAGTAAATATTAAGTACAAAACTTTATTATGTATATTACAAAAATAATACTTTTTTATTGTGTTTCATTGTGGTATGGAGTTTTTTTTATGTAGCCGTTGTTTTATCCCACTGTTGGGCAAAGGCCTACCCTCGCTGACGCCAACTGACTCTATCTTGAGCCTCCAGATGCCAAACCTTGTGGAAATATAGAGTTATCACACTATTTAAAAAATAATTTTAGATATCTTTTCATGACATGCACCGCGTTTCACTTGATAGATATGTTTTTGACATAGGGATTAATGATTGAATATGAAAGTATCCCATCAAAAACAATAATAATACAGTTCGAATATTTATTTATTTAACCATATGGGATAGAACCGCACAAAAATCGTATGACGATGATATGAGACACAAAAGTGAATATCCGGTTGATTTTGGTATTAAGTTGTCGTGAAGTTAGTTAAATAAAAGATACAGTTTACAGTTTTCGTCAGTTGTTTTTTTTATTGACCGGGTGAGCGCGAAGCGTCTCCGTTTCTACGGCGAACCCTACACGTCAATAAATATCGTGATATTTACTGACGTATCTTGGGCCGGATCACAGCACACCATCAATACGGATCGCGGCAGTACTGAAGCGTTCTTTATACGAGGCAGACGCGATGGACCCTAGACGGAGGAAAATTAGAGCTTGTGTGGCAATAATTGGAGGCATTGTAGCCCTTTCTTTAAACAAACGAGTAAAAAGAAAGCGATGGATGAAGAATTGGCTACAAAAGAGAGAAAAGTAGACACATCTGAATTTATTTGACGAAACGTATGTTGTACCATCATTTATTTTCTTCAGAAAATAATACCTTTACAGAAAATCGAAATAGACTAAACCCAAATAATAATTATTATTATTAATAATAATTTTATTATTTTTTATTATTAATCATTTTTGTCTAAATTATTATTTCTTTAGATTTTAAACATTGGCAGCCGTAAAGTAAATTTTGTGATATATTACGTCTGCGGTCTGGTTGACCTGTGTCTAGAAATTAAACTTTTTTTTTATTAAAGTACTTAAAAACGCAAATATAATTACAAATAAACAAACTATCTTTATTCCAAATTTCATCCAAATCCTTTCAGTAGTTTAGGCGTGAAAGCGGAACAAACATCCAAACATATTTTCGCATTTATAATATTAGTGTGATTAGTCCTCCATCGCTGCCGTCTCGCTGCGTACTGATCGCGATAAATATTGACGCGCGACACTACACCCAAAATAAATATCACGATCTGGATCTCGGATCAAAACACAGGATTTCCAGAAATCCAGCGATAAATATTGTGATCCGTCAATACACTACCCTACACGTCGATAAATATCTTGATCCGACAGTATATATTGACAGATCACGATATGGAACTTGCGTGTAGCGTTCGCCTATCTGTCCATCTGTCTGTTTGTTCCACTCTACAGGTCGCGTTTCCCAACCGATTTTCGGGAAAATTTTGTGAGCAAGTTTGATAAATTAATCGCTTTTTTTTGTCTAGTCAGTTTGTGAAAATTTAAAAAATGACGGGAGTTATAAGGGTTGAAAACGTAAAAAAATCATAATCAGCCATTTAAAAAAAAAATATTCACGAGGTCTACAACTCACAGAGCCACTAGTTTAAAATTTATGTTCCTTGATACAACAACAATAATCTTTATTTCTTAAAGTAGTTTCTTAACATAGTGGCAGGAGCCTCCTTTTAAGCCGAAGCCTGTGTCAGGAGGCACCGCTCTTCCTTCGTTACATAAGATTACAATTAATAAAACTTAGTTTAATGATGATGTAATAAATGTAGTCTATCCATGTATATATAGAAGGTATTGATACTAGTGATAAAAAGGCGGTAGTATTCGTAATGGTGAAAAGCAGTTAAAAGAGTTCGAAAATTGCATTGCTTGTATAGTAATAATCGCCCAATAGTTTTATAAAACTAACTACTCTAAAAAGGTATTGAATAACATGTAATCTTAATTTCTAGGTGAATTTTCCGAGTTGACGATGGAATTCATTACATCTAGGAAAGGTAATCAAATGATAAAAATTGGAGAAGATCACTTTAGTTTGCACAACGATTGCAAGAACAGGAAGTGCAGGAGAAAAAGGTGGGTGTGTAATAAAAACGGTCGCGGCTGCCGAGCCACCATCACCACCTTAGATGACGTCATCATTCGCGTTGGACGAGACCACAAGCATAGGCCAGTTATCGCTCGCGGCCCGAAAACACGCGAAAGCCTTGAAAAGAGAGTGTAGATAATACCGACCAATATCGGTTTACTCCTGTTATGTCCCGCGGTAAAGGGCCTGCTTTATTCTTTCGAGTTTAGGTACTATAATGTTTTACTGGTTATTTAATAAAGATTGTATGGTTGTAGATATGTAATTATTTTTAATCGAATCGATTGAAAATGATATGTTGACTTGAGAGACTGATGAGATCAGTTGATTTTTCTCCATAATAACGAAAATTGCTACTTGAACTAACGGTAAATGACTACCAGAGCACGAGAAACGACAAGGTATGATAGATAAACTTTGTTTTGATTAATCTGGAATGTGTCTGAAAAACATAAGCTGGTGTCGGTGATGATATGATAACTGTCAGATCCTTAAATCGTTTTGTCTGCCCTTTTCGCATGCATTTAATGGTCAGAGTTCTGTTTTTCGGTTCTGTAATGTACTCTGATAAATAGACACAATGATTTTTAAATAGTTGCGAATCGTTTTCATTCTTTTGTAGGTGAGGCCGGCCCCGTGTTCACATTGTCCCGTTCAAGGAACCCTGTAATTCAGCTCGGGGAGTACCGCTTCAATCTGTACTACGGCAGCAAAGGCAGCAATGTGGTGAAGAAACGCTGGGTGTGTAGCAAGTGGTCACGCGGTTGCCGAGCTGTCCTCGCCACTATCGATGACGTCATCATCACCTACAAAAATATACATAATCATTGATAGCTGTAAACTTCGCTGTTTAATCAATGTTTTAGCTAGGCTTAATTACAAATTATGGCTTTGGAACAACATGTCAACATCTGGTATTATATTCGACGAAATGCACAAGGGACGCGTTTATGAGTTTCTATAATGACACTAGGACTAATGTTAATTTTAGTCATGTGTTATATCGTTTTCGTCCTTTTGGTCAAGTGTGATTTGGTTAAAGGTGTTTTTGGTAAAGCGTTATTTTAGTGATTAGGTTAACGATGTTTTTGGTTAAGCGTAATTTGGGATTTCGTTCATTTGTCTTTCAGTGATTTGGGTAAAGATGTTTTTGGTTAAGAGTGATTTGAGATTTCGTTCATTTGACTTACAGTGATTTGGGTGAAAATGTTTTTGGTAAAGCGTGATATGGGTTTTCGTTCGTTTGACTTACAGTTATTTGGGTATAGATGTTTTTGGTAAAGCGTGATTTGGGTTTTCGTTCGTTTGACTTACAGTGATTTGGGTATTTGAATTTTGAGATCCCGTATCGCACTCGTCAAAAGCCTCAAGAGCATATAAAGTTAGATATAACTAGCGGTACGCCCGCGGCTACGCTCGTGTTGTGTAAGATTTTCCCGTGGGAATAGGATTTTTTCTCGTAAAAAGTATCCTATGTGTCAATTCAGGTTACAAACTATCTCCATTCCAAATTTCATCCAAATCTGTTGTGTACTTTAAGCGTGAAGGCGGAACAAACATCCAAATATATTTTCACATTTATAATATTAGTGTGATTACAACACTTCGCGCTTCTCAAAATTTTAGTGAATTCTGGAAGGCTACAAACCAGTTGAATCTCAAACCTACTTTGCCAGTGAGTGTTGAGGACACGGATGGATAAGGCTGAAGATATTGCAAATATGTTTAGGTAACACTTCAGCGTGCGACCGTTCTTAGGGTCTCCAGATAGGTTGATTGACGGTGAGGCGTGCCAGGAATCTGAGTTAGTTAGATTCTCGGCTAAACAAGTCTCAAAGGTTATCCGTAACATAACGAAATAAAATCCCCAGGCCACGATGGCTTAAGTATTGAACATCTTCAGAACGCTGGAGTTCATTTACCGCGGGTGCTCGTTATGTTCTACTCCTTATGTAGGGGACACTCGTACCTCCCCTAAGATCTTACGCGAACCATTGTGGTGCCTATTATGAAGAATAGCAACTGGGATGTGACGGACAAAAACAACTATCCGACGGCCCATCTCCCTAGCCACGACCCTGGCAAAAGTGCTCGATGCCCTTCTGGACACTCTTCTTCTCTTTTTTTGATAATAATAAATATATCTAGATCTTCATGATGCACAGTTCGAGTTCTGCCATGAACTATTTACGGAAAGTGCTATTCTTGGCTTAAAGCACACTGTGCAGTACAATATGGAACGAAGGTGGAGGTGGTATTTAAAACGAATCGATTAGATGTAACGATAGATCTTTTATTTATTTGATTTCTTTTGCCAGATTTTTACACACGCGCTGACAAACCTAGAATCCACTCTTTTTTATCAAGTCAAACTTATCTTCCAAATTCAAAATAAATCCAAAGATACCAAAAATGTTTACGGCCAGCAACAGCCAAAGAGGCAAAGAGGTATAGGTATGCACACATACCTAACACAATACTAGGCGACGAAGGAGAACCCGCAGAGCTTCTGCGTATTTTTCAGTACTGGTACGGAAATTAGGAAAACTGTGTGAAAACTGTCACTCGCGTTTTGACTTGACTGTGGGGTTAGGCAGGGTGGTCTTACATCTCTAAAGCTTTTTAGCCTTAATGTTAATGACCTGACTGTGGAGCTCATTAACAAGCATCAGTAACAGTAGTGAGCAAGACGTGACGATAAATAAAATCAGTTACGCTGCTATGGTGTTGCTGAGCTCGACAGTCGGAGCACTGAATATACTTCTTAGTACGTGGGATGCTTACGCGAGGACTCATGGTTTGACGTGTAATGTAAAGATACTTGGTTTTTAAAGATGTCGGGGAAAATGTCCTCATCATATTCCTGCCCTTAGGTTAAATGTTGTTAAGCTCAAAAGTGTTTTTAAATTTAAGTATCTGGGACATTTTGTAACTGTCGACCAAGTGGACATTATGATGGGAGCGTAGAGTCATGGCGGTAAGATGCAATATGCTGGTGCGCAGATTTGCACGTTGCAGTAATGAATCTACTTTAGAAAGCATTCTGTCAAGTCTTTTACACGTGCAGTTTTGTGTACCAGCTTTACACAAAAGACCGCGCGACTTTGCGTGTACAATATAATAATGGCTTTAGGGGCTGCCCCGCTTTTGTAGTGCGTCTGGCTTGTTTGCTGCAGCTCGCACCGATGATTTCTTTTCTATCATGCTAAAAAAGGCAGCGTCTTTGCTAAGAAGGGAACGGGCCAGCTCCAACTGTATCCTGAAGACCTCAGCGTGTAGGTACGATTCGCCCATTTTCAGGCACTGGTCAGGCCCAGGTGCTGGTCAAAAGAAATTCTGCCTGACATCAGCGCCTTAACTTGGTTGCTAGATATTTGTTACTTTTTTATATTATTACTATTATTTTGATTACTAACATGTTGTGGAACCCCTGTTGTCTGAAAGTTCTAAATACATTTATTATTATTATTACTATCGGTTTGTTTATCTCAGCTCAAAGCTGGCAAAGATGCAGTGTGTGGTATGGTGTGCTATTATCAAGTGTTTTGAATGTGAAGTGCAGTTGTTTCACTATAATCTATTTGCAAGAGCTTTCTCACTATCCTGCATGTGTTAAAATTACAGGTTTCTGTAAGGAGATGTAAAGCAATTTCTTGAGATCTATTAATTTCAGACTCTTATGCAGATATTTAGGTATCACACCCGTGGATAAGAGGACAGTAGACACGACATATTATTATTATTAATCAGTACCTACACATTATCATAAATGGTTATGGAATTCAGAAGAGACTCCGTAGGACGAAGGCAGAAGGTAGGAGATTTATGAGTTACGTTCTTAGCGCAACGATGACGATTCGATAAATTATAATGTTGCGGTCTATAGTCACATAGACTGCAGCATAGTAGTTCCTGTCAGATCTTGCTGCGAGCAGTTGGCGGGGAAGGCAGTATTTGTGTTTTTTTACTGACCCGGTATTTCATTGGCAGTGGAGGTGATCATATCTCAAAAAGGAAAGCCAATGCTAAAGCAAGGGGGACACAGGTATTCTCGTCATAGCAGCTACAGAGATGGCAATCCTAAGTGCTTTTGGGTGTGTATCAAGTGGTCAACAGGTTGCCGGGCTTCCATCACCACGTTTGAAGACTCCATAATCAAATCAAATCTTCAGCATAACCACTAGTGCCAGAACGCAACGCCACTTAAACCATGTTTCATTTTACAGCTTAGTCTAGCAGATTTTTATGTTTTGTTATTTGGATAACCTGGAGCTAAACTCTCTCTCTCTCTGTGCATCTTTTACCTCTTATAAATAATTATCAAATATTTAAAACATGACTGTGCCGCTATTAATAGGGAGCAACCAAAATGTTTGCCGTCTGGGCTTCAATATGAAAATAAAAGTTCTTATTACTTAATTTTAGTATAAAAAGAAAAGTTCTTATTACTTTCGTCAGAATGTATTTGGTAACACTAGTTTTGGCGTTATCAATCGATTGAAAGTCTTACAAAACATTATTTTTTTATATTTAATTTGATACTCCCATATTGGCAGCTAAATTCATTATATATTATTTCAAAATGTTTCGTGTTTTTTTTTTTAAATGGCTGTTCAAGATTAAACCCACTTTGGTTGCTCCCCTATAACCAATGTCACTCGGGCTGATGTAAGGATTCTAACAATACTCCATACATCCAAATCAGTTCGGGCATTTAGAAATGGCTTGTATTTAAAATAAAATAATATAAGAAATGCACTTATATTAATTCCAATATATTCGAAATACCTGCCAAAACGGATAAATGCTCAGCAAATTGCATGCCTGCAAGCAGGCATGGGTGGACACAAGACAACCTAACCCCGAAGGGTATCGCTTCGCTCGCCTGGCTCCCTCCGCCATCCCCTTCTAACCTAATGTCGGGGTGCTCCGAACTCCCGTGCTCGCTACGCTCGCACCCGCCCTGATTTGGGTAACAATATTTGGTGAGCATTAATCCATTTTGGCTAGCAAAAATTATTTTGGTGGGCACTTAAAATCTATCGTCGTCGACTACTTGAGTCCCGAATAGATCTTCTAGAAAGAACATCGGTTTAGATGTCCGTCTAACAATAAATGTGAATGATAATATTTTGTTGTGTTTTAAAATTAAAAATGTACCTAAATGCTATATCTCGTTTTTTGTTGGAATGTGAATTGCGAAATTGCATGTTAGACATTAAGTTTTAAAGTAGCTGCTTTGCTCGCTTTATTTGGACAGTCAATTCTAATGCTATTACTAGTCTGGCACAGCGACCCAAATTATTAAAATATATTAAAATTGAAGTGAATTTAATCAATCGGTCTGAGACAGTCGGTGCTTGAACCTGTATCTCCTCGAAAATTTCATCAATCTTTCACAATGTCTTGGCAGCATGTGTCAGGCCCGGATTACAGATGAGATGCAGGTTCAAGTCCTCTCTAAGATATTTTAAAATTTTTGCTTTTGTATATTCTAAACTATTAGGTTTTAGTAACAGAAATTATCTTTAACAAAGCTTTGATTAAACATCGTTAATAATGGCTTGTTGACTGTTGTACAAAAAGTCGTAGCTTATACAAAAGTTTTTAACAAGGAATCTAACCTCAATATGGAAAATGCATGCATGGTGCATTGTGTTTATGAACAGTAGCAGCTTTATCTAATCAATCGCGAGCTATAACTGTTGAACTGGTGGATGTTGGTTTGTTGTAGCGAGGGCGTGGTACTCCCTGTCGAAGCGCGGGAACCCCGTGCTTCATGTGGGCCGGTACCGCTACCATCGCCAGCGCGCGAGCAGGCGCTGCCGGCGCGAGGTGCAGTGGCTGTGCGAGCGCTGGACCGGCAGCGGCGGCTGCAGGGCCTCCGCCATCACCATGAACCAGATGGTCATCGGACTCAAAAATGTACACAACCACTAGATTTACCCATATATATCTGATTAGAATGCGACCATCATAGTGCTTGATCTATCTTGTTACATGATCTATTCCGCAGTAAGACTTTTACTATTGGACAAAGGCCTCCCTCAAGGATATCTGCAATAACAATCCAAAATATTAATTTTGTTAAGTTTTTGCTACATTGATATTGAATTCCAACAGATTAACAATCTGTTTTTGTTGGGTTTTGGTAATAACTATTCTGTGACCTGTATGTATGTACCGCGTTTTTTATTAATTTAATACGACCTTTGTGTGGTATGTGGTTGTGATCGACAATCAACTATATCACACACGTACTGCTATAGCCTGTGATTTCTATTATGAATGTCTTGTTTAAAGAAGTATTTGAGGAGTTAAATTTAAATAAGAAATAGGCCGCTTATAACATGTTAGTTCTAAGGAGACCACAGGTGGTGTAAAAAGAATCGTACATGTAAAGTAGACCAGAGAGGGTCGCTTCGAGAGGCTTTTGTTGCAGTATTGTTTATAGTTAAGGTTTTTATCTAGTCGCTTAATGTGATGTCAAATTTAAAAAATGTCGATAAATAAAGAACCAAACATCGTCCACCGTAAAATGAATTAAGGTAAAAACAAAATGCCGAAAATGAGCTGTGAATGCAATTTTGCTCAGTTTTTTGCGCTCTTTCCAATGGTACATGCCTCATGTCATTTTGGTTTTGCTTTAAGTTTAGGTCTGCTCTACCTTCTAATAATAATTCTCAACGTCTCTGCTATCGGCATGATAGCACTATGTTTTTTGTATAGGTTTAATATTATATAGTAGTAGAAATTAATTAAAAATAATAAATTATATCTTACCTTGGATCGTTCGATTAAAAAATTATAATACGTTTTGAATAAATTGCATCTTCACCGCTGGACTTCAAAACTTCCAAATGTATGTAACACTACTGATTCAAATCGGTAAGTAGGTACCGTCTGTCTCATCACAGCAAATATTTACGGGTCGCGTATTGTACACGCACAAGGAGCAAACCTGGAAACTGTTCCCTGTTTAATTATGAAATGGCAGAGTGAATTCCTTAGTTGTCTGAAAAGTAAGATATACCAAGCGTCGTCGGTAGGAAAGTCAAGTAATTGGTTCCGGGGTTCCGGTTATTATCTGGGAAAGCAGATTGATGGGTAAATAATTTTGATACCAAGATTTGTAAGATCCGTCACAGAAAAAATATAACTTCGTAAAATATTAGCTGGTTGGACGTTTTGATTGGAAAACCCAATATCTGTGGAAACCTTTCTGTTCTACCTGGTTTTATTCTGGTTCTTAGTTATACACTGTAAAAAGTATAAAAAAATGTATCTAGTCATGAGCTGTACTTAAGTAAATAAATGATGTATGAATCTATGGGTGCTATGTTTAATTTATGTATAGAATCAAATATTTTGTAGTTTTTTAAACCTTTTTTATATTTATCGACAGAAAATATATTAATAACGACACACTTTTACATCATAGCTAAGGTATTAATATTGTTTTATTTGTTCCAGTGCTCTCCAGACTTCTAGGACACACTGGGTCTACAATATCTCAAGGATATTATAAAGAATCATCAACATCAAAAGGATCTTTAGGACTTACAGAGCCTACAGGACGCCTACTTTCTCCAATACTTGAAGGATCTTCAGGTTTTCAAAGAGCTCCAGTACACCTTGAACCTCCAGTACTTCCTGCTATACAAAATTTTACAGGGATTCCGAAACCTTTAGATGCTCAATCGCTTGCAGAATTTAAAGCTCTTCAAGGGCCAGGATATTATACTGAATCAAAGGGATATTTAGGACTGAAAGAGTCTACGGGACATCTTCTATCTCCAAAGCTTGAAGGATCTTCAGGTCTTCAAAAAGCTCCAATATATCCAGAACTTCCGATACTTCCTGCTGTCCCAGATTTTAAAGGGCTTCAACCACCTTTAGATGCTCAGTCGCTTGCAGAACTTGCAGATATTCCGGGGCCAAAGTTCACGATGTCCCAGCGAGGGCACGTAATCATCCACTGGGGTAATTATCGCTACAATCGGCATTCCAAGTATAAAGGAGCCAAAGTGCTGTGGCGCTGCTGCCGTTGGACGGCTGGCTGCAGAGCATCGCTTTACTCTTACAACGACAAAATTGTTGATAAGAAAAACGAACATAATCATGTTTAGAAAAAATATGCATTAAGATTGTGGTCTCTTTTAGTTTTTAAGTATTGATAACCTCAATAGATGTAAGCATGATCTTATCGGACTTGATTTTAATGTAATGTGAGACTCAACTCTTATGGTTTGTAGTCTTGGTGGTATTTTTCGAGTTTACGAAAGGCAGGATCACGATACGGCAGCGACACGTGGCAACTACTAACTAGGTTCTTCAGTTGGTTGCATTTATTTTTTCTGTGAGTCCGTAGTCTTTTTGAGGCTTTGTACTTAATTTTTGGTTTCATCTTAAATTTTATTGTGAACGAGGATTATTGACCAAAGGACGAACAGCAGCGTCCTCCTCCGGCGTGCTGCGGTTTCTCCAGTAGTGCCTAGTTGACTATTGGTATATCGAGGTGTTGAAGTGTTTGTATGCACCATGTCGGTCCGACTCCAGGATATAATATCTCCGAAACTGTTCACCGCTGCATTGGAAGACGTCTTTGAATTTCTAGACTGGGAAGGACATGACACCATCTTCAACGGAGAGTAAATCACTCACCTTCGATTTGCCGACACAATAGTATTGGTAGTCAAGGCTGAGACCTAAAAACTCCTCTGCGTAATGCTCCATGAACTCAACAAATTCAGAACACGGGTAAGACGAAATTATGTCAAACGCCCATGTAGTACTCACTTCGCTAAAGGTTGGAGACTCTGCTCTCGAAGTTGTAGATGATATGTCTATTTAGGACCAATAATCCAGGTAGGTAGATCCAAATTCGGGAAAGAGATCAATCGTCGAATTGAAATCGGTTGGGTAGCGTTCGGGAAACTACGTAACGTGTTTTCGTGAGCACTGACATAAGACGAAAGTCTTTGACCAGTTGCGTTGCCAGTGATGACATACGGATCGGAGACGTAGTCGCTCACAATGAGTTCCATGAGAAGGTTAAAGGTCAGCCAAAGGGCAATGAAGAGGGCAGTCTAACTGCGAGACCGAATCAGGAATGATGAGATCCGCAGGCAATCTAAAGCTACTGACAGCCCGAAGAATTTGCAAAACTTTATTGATAGTGGAGGGGGCATATTGCACGGGGAACTAATGGGTGCTTACCGGAGGACGCAGCATTATAGAAGGGGTCGTCTCCTCTATAACTTATCCCTCTATATATGTAGCCCCCTTTATAACTTATTGTTGGTTTACCTTTATAGAATAGACTACTAGCGGTCCGCCCGCGGCTACGTTCGCGTTGTGTAATATTTTCCCGTGGGAATAAGACTTTCCCGTAAAAAGTTTCCTATATGTTAATCCAGGGCACAAACTATATCCATTCCAAATTTCATTCCAATCAGTTCAGTAGTTTTTGCGTGAAAGAGTAACAAACATCCATCCATACACTCATACTTTCAAACTTTCGCGTTGATAATTACAAACTTTTGCGTTTATAATATTAATATTAAAAGCCGCTGGATGCGAGCAGCGCAGGACCGGTCGCTGTGGAGATCATTGGGAAGGCCTTCGTCCAGGAACGTCGGAGACGGAGACGTCTTTTGGATGAAATGATGATGATAAAATTAAGATTATCTTAAAGTCATTTATTCTTAAAAGTCGAGTGTCTAAGATGTGAGACACTTGGTGTACTGTGGATGACAGTCGACAGTTCAAAAATATACCTATCTCTCGTAAAATTTATTTGGTCGCAAATACTGCTGGGTGAAATAAAATTGTCATGAGATTATTTACAATTTATATTAATTTTATTGCATGTCAACATGTCATGCCTTTTTTGAATACTTGACATAAAGTCAAAGATAATGTTTTTTGTTGCCGAGTTGCGGCAGATGTACTGGGAGGTTTCCATGACACCATAATAATATGCTCAACGAAATTATCCGTCGAGCGCTGGTTTTTCTGGTGTGCCTTGCAGCCTCGAGCCCCGTGGCTTGAGCCACAGCGATGGCAAGCGTCCTGACGAGTTGACGTTGGAGCCGTGGCAGAAAACTCGTTGCCTAGTTTAGAAAGTGACCAGCGTCTGTACTTTTGCGGCTTCACACCTGTTTTGTGCTATGAAAATGTGGTGCCTCAGGTATGATTCGGCGCGGGGGGTCCCTTGTTTGTTGCCTTTCTTACGAACGAGCTGCCCAGCTCCCCGATAAAAGATTGAGCCGTCGTGTTGTACTCTCCGTCATAACGGAGCCGGGAGCAGTTGCCGAGCTTGTCGTTTCCCAAAAGCGCTTGAAGTATGCAAAATTGGCCAATACAGTTTGTTCCCTTGGCAGTAGGGGTGGCTGGATAGACCATGGTGTAAAGAGGCTCAATCTTTTATCGGGGAACTGGGCAGCACGTAAGAAAGGCAACAAACAAGGGACCCCCGCGCCGAATCATACCTGAGGCAGCGCATTTTGCTGGATTTTGTATTCAGCAAGGAAATTCTGTCAGCATAACAGGAACATTCCCAACGGGTGCGATGTGGGGTGGTCTATTTCACGATACAACAAAAAAAAAAACTAATACTTATTTATATATCTATAAGTATTAGTTTTTTTTTGTTGTTGTATGTTTGACATATGAACATTTTTAAATTATGCAATTGTTTTGACTAAGTTTATTGAAATAAATATTATTTAGGTATAAATAAAACTATAACGAAGATATAGACTATATTTATACCTACATAGAAGTCAAGGTATTTTATGCTATCATGTATACATCATACATGGTATTGCTCAAATGTAAAGCTACTTTTATTTAGAGAGCTAAGACATGAATTTCTTTAGTTTACTCCAATTCACAAATCACCTAGATTATGAAAAAGTAGCCAAAAATGGATGGATACCATAGAAACATTTGTACACAAACTAACACAATTCATACCCAAACCAGAAACGAAATAAAAAAATGTGCAGTAGGCATAATGCACTGCCAACTAAGCCATTCAAATGATTACAAGTTTACATTAAAAAATATGGTGACTCTTCAGAAAAAATACGGCTTTACCTATATATTGTCACACACAATTATTAACCCATTTGATATGTCAGAATATTTAAACTTTATATCTAGTTAGCACTTTACTTCTTAAACTTTTATCTAGGTTTATGTAATGTGTGATTTCGTATAAACTGTAATAAAGGAAGATAAAGTTAACATTATGCCGAGTTTTCTTGCATTCAATGGATTTGTGCAATAAAATAATTATAGGCATAATAGGTATGTACATACATACTTAAGCATAGGAATATGATGCTGTTTCCATTTATGCAGGTCTAGCTGTATGTGGCAAAAAAACACAAATTTCTATCGCTTTTTCGTTATCAAATAATTTTAATCATTATTTACTGGTGTGTGGTGTGAATGATTAGAACTTTATTTATTTTATAATCATTTCAGGTTTAAAGAAGCTCATGATACCAACAAAAGTTGAAAGTGACCGTGGAGGTCTGCTCACCGCGACTTCGGTCCCTACGTTCACAACAACGGCTCAGGGTCGTCTGGCGATTCAAATCGGTAAATACAAGTATATCAAGCACCGTGAGAATGACGCCAGGGTCCAATGGGTGTGCAACAGAAAGAGACACGGCCGCTGCCTCGCCTCCATCGTCACTCTTGACGGAGAGGTCATTAAGTACACCGGCTCTCAACACAACCATTAATGACGCAGACTATGACTAACAGCTAAAAAAAATGGGTTGTCAGTGAGGGTTATAGTAAATTGGGCGAACAAAAAGTTCGAGCCATCGACATGACACGACAGAAGACAGGAGTAAGGAACATTGGTTATACCGTCGGTATTACCACCGAAATGTTTGAAACTACCTTAAATTAGGACAATCACATGTCAATCACAGTCTCTGCACATTTTTATTTCATTACTATTTCGCACCCTTGTTGTTGAAGGGTTTAACTAAACCATATATTTGCTTTCTTTTATATGGCTCGACTCGACGATACACCGTTGTTCATGCATTGTGCTATAAATCTATTACTATTTTAAAGTTTGCTATGTAACTAATGATTGTGTAATATGGACTCTGGCCCTGGTTCTTATTTACAGGTAGACTTATAAATACTATTTAAATAATTCAAACTTGCTAAGTATTGACACTGTATGGTACTTATGTCTCTTAGTGAGAAAAGTTTATGTACGTAGGTACGATATTCTCATGCTCTATCATCCCTTCTACAAGCACAGATTAAAATTTCATTTTCAAACAACGGAAACTTAAGTTACATCATTTTGTAGTGACAGGAAGCTACCCCACCGCGGCTTTTTATGATCAACATGAAAAAACCCAAAAACGGTAGTACATCCTCTGTATTGTCATATATATCGTTCTATATTTGTATTGTTGTTGTTGCACCCCACTGGTGCAAAAGGCTCTCGAGAGTTTCTTCCATTCCGCCCGGTTCTGTGCCACGATCTTGGCCTGGTCCCAGGAAGTGCCAGTCGCCTTCAGCTCTCTCTCCACAGTGCACAGTGCTCCATGTTGCAACGGGGCGGCCCCTATATTTGTAGTAGATGTGCGTAATTTTAAAACCTGTTGAGAATCAAAAAGGAGATGTATTTTATGGTCTCCGTAGTTTTAAATAATCTTAATTTTCCAAGTTCAACTAGAGACTTTTTTATTGGCTTCACAAGGCTAAATAAATAATCGTATCGCACTATAAATAAGTGGTTGAATATGAAATAAAATAAAATTATGTTGTGTGCACAAAGAATCTCAGTGTGAATATGTAACAATCATGAATAAAAGATACGATCTTTATACGTTTATGTGATTTTACTTCATAATAGTACTATATTACCGTCATTATGTAAGTATTTTTCCTATAATCTAATTTGTTAATTTCAAAGTTGTCACTTGCCGATTTCAACCCAAATATTTATTCGTGTTAACCGTCATTTCAGTAGCTTTCTTATTAATCTCATTGTCAGCTTTAAACTAAAATTATTCTTATGTTTGTTTTAAAAAAGATCGATCTTGAATAGTGTTTAACTTAAACCTGCATCTGATGTCAATTATGCCATCAAAATACTGTGAAAAATCGATGAAATTGGCCATCGCTTCTTTCTTGTCCAGAGTGTACTATATGTAGGTGTTTGATTTCCAGTACCAATATTCACGACGAGTCGGCAAGGTCGCCCCGTGATCGTCATGGGCAATCATCGGTACAACATGCACAGCCGGTGCCGGGGCCCCAAGGTCCAGTGGCTCTGTGTCAAGTGGTGTTCTGGCTGCCGTGCCTCACTCTACACATATGAAGGACAAATCTACTGCACTAAGAATAATCATAGCCATCGGTGAAACTAATACTTCATTTTTCAATTATTTCTCATTTATCCAAGGAAGTCCGCAAGCAAAATTTCGCTGATATGTGTTTAATCGACTGCGGTTATCGTGGGTTTGCTCTTCCTTGACGTCATACCTAATCAATCTCGATGTTTCGTGCTATAGATAATTGGACTAAGTTAGTGAATTTATACAAACTACACGAGCGAAGCCTTTGGCGGTCAACTAGCTCTCTTTAAAATGATAACATTGTTTGTTTTAGATGTTTGTTTGTGTTTAGCTAGTTGTTTGCCTGCGGCTGCGCTTGCGTATTTTTTTATTATAAATCAAATATATATAATGTAAATAATTATGACCTTACTCGGTCAATCGTTATTATTTACACGATCAGTAACAAGTGCACCATTTTTTTTTATTATAAAGATATCTGGGGGCACGGCAGTGCCCCCGCCAAGTCGAGCAAAAAAGCGGCACGGCCGTACCATCTTTTTCTCGAAGCAGTTCGGGCCATTTTCGACCCCCCTATAACTTCGTTGTGGATAAAACTAGAAACCTGAATTTTCAGTAATAAAGCAGGCATTGTATAAACCCAGTATATTTCAAATTTCATTTAATTTGAATTAGTAGTTTAAGATTATAACTAGTCAAAGTTTCTTAATTTTGTCACTCACTCACTCACTGACTGACCGATCATCAAAACTCTAAGGCACTTCTAGCAAACATAGAAGCTTCAAATTTAGAATAAAATTAGTGTTTAGTGTATAAACCAAGGAAAAACTAAAATATTTTGCAATTTCGGCCCAGTTTTCTAGATACATCATCTGCTAGATAACTTTGTAACCCCATATAAATCTTGGGGCATTATATAAGATTACAAAGTTACATTTGCACTTACTGAATCAGTGTACCTGTATAATGGAATATAATTGAATAAGAGGTGTAGGGTAGGTGTAGGGTAGGTGTAGGGTAGGTGTAGGGTAGGTGTAGGATAGGTGTTGGATAGGTGTTGGATAGGTGTAGGGCAGGTGTAGGGCAGGCAGTAGCGGGACCACCATACAAGCCCAAAAGCCCGGCTAGCGTAACAGGCTAACAAACAACGTAATATACGAAATAATAATTAACACCGAACCAATCTTTAATACCACTTTTTAAATTGCGCGCCATTTAATTTTCAATTCAAGTACAATGTACTCGAATTATCGGGCTGTACAATTTTGGCCTTGAAAGATCGGGCCGGCCGGCCTTTATCATGGTCGTACATTATCGGCTCCGTAGTCGTCTCCACGCCGCGCCGCCGGCCGTCTCGCTTGCACCCGTGGGCTTTAATGGGGCATGCCTTGCAAGCCCGATTTGTATGAAATCAGAGCGCAAAATATGCCAACGTTTAGAATATAAAAACAGCGATTAGTATGGATTCGAGAAGCCCGGCATGTCTTGCCATGTGACGTCATGACATGGGGCCGTCCGAGGACCCGACGTTAGTTGCAAGTCGAGCAAAAACAATGAGCCGCGTTTTGTTTGTTTACATTGTTGATTGCAGGTTATAATTTTATTGGTTAATTTTTGCTTTATTAGAGTGCTTTATTTTACTAAGTGGCAAAAATATGTGTAATATTATTGTTCCTTGTCGTGATGAGTGAAAGGTTTTATAAGAAGTGGAGGTTAATGTTAAGTCAATGAACTTTGCCGATAAAAAGCAGCTCATATTTTCGCCATAACACGGGATTTGTGCATTTCTTAATCAAGTAAGTCTAAAAAGCAATTTAAATTATATATTCGGGTAAAAACTTATTGGATGGCCATTTCTATTAATGAAACAATTGGTTTTGCATGTCTTTTTTGCAACAGATAGAGTTTGATTACGATTGACATATCATTTCGATTCTTAGCTAATGGCATTAAACTCGTAGAAACACACGGATATGCTCTCATGCAAAGAGATACTTTCTCTCATGTTTTGTAATATTGTCAAACAAAAATCAAACCCGACGAAAATCTCGGCTTGCCCTGTCGTTAGACCCTAGGCACGCTACTGAGGGCAGGTGTAGGGCAGGTGTAGGGTAGGTGTAGGGTAGGTGTAGGTTAGGTGTAAGGTAGGTGTAGGGTAGGTGTAGGGTAGGTGTAGGGTAGGTGTGGTGTAGGTGTAGGGTAGGTGTAGGGTAGGTGTAGGGTAGGTGTAGGGTAGGTGTAGGGTAGGTGTTGGATAGGTGTTGGATAGGTGTAGGGCAGGTGTAGGGTAGGTGTAGGTTAGGTGTAGGGTAGGTGTAGGTAGGTGTAGGGTAGGTGTAGGGTAAGTGTAAGGTAGGTGTAGGGTAGGTGTAGGGTAGGTGCAGGGTAGGTGAAGGGTAGGTGTAGGGTAGGTGTAAGGTAGGTGTAGGGTAGGTAAAGGGTAGGTGGAGCGTAGATGTGCATTTTTACATTGTGTTTTCATGCGATCTACAAAAAGAAATAAGATGCCATCAAAAACTTGTAAAAAAACCAAGTCTCGCACGCAACTTAGTCTACCGTAAAAAGTTGTGAGATCCATGTAATACCAAGTCGGTTGATTTATTAAGTCCCTACTTAAGAGTCCTTCTGTCTTAAGTTATTACGTAATTAGCTCACCTAACAACATCATATAGTGACCAGATCAATATTAAAAATCTCTTATGTTTTAAATAAATACATAGATTGACTTGGCATCAGGCTTATACACCGTGGACATACCTCACTCTGTGCATGAAGTCTGACTCGGTGTATGAGGGTGTCCTCATACGTGTACTTAAGCAACGATTTTAACTTGAATTTTACAGTTATGTTCGGGGTACATAACCAATCTGGTAAAGAGGTTGCTATTTTGGACGGGTATAAGTTCTTCTGCCGTCCAGGGAAGTACAGCGCCAGTCCCGACCGCTGGTCGTGCAGCCAGTCCGCGGGCAACAGACAGAACTGCAAGGCGCGCTTCTTCGCCACCAAACAGAAGAAAGTGATTCGAACTAAATTAAAGCACAACCACCCACCTCCCAAGTTTCTTGTTCACAAAGGAGTTTTGATCAGATTGTAAAAACATACACATATGTGTAACGATACACATATTTGTAACTACGATATCGTAGTTCTTCATTTTTACAGTATTTATATCATCGTAGATATGCTCCCTTTACGTCGATTACCTTTACGTCGAAACTAAAACGCGATTTTACGCTTTCTATTACTGTAACATCGATCTTTTCATGTCGTTTGCGCTTCTATTACTTTTACGTCGAGATTTTTATAGTAGGTACAGTCGGAACAGAAATAAAAAGCATTTATAAATTAAAAGGTTTTTTTTTTCTATTATTTTTATTCTATTTTTCGGAACGGAACTTGGTTTCAAAATTCCTCGCTATCTTCCCGGGGATAACCAGGCCGACCACGACAAATCTTGCGAACACTTTACTCTAAAAAAAATTCTTACTTTACTGCGACACGGTACGGTACGATTACTACTTTGTACTCGGTATTCGGTAATGTTTACTTTGCTCCGAAGTTCCTCACTATCGACTAGGGGGAAACCAAGCCAACCGCGAGAAATCTCGTTAGCACTTTTCAGTGGATAACACGTACTTACGGTAAATATTACTTATTTTACACGCGACGGTTAGCTCACAGACTTACCTTCAAAATTCCTCGCTATCTTCCAGGGGATAACCAGGCCGACCACGAGAAATCTTGAACGCACTTTTCACGAAAATTTCACTTATTTCACTCGGAACGGGACGGAACGGAACGGATTATTTTTTAGTGAAATAATGGGATTTTTTCGCGATTTTTAACGTTGGGCGCCAGTGTGATGTTGCCGAAGTTCCTACCTACTTCTGGGCGCATCTAAGATGTCCTTTAGGTTTGGGAAAATACCTATGAGGATGTTGATTAAAACTCGATTACAAATAACAAACGATAGTTTTATTATAAAACAACAGACATGTATTAACAAGAGGAGAGAGAGGGCGGACGTGTAACTAAGAAACGGGGTCGGTGAGGTTTGTCGATACTACGGAATGCGATGCGCGTCGGTACGGGACGGGACGGCGAGATAGCGGGGGCTCGCCGGGTATTCCCTTGCTCCTATCGACTAGGGGAACCAAGCCGACCAGAGCAGGAGAAAACAGCGAGTGACGGCGTGCTGCCGCTTAAATACTGCGGCCTCGGAGTGGGGGTCGACGACGTCAGGCTTGTGCTTCTAGAAAGATCGAGTCCGTGCGATGCTGTGCCAGGCACCGATGCGGAGCTCGATGTGGGTAGATTCGAATGTCCGTCGTGACTCGATGTGATGCTACCCTCTGTTGGACGAAGCTATGGTAGCTTCGTTACATATTTAACGCCAACAGTACACATATTCAGCATTTAAAAGTAAAATAATATATTATTATACACACGGACACAGTCTGATATGTGAACCAATGACAGGCGAAAACCACATTCAAGGTACATAAATACGGTAAACTTATTAACAACAAAACTGAATTACGTTATTATGCACTTACTAATATAAAATTAAAACAAAAATTAAATGATAAAAGAGAAGTGACTAGCAGAAAATTAATATTTGTAAATTGGCAGTATTCAACATTAATTAGTAACAAGATCACTGATTTTCTTTTTAAAGCAACCTATGCTATCATGAAAGACATCTAAGTCAGCGCTGAGAGCATTATTTGAGGTGCACATTCGAGAGATTGGTGAATTTCTGCCTAAATTTGTTTTAAAAGACGGACGTATAAATACGGTTTTTATTATTGAACGTGGATATTGATATGGGGCGGATAAACCAACACGACTGAGAATTGCAGATGAATCAACGAGATTGTTCACAGTCTTGTTTAAAAACAGAAGATCACGAATCCCTCGTCTTTAGCGATGGGACTGCATATTAAAAAGCAACTTAATGAAGAGAAGATGATAAAGCAGTCTGAATATCCAATCAAACTGACTATGTCTTATATTTGTAACGTGTAAATAATATTTTTTTAATACATCTACGGAGTATTTATTTGCTTCGTGAATAAATCACACTACCTATAATTTCTACTAATAACGAAATGTCTAGGTTTGTGTAAGCAGCTTGACACCAAACTAAGAAGCCTGTATTGATTAATAGGACCGAAATCTAAACTCACAGTCACGAGCAAAATGGTAGTATACAAAACTGTCATAAAACATGTGACTCAGGCTGGCTGGACAATACTTCCAAATGAGCCACGTTTAAGTAGGTCAATACACAATTTTAGGTGACGGCTAATTACCCTTATTTCAGTTTATGTGACGCTAGAGAACCCGAGATAATCGAACGCAAACGTGTCCAGCCAGCTTGAAAACCGCTTTTCGCATGGTCTCTCAATCTCCGAACAGAAGGGATTCTAACTATTTCTTGCTTATTAATACGGCGTCACCTAAAGTTGTGACAGGCACCCAGTTTGAATTTTTGAGATACGTATAGCCATTTAGCTAAAAAAACAACGAAAAGCGTGGCCAGGCAGCCTGAACTTACGTATTAAACTTCTGGCTGGCACCTCTGAATCTCGACAATGAAAGCGTTTTCGAACAAGGTTGTTTTTGTGAATTTGTGACAGTCATAGCGTTACATAAAAGCGTTTACGAGAAATGAGATAAAAATTTGGTGCCAGCCAGCCTGATATTCTGGCTGGCTGGCTCGTTGTATCTGCGCTGTCTGATGGTCTACGGCTTCCAAATTTTCTTCAACATTTAGTGACGGGGACGATTAAGATAATCTGTTAATGTGACGACGATCCTTCCCATAGTTTCAGAGATATTAATCTTTGTTATTTTCCCATAAAAACTTAGCAGTAGGGTGACCAACATTAAAGGTGAATGTAGGATTACGTATAATTAAGTGTTTTATTTTAAGGAATGAAAGCCACAAATGGATGATACTGATACCAACAACTTTTACTGTAACGCTAACATAAGATCATGGAATAATTTAAAGACTGTTGCTCAAAAATAGTGAGCGTATAACTGGCAGTAATCTAAAAGAAAAACCCGCTAAAACACAATGTAATCTTTACTGGAAGAAGTGGAAAGTTGTATGTTCCACATAAAACCGGGATCATACTCGTAAGGTTAGTATCTCCTTCGGTGTCTTATTTGATAAACAAACATGGCGATAAGGTGACCATAGACACAAAATAGTGCTTCCAAATAATAGATTTCATTGATTTAATTGAATGTAATTGAATTGGTGATTAATTGTTATTGGTGATTACAAGCATTTCGGAATATCCTACGTCGTATATCTCTTACTCTAATTTGTCATCATTGACGTATTTATTGTAGTGATGGGTTAACTCGCTTTGTCTAGAGTAGGTCGAGTTGAAATGGTATGGACTCGACTCGAGGCGGGCGGCGGCGGCGGCGCGGCTCGTGAGTGCGACTTGGGGCGCATTCCGAATCAGACTTTCAGCACTGCCAGCGATCAGAAAAGCAAAAAGTATGAGTTATGACAGCTGACAGTAATTCGGAACGCGATTACGGGTGCTTAAATCGATTTCAGCGCTTCTCGGAACGCAGGGTTGCTAGATGTGCGCGCGCACGTTATTCGATTTCGATCGAATCAAGACAAAATATCTACGCCGAGTCGGCTCGACGAAATAATGAGCCAATCACACTGCGCATATTCGCAACGCAATTCCATCATCAGATCAGCTTTAAACAAGATACCAAATTATGATTGTTGTTATGTTGCCCACATACTTGTCTTGTAATTACAAGAACATAGTTTGCACACTACTTTGGCGTCGTTATCGCCAGCGACAATTTTTTTACTGCCGTTTTTGATGGGGAAAATTGCTGCCATGGCAAATAAAATAACTATTTATTGTCGTAGGCCATAGATTTCCCTTAAATTATGTCTGATTTCCATAAAACACGTCAATTGCCGTAGCAATGGCAACACAGATAGAACGATTGATTGATTGACCTATGAATGACCTAAAAATAAATATGAGTGAGTATGAATGAATATAAACTAGGTAAATTAATAAAAATATAAAAAGACGATTAAATTATTTAAAATTTCTTTTCACCTGGCAGCCCTGATATAAGGGGTCGCGCAAATAAAGGAATCGATGTGCCCTGCGTTCCGAGACGCGCTGAAATCGATTTTAGCGCAGTCAAAGCGCGTACCGAATTACTGTCAGCAGGCGAAACCCATACAATCTGATCGCTGACGGCGCTGACAGTTTGATTCGAAAGTCACTTAAGCGTGTATCGGAACGCGCCCGTGATTCATTCATTATAACATTTGACATACATTTTTTAATTGCAATGGATAGAGACGTCACGTCTGACCACTTATTTGTCGAATCTATTTTTCTCTATCTACTTATATTTTTAAAGATTCAACAAGTCTATTCCGATTAAATAATTGAATTGTGTATGAGTGCGTGATATACCTCATCTCTAAAATCCAAAGATAATGTAGAGATACCCGATCGAAATATGGTTTGAGGTTAGAACGATTTATTGATAATTTTGCGAAAAACTTAAGTTTTCGATGATTAATTCTAACAGAATTTGTGAGTGAATGCTTGATAAATGTTTGTTTCAGGTGTATTAATATTTTGGGCTAGTTCTATAGTGTGATCAGCCCGTAAACTTGAGATTTTGTCGAGGTAAGTGGTTTGTTTATCAAATAAGACACCGAAGGAGATACTAACTTTATAAACAAATAAGTTAAATAAATTATGTGATACGATAAATTTACTCGCTACGCTCATGATTCTACAATACTGTTAGTATAAGTATTTAATATAATAGATTCTTCTTACTTTACTTTTTTACGAAAAGCCAATGCGAAAAGCTCAAAGTTTATGTACGATTTAGCTACAATTTTACTTTCTTTGCAGTTATGTTCATCGTGCACAACAAAGCTGGTAAAGAGATCGCTGTTTTTGACGGGTATACATTCTTCTGCCGACCGGGGAAGCTCAGCACCAGCACTGATCGCTGGTGGTGCAGCCAGTCCGCGGGCAACGGACAGAACTGCAAGGCGCGCTTCTTCGCCACCAAGCAGAAGGAAGTGATCCGGACGCATTTAGGACATAACCACCCGCCACCCAAGTTTCTTGTTCACAAAGGAATCTTACACTACGTCAAAATGTGAACACAAAGTTTTTAATCTATTATACAGTTTTATGTAAAAACTGTTAAGACTCTTTTAATCAGGAATCGTTTTATATTGTAGAGTACATTATTATTAATGGCATTAAATATTGAATACCTCGTAACTGCAAATCATTAAATGTATCCGACGGATCTTTCTATTTCACAGAATATGCAGCTTTTACCATAACCCGATCAGGGAAGCCTGTACTGCTGCTGGGCGGTAACCGATACTATAAGCCGAGCAAGAGCCGCCTTGGCCCCAAAACCGTGTGGTTCTGTCGGAAACCCAGCAAGAAGGGCGAGTCCGCCTGCCGCGCGTCCGTCGTCACTGTTGACGATGTTGTCATTGCTATAAGAAATGAACATAATCACCTTTAAGGCCGGGTTATGCCAAACATTTGCAACTCAACGCGCTTTAGTTGAAAGTTCGACCGACGACGCTTTACTAAAATAACGTTCTTATTAGCGCGCGATGTTTCACGGTGGTTACGACCGACACTGCGCAGGAATCGTGCGGAATACTCGTTTTTCTTGAACTCTTTTGCGTATTAACAGAAAACGGCAGAATTTATTAAAAATGTAATAGATTTAAAATCTAAGTCAAACAGTAGGCGAGTTATATTAACGAAAAAAAAAAACTATGATTATCGGTTTAAGTAACGAAATCAAGGACGTCAAAAAATATTTTTGCTGCTTTTTTTAAAAATCTTCTTATTTCTAAATTATTTTAATGTATTTTAAAATTCTACTCGATTTAAATTATGGATATATTTAATTTATGTATTAAGGATATATTTTTTGACGCGTATCACCAGCTTGATCGTTTCGCAAACTGACGCGATTCGCTAATTTGCTCTCTTTGCTATCTGGCGCTATTCGACAACTTGATTTTGCCTACTAGCGCGATTCGCCTACTTCAGCCATTCGTCCAGATCGCGGCTTGTATTTTATCGTATTTTTAGCAATTGACGTACACTTAATTACAAAAGTGAAAACACAGTAGGTAGCTCCAAATAGCAAAAAGAGCAAGTTAGCAAATCGCACCGGTTTGCGAAACGTTCAAGTTGGTGATACGCGTCAGGTCCGTATTTCCGCATAACCCCGCCTTAAGTGCTCCTTGCTGTTAGTGTGTGCCCAGAGTTAGGGAGGTTGGCCGTCGACCTTACAACCCACTCGATGAGAAGATACTCGCAGCAATATGTGGTTCGCGGATCAAGAATAGGCCTAACCTGTGTCTTATGGTCCCTTTCTGTGGTCGAAGTTATGGTCAAACATTGTATAATTGGTGTTACCTAGTCATATTTGATTGTACTGTACGGAACATGTATCTTATTATAGTATACAATAAATAATTAAATACAACTTGTGAGTTAAATAACACTAATTCTCGGGTGGTAGCTCAGCCCATGTAGCTTAACAAACTTCGTATGAAAACAGTTTTGACTTCGTAAAAATTTTGATTTTTTTATACAATCTATACGATTATACAGGTAGGTACTAGCTTTTCTACCCGGCTACGCCTTACGGCTTTTTTCTTTATTTCACAAATATTGTAGCCTGTAACCTGGTCAGTTATCTGTTCTATCGATTGGTACAAACCCCATCGAAATCGGTGCAGCCGTTCTCTAATTATAAAAGTACAAACATTCAGTTTTTACCCGACTACAGCGAAGCAAAAAGGAGGGTTATGATATATAGTAGATATCTACCTATCCTATCCTATCTACCTATCTATCTAGATAGGTACGTAAAGTCATTTCTATGAATGTATTTTTTATTTATTTAAGTTGAACTGTCACTAGGTACACATAATATTAGTTTAGGTATATTTAACTGAATCTCAATCCGTCAATTATATCGAGCATGTGCTAGTGCGTGATCCTTGTGTGCCATACCTATACCTATAAGGTACATTAGAGATAAGAGTGTGACTTTATGTATGTTTACTCGCTGTTTTAATCTGTAAGTTATACTTAATTTACAAATAGTATGTAGACCAACCACACGTCAGTATGATAATGATGATGATTCAATTTTTGTTTTATAATAACAATAATAATTTGAATTTATGTAAAAAGGGTAAGTTACAATGGTTTACTAGCTCACACTCTGTATCCACTGCAAATTAGTACTTAATGCTCTATAATGTTATAAGAAATAATAATAAATTCAGTATCATATTTATCGTATTATTATTTTTAAAGTATTTGTTTCATTATATTATTAAAGTTCAGTCAATGGAATTGAAATTTCTTTATGTGTTATATAATGAATTGGTTTATACTTTTTTATTTGTTAATTTTACGCAGAGGGCGAGGAAGGGGAAGAAGAAGAGGAAGAGAATGGCCCACCAGCAGTGTACGCCCTCACGCGATGTGGGATGCCGGCTATAACGATCGGGCGGTATCGCTTCACGAAGAACAATCGCAGCGCGGGCCCTCGCAAGCTGTGGGTGTGCGCTCGCGTCTCCACCGGGTGCCGCGCCTCGCTCACCACCCTGCATGACGTCATCGTGCGCGAGAGGATGGAACACAACCACTAGTGGACTCCTTGTTAATGCTTCAGTACCAATCACTTATCATTTTTTAAATATCGTGGTTGTAAAGTTGCGGAGCTCCGATAAGTACTAAAGCGCATCGCTCACAGAAAGAAGAGTCGAGGAGGTTTGAAGGTTTGAAGTTCTTAAGAATCATTGAAGTGCCCACTGCTCAGAGTTTATTTAGTTTCGGACGTAAAACGAAAAAAATGAGCCTTCCTTTAGTATAATCATCCACTCGACTCTATATCATGATATGACCGCATTTTGTCTCGACCGTCGTGCTTCGAATGCGATGTACAGTGCATAGTAAACGCAGTTTACAGCAATTCTACCTCTAGCTACGCATCTCTAGCACAATTTTCTCTATGATTTTTTTTTGACATTTTATAAGATGAACTAATACAATACGATTGAATTGTTAATAGCAAGTAATACGGGTGAAATAAGAAAAAAAAATGAAGTTAAATAACTTTACTGTGAACGGACATAGTAGAGAGAGCGACGTATCTAACTGGAGGCTGGTAACGGGACTTTGACCCTAATTTCTATGAATGCATGAATTTGTCTAGTTTTTATTCTTAATAGCAATTTTTTATGTTAAATGAAATGCAGTCCTTTAAAAATTTATGAAAGGACGCAGCGCCGCCGCCTCATCGTCTTTTAAAATTTAAATTTTATATATTTTTTAGTTATAATAATAATTATTATTTTTTATTTGTTTTCCGGCCACGACAAAATAACTCGACGTAATGTAATATGGTTTGATTAGGCATAAAATAATTCACTGAAATTTTTCCCACTATGTACGGGTGTCTATGTAATTTAAAACTTTGGTAAATGCTGGAAGACAAGTCGTCTTTTCTAAATTTATCACGAATCAAAAGTGATAATTTAAATTTTATAATATGTTTTATGATCAGAATTTGATTTGATTTTAGATTAAATAGTTATCTAAACATTTTTTATTTTTGTTACTGGCGTATTCCTAAATTTTCTTCGTTATGTCTATTACTACCTATGCTCCAAAAATATGGTTGAGAGTTGGAAATAGAGCTTGCTCTGCTGTAGACTACCAAGCCGGCCTAATATGATGATGATAACGATAATACTAAGCTGTACTTACTAATTTTAAGAAATTTATTATAAGTGTACGAGATCAAGAAGAAGAAAATTGCTTATATTGATTTTGGGTTTGCTTTCAGCATCAAACCAGCCTATTCATGTTTCGCCAACGCACACCAAAATACTCATTGCTAACACTAAAGGCGCAACTTGTTCATCAGCTTCGAGAGGACCAGGTAAACATACTCTTTTCTCGGTAATTCACTGCTCTTTTCCTAAAGAATCTTTATAGTTAGCGCGTGGGCTGAAAATGTGATTTATTACATGAAAATTTTGATTGATTAACGTCCTAGTGCCGATGCTAACAACGTCGCGATTCGGGAAGCCGGTGATAGTTCTGGGCGCTTACCGTTTCAACCAGAATAACAGGAGTAAGGGCGCCAAGGCTTACTGGTTCTGCAGCAAGAGTTCCGCGGGCTGCCGCGCCTTCCTCACCACCATCGAGAACGTCATCACCAAGGTAAACGGGCCCCACAACCACCAGCCGAAGCCACCGCCGCCGCCCGCCGCCATCGCCAGGGTCATCGACTACCGCAATCTGCTTTATGCACATGATCATCAATGATCATGACTTTATAAGGACATTTTCAACAGAAGTTCTAGAAACTTTTAAAATTATTTCAGAGATTTTGTTATTTTGCATATAATAGCGAAACCATCTTCTTTAAAAAGTAGAAGCAAAATGATTTGCTAGTGCTAGTATCTATGTGTTTTTATAGTTGTACGTTTTTTAAAGCTATACGAGACACATTTATACAATAGAAATTAATTATGTATAAGCAGTAACTAAAATCTGGATATGCATATTTGTCAATAATAATAGAATGTTACAACCACAATCTGATAAGTACTCATATAACCTTCGTGTCGTGGCTTACTGAATTCCGTAAAGGGAAGAAATATTTACCTACTCCCTCACACACTCATATATTTTATGTTTAATAATTCTTCTTTCTTCCACATTATTTGATTACTATTATTTCGTGTAGGATTGATTGTTTTTATCTTTTAGATAGACGTAAATAAGTACGTATTAATTTTAATCACCAAATTTATTTAATTCTTATATATTATAGTAAAATTACATGTAGTGTTGATTTTGTACTGTTACAATGAATTGAGAATACCTATACAGGGTTACCTCGGAGACAGTGCGCATATTTTTTCCATGCTATCAGTATCGTTTATAGAACACTTTCACGAAAAAAAATCATATTTTTTTTTGCGAATTATTAGTTTACCTTCCGAAAAAACAAATATCATGGTCACTCTACGCACGGGCTGTGGCACGGGAACAGAGGAGTGCAAGGGGGTGAGGGCGCAGCGCGCGGGCGTACGCTCTTATCTCGTTGTCGTAACTACGTAGAGTGACTATGATACTGGTTTTGGTGTAGATATTTTTATACGATGTTTTTTTTATATTTTTGTTCAAAACATGTTAAAAAGAAAAACCAAATATCTTTTAATTTTTTAAAACCTTTCTGTACGTAAAATTTGCGCACTGTCTCCGAAGTAACCCTGTACAAATATTATAACGGGATTAAGATTAAGATAATAGAAATTAGGTATTTTTTTACGATTTATAAACAGTCGGAACATTAAATATATTATGATATCTAAGTACCTACTTTTTTTTTGTATTTGTCATCTTCGTATACAACTTGACAACTCACGGTATACATATGAAGTCCACAAATACGCTTTCTGCGAATTTATCAAGCAAATTTTTACTTCTTTTCTTGGTGAACGTACAAAGCAGGTTTTGTCAACTCTACTTTGTTTTTTTAATTGTAATCTTCAGGAATGTTATTATAATACATTACAAATATATAAGGTTCTCATCTTTATTATCATTTATTTTTCCCGACAGGTCTCTTAAGTGGTAACCAAACAAAGGCTGTAGTGCTGCAGACAAAAAAAGGCAAGCCGCTTTTGCAAATAAATGAGTATAGGTTCAACTGCAAGCGCAGTCAGGGCCCCAAGATCTACTGGGTGTGCAACCACGCGCCCCGGGGGTGCCGCGTCTCTATCGTCACCTACGATGACGTCATCATCAAAGTCAGCAACGATCATAATCACATTTAAAATTATTCATGTGGAAAATTTGAATGGAACTTCGATCTCTATCAATAAGTGCCGTTGTGTCTTTTGAGTCAGAAAGTTTTAGTAATATTTATCGAACTTAAGTAGTAGAAATATTATGTAGTAAATATTGTTACTAAAGAGTGTTTTTTATAGATAGGTGGGTTTTTATGTATAATGTGCAAATTGTTTTTATTTTACTTTACTTTTTTTTATAATTTTCTATATTTTGTAATTAATATTACCTAATGGTATGATTTATTTTTCAAACTGTTTGTTGGCTAAATACTTTATCATCATTCTCCTGCCCTGTTCCCTTTATTTGGGGTCGGCGCAATATGTTTTCTTCTTCCATTCATCCCTGTCAGACGTTACATCACTATTCACTCCCTTCTTACACATATCATCTTTCACGCAATCCATCCATACTTTTCTGGGTTTACCCCTACCTGCTTTTCCATTCACTCTCATATCTAGCATACGTCTGGTGGTATGGGATTCCTCTCTTCGCATCACATGCCCATACCACAACAGCCTGTTACTCCTCAACTTGTCCACTATGGGTGCCACTTTCAAGCTTCCTCTTACATACTCATTTCTTATTCTGTCTTTCCTCGTCATACCACACATCCATCTTAACATTCACATCTCAGCTACATGCATTCGTCTTTCATCCATGTCCTTAACGGCCCAACACTCAGATCCATACATGACGACAGGTTTTATAATGGTCTTATAAATTTTTCCCTTTAATTTTAAAGGGAATCGGGAGTCGCAAATGGTCCCTGTGACCTGTCGCCATTTCATCCATCCCACATTCACTCTATTTTATATGTATTCAAAATATAAATATTATGTAATTAAGATACTATGTATTATTCCAATTTATTATTTAGTTATAGCTCTAGTCAAGCCACAATAATAATTAATTATTGTCATATTTTAGCTAGTTAAAGTACTGTGTGATGTTTTATTGTACTTAATAAAGTATTTTAGTGTACTTAAGTCTCGAGTTTTTATCTTTGTGAGAAATATTCTTTACGACATAGTTTTGCTTGGAAATAAGTACTTATCTAAAGTATATTATTAATATTATTACTTAAAATATTATAGCAATAAAAAGGAGTCTTTTCCTAGAGAATGGTTGATTTTGTACATTTTTGGCATTACAATTTCACGCTGTAGAACTTACTTGCCTGTATTGTAGCAAGAACTTTATTAAATTGACGTGTTTGATTGACTCGTTTACTTCAGCGTACTACACCAGTTCAGTGCAAGGGCGGCGGATGCTAATGTTCCGTGGGCACAAGTTCCACCGCTCGTGGAACTACCTGGAGAAGACCAGGTGGCGCTGCAGTCACCGCAATGGATGCAAGGCCCTTGTCGTCACCGTCATCGATGATATCGTCCGGTGCAGAACTGATCATAACTACGAATAGGCGTGCGAAGTGCAAAGCAAACCGACAAAAATGGTTCAACTAGTGTTATTACGTTTAACGTAAGTTTAATTCCTACAGAAAAATATTTTTGGTTGTGCTAGGTACGTTCCTATTTGCCGCAATTTAAGAAGATTGCGGTAAACCTTGGGGTTGGGTGTAGGCAGCGCGACCACTCGTTATAAAGAGCCTTTCGAAGGCTTTCATCCAGATGAAGACGTGTTTCAGTTAAAATTAGAAATGAGATAAGATTAAAATTAAGAAATGAAATCTATCTCGCAAGTCTCCTTTTTGTGTAACCTATGAACAAATTTTGGGAAGTTCCCCGCATATTTATTTATTTAATAATTATTATTTTGTATATACGTACGTGAACTTTTTTCGACTATACCTATCATCAACAGCTCATATACGTCCCCACCGAGGGGCAGTTGTATTGATTGAATTATTTTTCATTACAAACTATTTAATCAAGTGAAAAAAAATTATACTCCTGTTCAGTATAAATTGTTACGAATAAGCTCAACTACTGTAAATACTCATGTAATTATTAACTAAACGTGTTTATATACTAAGTTGTTGTGATATTTATATTTATCAAGGTAAGGACAGTTAAAGACAAGACGGTGTAAAGATATGCCTGTCACCACAAATAAGTCAAAATAATCACTAGTTCGGGAAAATGAGCTAACAACTTTCGCTGCCACTTTGTCGAATGTCGAAAGTTATTTTTTTCTAATGTTTATAAAATAACAAACACTTAACGCATAGTGATGTACGAGGGCTGCTATTTATGTATCCGGAATAACAAAAAATAACCAACATCTATAACCAAATATACTTTTATTGCTTTTCAAAATATTCCCCGTGATGCATTTTTTCATACGTTGAAACCAACTTTCGTAGCATTTTTTCCATTCTGTATCGGGTAGCTCCAAAACGTGCATTTTGAAAGCATCAACGGCTTCTTCCCGGGTCGAAAATCTGTGTCCACGTAATTTGTTCTTCACGCTTGGGAATAAATAAAAGTCGTTGGGTGCCAAGTCGGGACTGTACGGCGGATGACCCGTCAATTCGATCATTTGACTATTTAAGGCGCTGGAATGAGCTAAATGCGCATCATATTCGGTTGCCGCTGGCAAAAAGTATACAACAGATCACGCCAGAATTAAAATATATTATTATTGAGCATATTTCCTACAAGTTTGTTGTTTCCAAAACACGATTTCGTAAACTTTTCTCGATAGAAAATGAGTCCAAACTCAGCTCTCAACGGCCATCATTCCTTAGTCGATACGACTATTATGTGAAGTGTTTTTAGTAAAAGTTATTAAAATAAATTCATAATGCGTTTCTCCATTTGGCTGTTGTTTCCGATTTTTAATTAAGTAATTAATTTTTACACAATTTCGTTTCGTTGTATTTCACAACTTGTATTCAGCGGCGCGCGCTCACACCATTATTTGCATCTCTCTTACTTGTACCGAGACCGACAGTGATCGCTGAGGCGCGCTGCTAGGCGGACCTATGTCGCTCTGCGTTCTGCGCTCCGTTCGTTTGTAAAGCGGGAAACAATTTTTTGTAAATATATCGTAAAATATACAAATTTGTACATAGAAGTATTTGTTTTTACCTAAAATACTCAATACTCAAATACTTTAAATTATTTGTGTTTGCTTGTAAAGTATTATTAACTGTAAATAAATGTAAAATAATAATCTGAACTGTATAAAAATGGAAAATAAAACAAATAATAGAAGATTGATCTCAAAAAACAGAAACAAATGATGGAAGTTATAAAGTAAATACCTACCTAATCTACTATAATTTGTTTTGCTGATTCGTTGGAGTATTTCACTAATTCAAAATAACGGTCGATCAAAAGGGTGAGCTATTTCAATCCCGCTCATGTAATCTATACAATCTAGTTGGGTAAGTTGTGGTACTAGAAATTCACATTATCGTGGGTTCAATCCCAGGTGTAGGTACACTTTAGTATGTTTTTTTTTTGTTTTTATTCTCATTAATTTATTTGTATTTTTTCTCCATAAACATTCCCCCCAACCCCTTTATTTTATTTTTGTTATTATTATTTTTTTAATTTAAAGCTTTGGCCAAGCTGAAACAGAGACGCTTCGCTCGCTCGGTCAACTAATTGAATTTATCTCTATTTTAGGAAATAACTAACTAACTTTAAAAAAAGAAACTAATGAACGATTCAGCAAACTATAATGACATTGTAGAAGCCCTCAGTCCGTCGGATACTGTTTTAAAAAAGTAAATCCCACCATCTGTTATTCACACTTTTAATTTTTGCATAGACTTAAGAAAGTTTTAGAGGTGTATACATTCATAAATTTTAGATCAATTAAATAATTATATTACCGTGTAGATAAAAATATAACGTTTTAATTCAAACATTTATAGCTTTATTATTTAACTAAGTGTGGGGTCTTTTGCTACTATTAGGGGTGATACTTTTCTTTAGATACTTTTAAAGGTGTACTAAATTATTGTTTTATGAATATTGCTTCTAATATTCCAATTGTAAACAATATTCGAAACACACTAATATTATAAATGTGAAAATATATTTGGATGTTTGTTCCGCCTTCACGCTTAAAGCATTCAACAGATTTGAATGAAATTTAGAATGTAGATAGTTTGTAACCGATTTAGTTGAAACTTGATTTGAGACAGAATTTTGAAAAGAAAACAACAACACAATGTTAAAATTTACAAAAAACCAAGATGGCGACCAACTTTTTTGTTTATAGACCGATGTCGGTGAAACTTGGTTTGACGTACTAATTTGGCATAAAAACAACAACGCAATGTTAAAAATTACCAAAATTCAAGATGGCCGCCAACTTTTTCTTGATGGACTGATTTCAAATTTGGTTGGACATACTGTTTTGGCATAAAAAGAACAAAGCAGTGTTGGCAAAAAGTTAATCCGATTATGTAACGATTAATTGCTTAATCAGGATTAACGACTAATGATTAATTATAACTTTCAATCGTTAATCAGATAAACCAACTAAGTTTCACCGAAATTGGTCTTTAAACAAAAAAGTTAGCCGCCATCTTGTTTTTGTTATAAATTTAACATTGCGTTGATGTTGCCAAAAAACTAAGATGACTGCCCTGCCAACTTTCTTGATTGTGGACCGATTTTGATGAAATTTGGTTTGAGACAGTATTTTGACAAGAAAACAAAAACGCAATGTTAAAAATGATAAAAATCAAGATGGCGGCCAACTTTTTGTTTATAAACCGATTTCGGTGAAACTTAGTTTGACAGACTAATTTGGCATAAAAACAACAACGCAATGTTACAAATTACCAAAATTCAAGATGGCGGCCAACTTTTTCTTGATGGTGTGATTTCAAATTTGGTTGGACATACTGTTTTGTCATAAAAAGAACAAAGCAGTGTTGGCAAAAAGTTAATCCGATTATGTGACGATTAATTGCTTAATCAGGGTTAACGACTAATGATTAATTATAACTTTCAATCGTTAATCAGATTAACCAACCAAGTTTCACCGAAATCGGTCTTTAAACAAAAAACTTGGCCGCCATCTTGTTTTTGTTATAAATTTAACATTGCGTTGATGTTTGTATGCCAAAAGAGTATGTTAAACCCAGTTTAAACAAAATCAATCTACAAACAAAAAAGTTAGCCGCCATCTTGTTTTTTTTACATTATTAATATAACGTTGTTGTTTTATTGTTAAACTACTGTCTCAAACCAAGTTTCACCAAAATCGGTCTATCAACAAAAAAGTTCACCGCTATCTTAGATTTTTGTAATTTATTACATTGCGTTGTTGTTTTCTTGTCTAAATACTGACTCAAACCAAGTTTTACCGAAATCGTTCCATAAACAAGAAAGTTGGCAGCCATCTTGATTTTTTGTAAATTTAAACATTGCTTTGTTGTTTTTATGTCAAAACAGTATGTCAAACTAAGTTTCACCGAAATCAGTCTATAAGCAAAAAAGTTGGCTGCCATCTTGGTTTTTTACTATTTTAACATTAAGTTGTTGTTTTCATGCCAAAACAGTATGTCAAACTAAGTTTCACCAAAATCGGTCTTAAAGAAAAAGTTGGCGGCCATCTTGGGTTTTTGACAAATTTAACATTGCATTATTGTTGTTTTTATGCCAAAACACCAAGTTTAAACGAAATCGGTCCATAAATAAAAAAGTTGGCTGCCATCTTGATTTTTGTCATTATTAACATAACGTTGTTTTCTTGTCAAATACTGTCTCAAATCAAGTTTTACCGAAATGGGTCCACAAACAAGAAAGTTGGCAGCCATCTTTAATTTTTGATGATTCTTATAAGGATCTATTCTAATCCTTGAGGAAATATTTGACAAGCCACAATTTTTTGTTAACATCTCGTTAAAACCAAATAATCATTCATTATCTTTTTCAAATGTGCAAGTGAGATGCCTAGCACAGTCGACAAAAACCGACAGCCTTGTAATATTATATTTTACATTGATAATCATCTCAAAATACCACATTTTATTCGAAAAACCTTATTGGCAACATTGCCGGCAAATTAGAGCTCCTGGGAATACGTTGAATATGTAAATTGTGGTTTACCTCCTAAAATTTACGATTTTTAATATAAACCTCTAAAACTTTTATAAGTCTATGAAAAAAAAGTCTGGAATCAAACCCGAAATTATGAGGTCTCCCTTTTGGTGAAGTATGTGCGATTATTTGTTTTAAAATTTATGTAGATTATAAATAAATAATAATGATACGTATTCTGCTTTAATTTTTCAATATTTTTTTCAAAAAGAGAAGATAAATATTTGTATGACTTTTAGCGCCATCTTTCGATTTGGTGATTCATTATCTCGTCAAATTGTTTTGTTGACGCACTTGAGGTCTTATTAGTTCCTACACAATTTCACCGTACATGTATGGCGGGACGTTATCGAAAGAGTTTGCGATCATAGCTAAAAATCCAAACGCTCAAGGTCATTGGCTATAGCCAGCGCCTTAAATACTCCGTTGTTGCGGCCGAGGTGTGACAGCTGGCGTTATCATGGTGAAAGATTATTCTTCGTTGTCGATTGTTCTTGCGTATTTCTCCAAAGACTTCTGGCAAGCAAATGGTGGTGTACCATTCAGAATTAACCGTTTTACGATTCTCTAGTGGTACTGTAGCCACATGTCCACTAATACCAAAAAAGCAGGCAACCATTTGCTTCAAAGTGCTTTTTGCACGAACAACTTTAGTTGGGTTTGGCTCATTTTGGAACACCCAAACCGTTGACTGCTGTTTAGTTTCGGGATCATACGCATATATCCAAGATTCGTCTCCTGTGTAGATATTATGAACAGCTTTTGATGTACCACATTTGTATTTTTCTATCATTTTTTTGCACCAATCAACACGAGCCTGTTTTTGTTCAACTGTTAAGTTGTGCGGAAAATGTTCGTGTAATATTTTATAAATACTCGTCATACCTCTATCTCGCGATATGTAACATGATGGTCTTGCATTATTAGTTCGCGCACAGCATCAATATTTTGTGGTACAACAGCCGATTTAGGGCGACCTTCTTTAAAATCGTCCGCAAGCATACGACGACCACGATTCAACTCACTGAACCAGTGATACACAGTGGTTTTCGATGGGGCTTCCTCCCCAAAAGTCGACAAAAGTTGATCCATGCACTGTTTTTGTGTTAATCCACGCCGAAAGTCGTAATAAATCATGGCACGAAAATTTTCACGAGTCAAATCCATGGTGATGATAGACAATGAATTTTAAAAATGGCGCCACAATGTAAAAACAATTGACAGATGAATGAAACAAACTTTATTTTACTGCCAAAGAGTTCTATTTTTAAATGTTATAATTTCTTTTTAAATATTGTTTATGTAAGTGGCCAGTTCCGGATACATAAATAGCAGCCCTTGTACAACGACAGTTTGTTTATTATTATCTCTACATAATTTTTGATCTGCCAAGGGTTTTTTGTAGGCTGTACAGCCGTAACTCTATCGGTTTAAAGGTTAGTGTTACTGTATTGTGGACTTACTTACTCGTATTTGTACTTTTACAAAAATATAAAAAAAAATATACTAATAAAATAAACATATCCTTTTACCTATTTATGTATATATTCGACGATTAACTCATATCTTTTGACTGTGTAAATTTTATTCTTTAATTTTTCAATAAAAGACAGCTTGTACGAGAACGTCACAGTCACTGTGAAAGAAAGAAAGAAAAAATACCACATCGCTACACCACGGAGACTTACTATTTGTATATGAGCTGATTTGTAATCTCCCGGTGTGCAGGAAAGTTCGCGGTGTTCATGGCGTCACGTCGTGGGCAGTGCGTGCTAAAGCTGGGCGCGCACCGCTTCCACCGCGCGGAGCAGGGGCGCGGGCGTACGCGCTGGCGCTGCTGGCGGCGCAAGCGCGGCTGCAAAGCCACCGTCTTCACCGTGCAGGACCACGTCATCAGCGTCAACCACCAACACAACCACAACTAGGTGTATTGACAGCGTCTTGACATCGTGCCCTGTATGCCCTGCTACCACTTACACAACGAAGGTTGCCAGGCGTCCGGATAAAACCGAACACAGGCTTTTTGGTGGCATGTGCGGCTAAAAATGACGGTGTCCGGCCTGTCCTGGCTTTTGTCAAGCTTTTAAAATTTGACCATTTCATTATTGTTTCGTTCATATTTGGTGGTAAATAATAAAAAAGCCTAGTTTTAATTTTTTAAAAATTCGTGTGAGGTCTAATAATTAAGGGCGTCCGGCCTTCTTAACCAAATGTCCAGCTAACCTGACAACCAAAAGTCTTAACATCATCGTCATAACATCGTGCCCTGTATACCAAAATAAACACAACCACTACTGCTCACGAAACACAAAAAATATATTTGCTACTGCTTGCTCAAAAAAGTGACTAACGAACTATCGAATATTCTGGTTTGTATGTCAAATTGTTTTTTATTCTTCATTATACTTAGTTCGCAATTCGCATCCCACTTTTTTGTGTAAACGTAATATGTAAAAAAAATCCCATTCAATTTAGTTATCGCAATAAATAAAACTGATCAGTCTTTTTCGTTTTTCTGGGAAATAAGTGGGATTGTAACTTGACACTGGCACAAAGATAACCTAGTGCCACAACACAAAAAAAAAGTGGGATTGTATAGGGTCAACGCATGTACTTTTTAAAGGAATTATCTGCTTGTCGGATGTCTGTCCACATGTCTTTACCTTAAAAATATCAAAATGATGGATGATATTATTATTTAAAGCTATTGCTGCCAATGTTTGATGAGGACCAGACAAGACCTCATGTTCACGTAATCATGATTTATAAGACTTATACCAAACCAACTTAACTCAAATATGAGATATAAATATTATAAAATTATGTATGAATGATTTATCTTTTTCAGTTCCAAAATGATGTTACTTTTATTTATATGTGTTTTATTTATTTTATGAAGTGTACTTTATAATTTGTTATTAAAAAACTTGTAATAATACAACGTGAGCATTGATTTTGTTTATTATTATGTAAATACCCGCTAATCTTACATAAATAAATATAAAAGGGGTGTATAATATTTTTTTAAACTACACAAAATTTATATCTAAATTTCTTCTGGGCAATTTTAGCTGCTACTTGTGGTCAGTCTCTGTAGCTTCATAGACTACCATGTACATTTTGTGTTGATCTAGAAGTAACTAGTTTTTTTACTCATAGGCTAGGTAGGTACTTAAACTGTTTTTTTGTTGTATCAGTGGAGTGGGTTACCAGCGCTTTGGGAAAGCCTTTGCTGATCTTCGCTGGATTCACGTACTACAAAGTGCGTGCTAACAACGCGACGTCTCGCTGGTACTGCACCAAGAACCACTCGCAGAAGTGCAAGGCAGCGGTCACCGTGCTCAACACTAACAAAGAGGTCATCAAGATGAGGACCACGCACACACATCCAAGACAAAATTATTATTTACAAAACGGAGTTTATGTTAAATATCACACTAATATTATAAATAAATCATAAAAAGCAGCTCACATACGTCCTCACTGAGGGGCATTCCCTTAAATAGGGCGATCAGGTCGTATTCGATTACGCTGGCCCAGTGCGGGTTAGTCGACTTCACATACACAACCTTTTAATTTCTTCGCAGGAGTGCAGTTTTCCTTACGTTGTTTTCCTCCACCGTATGAGCGCCGAGTATCGTAATAACTCGGACTAATTAGTCCGAGCCACTTGTCTCCGTGGTCCGAGCGTAATAAGAATTCGAAAACACAATATGGTACGCGGTGGGCACACGTAACTTTCTGGGTCTCAGATTAGTTTCCGACTCGGTTACTTTTAGCAGAAAGAGATTGAGAATATTTTTGTAATTGCAAATAGACTGCAGAACTGCTGAACTGAGAGACCTTTTGCACTCTTTATTACAGGAACATAAGCTTTTGCGAACTTGCTTAAAGTACCGCGTAATGAAGGAATACTAAAATATACTCACCGGCACATCTAACCGCCCACCCTTGTATTTCGGGTTAATTTAATCTACGCTTATTTTTATACATTACAATTGATTTATTGATAATTTTACGATAAATTAATTATAAAGAATCATGAGTATTCCCTGAAATGAAGGGTGGGCGGTTAGTTGTGCCGGTGAGTATATAATCTAAAGAATCGGATCTACAGAGGGCGTACACTGGTAGTGAACGTATCCATGATAGCTTTGACGTCGAAATATGATTTGTAAAAATCTTAATTCGAATAAAAAATTTTGACTTTTGACTTTTGACATCTGAGGCTCAGGCCCTTTAAAAATATATTATATAGGAAAAAAAACAGATGCTTTATCAAAAGTTGATAGGGAAAGTTCCTTTTTGTGTGCGATAGGCTGGTAATAGATTAGTAATAAATATGATAAACAATATTGGCGACCCGAAATATAAAAAATATCTAAAACTCATACAAAGAGAATAATTTTATTATGATGTGTGTGGGGGAGGCATATGACCTACAAGATATTTTTATGTTATTATTATGATAACATTTATGTATATTTTAGGCCTTCTTATTTTGTTCTAAAATTGGGTTACGAGACAATAAGATCTGTCGTTACGTTATTATTTCATTTTATTATTTCTTTTTCGGTATTATCTTTTTTTTGTCTGGCACATGGCGTGAATAATATAATATTGCATTGTATTTTTGTGTTTGTTTTACTATTTTACAGCTAATAAGTTACTTATGCCCAGCATAACAGTTCGATCCTTGAAGCACCTTTATTCTGTATTATCAGTAAAGTTAGGAGTTTTTATAATCTCACTAATATTATAAATGTGAAAATATATTTGGATGTTTGTTCCACTTTCACGCTTAAAGTACTCAATGGATTTGGATGAAATTTGAAATGGAGATAGTTTGTGCCCTGGTTTAACACATAGGATACTTTTTATGGGAAAAAAGTATCATAATACAACGCGAGCTTAGCCGTGGGCTTAAAGCTAGTACTTTTATAAAAATGTGACGATTGACGTTCGATCAACTGTATATTAGGATTGATTTAGAAATGTTTTCCGATTTGTGCATAGAGTAATAGATAGTGTAATACATCCTTAACCTCAATAATATAAATAAACATTTTTTAGTATGAATATTAAATATCTCGTAGCATTCTGTACGACTTGCTACGCGCTACAGAAGACATCAACGAGACAAATTTATAAAATACTAGCTTTCCGCCCGCGGTTGCACCCGCGTTTAATGAGTTTTCCCGTAGGAATGAAGTGTTTTCCCGCGGTAAAAAGTAGCATATGTCCTATTCCAGGACCTAAACTATATGCGTGCCAAGTTTCATCCCGATCCGTCCAGTGGTTCAAGCTTGATTCGGCAACAAACATCCAAACTTTTGCATTTATAATATTAGTAGGATTTTGTCGAGGCCTATCACTTATACTCTGCATGTGTGTTGTATCCGTTGTATTTTATTTACTGTTAATTTTCTTGAATGTGTTCTGTGTTGTGATGTCCTACAAATAAATATTTCAGATTTCTGTTTTCTTTTTTCGATTTCTGTATTTAAAATTCTTGTAAATTTTCAGTAAAATTTTTACCTACACACATTGAAGGGCGTATGGTTGCGATTCTAGACGACTACACGTACTCCTGCAGGCGCTCCGGAAAACATGCAGAGGTCTGGGGATGTCTAAGCGCTAATTCTAAGAAATGCAAAGCCCGCTTCCATATCATCAAGGATACAAAGAACCTCACTATGATCCGCAACACTAAACACAATCACCCACCTGTTAAATACAACGTGATTGATGGGATATACTTCAGAGGTTAACCGACAGTTCAACCTTGATTGGTCACCATACAAAAACTCAAGGCTAATAAAATTAGATGAGCCCTGTTATTTCAATGAAAAGGCCTGCGATAGTAGCCGTGGCCAGTATTCGTGTAACGTGCAATATGGAGAATTTCTTTAAATGAAAAATATCAATTTTAACCTACGTATATTACCTGATAATTTATATTATATACGATACCACTTATGTGTAGTGAGTCTTAAATATTAATCCAAGGAAATTGATGCACAGCTAGAGTTTGCGTTTTTCAAAATCTTACATGCTGGTCTTGGCGGAAAAAAAAAGCAAGTTATTTTATTATACATTGATGGAAACAGTACTTGGCATACCAGTTGCTTTATGTGTGCGATGAGAGGATGATGATGAGATAGATAGCGGCTGATAAAGGAGAGCTGAATATTACAAAATATCTTAAACTTAGTGATACTTACGTAACTAGAGTAATGTAGAGTTTAGACTACTTATTAATAGCCTACAAGATATGTATAGGTGATATATATGGGTAGATGCATGTCATAATAATTTAATATGTAAATTTTCCGATTGCCTACTTCATTTGTTCTGAAAGCGAGTAACAAGAGAACAACAAACACTGTTACATATTTTATTCAGTTAAACTATCCCTTATTTTCTTTAGTGTCAAGATAAACTAGTTTTGAATTTATTTATTTTTTCACAATTTACCGATTTTGTTTTATCAAGATGTTGGAGAAAGAAAACAAGACGTTGGGTTTCGTAATTTGAACATATCCACCACACAAACACGTCCTGCCTAATGGTATTTTTTTTATTTTCCAATCCCCAGATCAACGCGATGGTAGGGCATATCTGACGTGTAAAACTTACAATGCACTTCCAAACAAAAATACAAAAAAATTGTAAATTTATTTATTTTGCAGCATACATAACATTTGAAAGCGGACCCCAGCACTAGGCAGGGAAAATTCTAGGACGAAGAAGCTTGTAATAAAAGATGAATGTAATGTAAATATAAAATAATAATGTAATTACTAATTTAAAAAACTGTGCATTTAAAGACCAAACGACTAATTTCCAGTGCAATGGCTGCAAAATATTCGTGGGAACGAGATCGCGTTGTGCAACAGTTACACGTTCTATTGTCATAAACACTTGAAGTCCTTTTACCGCTGGTCGTGCACCGCCGCGAACTGCAGAGCCGGCATCTTCACCGCCAAGACGACTCCCAGAAAAATAGTCCGCATGAACTTGGAACATAACCATCCACCCAACACAAACTTTATTATCCGTAACGGAATATATATTAAATATTAACACAGTGTTTAGGTTTATCATTATACAATTCAATTCCCGTTGTTCACAACAACAACGTGGACAAGCTCAACGTGTGGACAGCGGGAGTAGGTCAAGTCTGACTTTTAATTTGCCTCATCCGGATACGAATAAATTTGTTATACTCGTACTTAGTATGAATTTCATGCTCGGTCGTAGCCACGTCGTAGCGTTCTCTACGATCTGCTACGCGCTACAAAAGACATCAACGAGACTACTTTCAGTGCTACAAACTTGTCTATACAGGGTGAAAACGAAATAGTGCAGTTAGAAGAGTAAGTGAAGGACAAGATACTTAGTTCCACGAATATGCAATAAATTCCCGTTACTTCTAGATACAAATAATAATAATATAATATAGAGATCCTAAAGAAAAAGATGAAAGAATGTATGTTATAATAAGTAGTACATAATGTTAAGTTTTAAGGTTGTTATATTGTATACATCAACTGTTATTGAGCGCAGCGCCTTCAAACTACCTATACTCTGTAGTTTGGCGATGACTTGTTTTAAAAAACCTTTATGTATTTTATTTAAATAAATAAAAAAGCCTGTTTTTATTATAGTTTTTTTTATTTTATTTGCTTGAACTCTAAGTACAAAACAACACTCTTTCAGAAATAAAATAGCTAGAATGAGAAATCAAACAGCAATGTATTGTTAAGTAGTGCGTCTTATTTGCGTAATTGGTATTTGCACAGCCTCCGTGGCCGAGTGTTTGAGATTTTGACTCTCATTACGTTTTTTTTGTTACTGAACCTAATCGCTATATCTACCAAACATAGCTAATATAGCAGGCGCGGAGTTGTTTTCATTACGGAGGTTTCAGGGTTGAATCCCGAGCCAAAACCTCTTTGTGCGACTTTCCCCAGTTTACTTGGGACATTACAAGCTGAAACGTCTGTTTATCCGAAAGAAAGATGATTTCGTGCTTCGGAAGGCAAACCGTTGGTCCCGGCTACTATCTAGTCGTTACACGACCTATGACATGAGCGGTGCCTCTTAACACAGGCTAGAAATAGCAAGGAGAATCCTAAATTAGCTAAGATCAGGTCAGTTTTTTGTAAGAAATATCTCATTTTAAATTTAATTAGAGGTAAGATTAGTTGTCGGATCTGTGTGCTGATTTCCATTAAGCAGTTTAGTGTTCAGTATTTTATTAAAACTACCTATTGTTTGAAGTATTTTTCATCTCACAGTTTGCGGTACCTTCATACCAATGCCGAGTGGGCGTGAAATGGCGATAATTGATGGTCACTCATTTTGTTATCACTTTTCTACCAAGAACAACGAGCGCTGGGCATGCGCAGTTTATAAGTCCAAAAAGTGTAAGGCGAACTTTTCATTGCGCAAATATGATAGAGGCATTATCCGTCTTCATAACGAACACAACCATCCTCATCTGAAATATGTTGTTTCGAATGGCATGTATTTTAAAGTATAAGATTAAGTCATATACATTTTTTTACTTGGATATTGAGAAATTTAATGTTTTTTTTTTGTGTAGTGGAATTAATTAGATAGACAATATTGAAGTACCCTATTATAACGAATAAATTGATGCCAATGATGACGTGGTGTTTGATTTTATTTCTATTATGATTTGATATTCTATTCATCATCATCTCAGCCGAAAGACGACCACTGCTATTCTACTACTAGCATGATATTCTATTACTAGCATTATATTATTGCACACTAGAAGACTCATAGATTAATACAGATAAATGGGGTGAACAGATTGGTGGCTTTTATTTCTTAGTAATTATATTTTTTTAAATATAGAGTACAGTAGTATTAAAAATAATAAAAATAATTTCAGAAAGTGATACCGCGCCTCTGCCGATTCCAAAAGAATTAGATTTCTGTTTAGAATCGCCTGCTCATTGTGACTCTGACGAAGTCATTGACCGCGTTCAATCTGATACTGACAAAGTCATCGACCGAGTGTACTCTAGAAAAGATGACCGTAAGTACTCGGAAAAGGCTATCGAACGTTCGCGTTCTGACTCCCACAAGGATGATGAACGTATGTGCTCTGACACGGACAAGGCTGAACACATGCTTTCTGACGACAAGGATATCGACATGGAAAAGGGCGTCGACTGGATCATTAATAATTTGGTTGACCGCAAGTGTTCTGACTCTGACGAAGAACGGGAGTTCGCAGAAAGGAGAAGGCGGTACATAGAAGAAGATCTTGTGCTCTCTGACACGGACAGGTCAATCGAACGTGTGCACTCTGATTCTGAGGAAGATATGGAGAGACGTTTTAGGGAGCAAGACGATAAAGCAGCGTCTCCGGTTAAGCAAGGGTTAAACAATAGCCGGGACACACCCGAGCGCTACGACTCGGATAAGGATGATGAAGTAATAGATCGTGTGCACCCTGTTACAGAGGAAGACGATAAGTTTTATGATAAGCGGAGGAAGTATAGAAAACAGGACGATGCCGCAAGGCCGGATACAGGAGCGTTGGACTTTTGTCTAGCGTCGCCCACACGCTACATAGATGATAACAACGATCGTGTGAACTCTGATAGGGATGAGGAGATTGATCTCGACCACTCTGACACAGAAAGGGTTATTGAACGTCAGCATTCTTCTGATACGGAAGAGGTCACTGAACGCACGTACTCTGATAAAGCTATCTTTTCTTTTGGCTCTATAGCCACCGGCGATGTGCAGTCTTCCATGGACTACGGCCGCGTGCATTCTGACACGGAGGAGGTTATCGAACGTGTGTACTCCGATTCAGATGAGGAGCGGGAGTTCCAGGAGAGAAGGAAGTGGTACAAGGAGCTTGTTCAGAAAAAGTTTTTGAAGAAACAGAGAAAAATGTAACAGACTTAAACTGAATCCACTCAGAGTCTACTCTAAGAACCTACTTCTTCTTTTCTTTTACTTTTAGATATAGATTACGCGTAATAAAATAGACTTAAAAAGGTATTTAAAAAGTTAAAATCTTTACTTTTTAAGGCTTTTCCCGTGTGTACAATTCTGTAACGTTTAATGTGCGTTTAATGTACTTACGATATTATGAGTCAGTGTTAGTTAAAAGAGCGCATTTTATGTTATTTGAATATTTACTTTTTCGAGTATAATACATGAATAATCATGTGATTGAATATTAAACAGGTGTTTTGCTACGTCAGTTCTATCATGTTTCTTATTCTTTCTCTTTAATGTTAATTTGTAAAATCAGCGTCTGACTAAGTTCTTCTTTCGACAGCTTTAACTTGGGCACATTCCGCAGCCGGGAAACCGCTAGCAATCTACAAGGGGCATTGTTTTTATATGCGACTCCAGAGCAGAGCGAAGTTTCTGTGGTACTGCAGCTCTTCAACCAGCACCAAGTGCAAGGCGCGCCTCACTTCCACTACGGACGGCACATTGATAAAAATCTGCGCAGAACATACACATCCGCCCTCGGCGTATATCATTCGTGAAGGAATTTATTACAAAGTTTAATAGTTTTTGTTTCAATTTTATGAAAATTAAAACTTCTAATGAATTATTTTATCTCAATCCATCATCATGTGAACTAAATGCGGTGGTATTTCAAACCATGAAACTTTTACCACTATAAAAAATAAGCATTTTTAGTTACTACATATTGTCTCGGTCAGCTGACCAGTTTGTATCCTTCTTCTTATTACGGTACCTCTCTACTACTGATGGTTGGCCGTCAGCTGCGCATATCTCTCCCTATCTCTCGCCAGATAAAATAGCTCTTCCACGCTGGCGACACCGGCCCACTCTCTAATGCTTCAGAGCCACGACTCCTTTCTTCTTCCATCGCGACTTTTCCCCCTCATTGTATGACTAGTAAAAAAACAAAATAATTGACTATGGGAAAGTTCTAGAACTATGTTTAACTATGGTCCGCCCGCGGCTATGCTCGCGTTGTGTAAGATTCTCCCGTGGGAATAAGATTTTTGCCGTAAAAAATATCCTTTGTAAAAAATATCCTTTGTGTAACACAAAGGAAAGTTCTAGAACTATGTTTAACTATGGTCCGCCCGCGGCTATGCTCGCGTTGTGTAAGATTCTCCCGTGGGAATAAGATTTTTGCCGTAAAAAATATCCCTTGTAAAAAATCTTATTCCCACGGGAGATGAGCTAAGGAGGTTTTTGATTAAAAAATGTTACCTAACGGTAATCCAAGGTACAACCTATCTCCATTCCAAATTTTATCCAAATTCGTTGAATACTTTAAGCGTGAAGACAAACATCCAAATATATTGCCTTCTTGGGATAAATATAGATACAAATCTGAATTGGAAGACTTACATATGTAAGACTGGTAAACTGTCAAGCTTCACGCATGCACTGTGGGAATTGAAAAAAACAACCGATTTAAAGACTGCAACTTGCGCATACTACGCTTATGCAAATGCTTGGTTGACAAATTATGGGATTATCTTGTGGGGCAATAGTGGGGATGTCCGTAAACTATTTAATTTGCGGAAAAAGTGTATTAGAATTTTAGCAAACATAGATTCCATGATTAGTTGTAGATCCTACTTTATTCAGTATGAAATTTTGACATTGACATCGATATATATACTGGAAATGTGTACATTTGTCAAAAAGAACTCGCATAAATATGAACTGTACACTCGGCCTAAAAACTTGAGACAGCGGAAAGCTTTGGCCACAGTCAAGTCACACCTAAAACTTGTGAAGTCTGGCTCGCACGCAATGTCTATTAAAATATACAATGAAATACCCGCATCGATGAAAGAGATAGAAAAAATACATATTGTTAAAAATGAGCTAAGGAGGTTTTTGATTAAAAAATGTTACTATACCCTACAAGAGTTTTTTAACGATAAAAATAAATAAATAAATCAAGCAATTTTTAATTTAAATTTTATATATTGACATTTGCATATTATATAAACAAACTATAATGTGATAATAATAATATTTGGAATTAATGAATGATTGATACTTTATGATAATATGACTGTCCTAAATACGTATACATACTTATAATATTTTACTTTTATTTATTATATTTAATGCATGAAAATTATATTACTTTTTCTTGTTGTAGTGCCCTTACAGGGTTCCTGTATGTACTGTTGCAATATTTAGAATTAAGACCTTATGTAAACAACAGGAATGCAATAAATTGATTTGAAACTGAATATATTTTCGCATTTGTAATATTAGTGTGATATTACGAACTTTATTTAGTGAACACGCTGTATATGATTTAGGTATATAACACATAATCGAAAATCGTTCCTGTCGTTACGGAAAAATAATTCCAATGGGGTCAACTGCTCCAAAAGATGTTCACTATGATGTTCGAGTTGATTTAACTATGCCTACAATAATATTTATTATTCGGGATGTTTGTGAAGGTAAAATAAATATGAAGTGATATACAAACTCGCGAGGTCTACAGCTCACAGAGCCACTAGTAATATTATTAAAAATCATTTTATAATGTAATCTTTATTAATTATTTGTAGTTTTTAATAAGAGCGGTGATAAGCCTACTGGGAGACACCTGCCCCACTTTTCTTATGTACTACCTATATACATAATAAAGAATATTTTATTTTTTATTTATTTTTATTATTTTAATCTTAACATGATTAATTAGTGTTTTTTGATGTAACATAGGACAAAAAAATATGGTCCCGTTTGGTTTCGGTTTCATTGGTTTCAAGTGGCGTAAACATATAAAGAACCCAATTTCACCAACGCGGCGTAATTTTTCACAATACTCTTTTGTCAGATTTATAACGCAGTATTTAATTGAGAATCGTGTAATCGTGCAGCGTGAAGCGGATGACCGCGATGGATTGGCTCAACTTATTCTGGATTCCCAATATCAATGCGCACGCCCTTAAAAAAACGTGTTTAATTAGATTCACATTCGCCTTTATAATATTATGCTTAATTAGGTATAATAAAACTCCACATTTCCGAATTAATTCTATAATTATATTTTAATTTTCTATTTTAATTTTAGTGCAATGGATTCGAAATGCATACGGCAAGGAGAATGCACTGATAGAAGGGAACGCGTTCTACTGGCATCGAACTACGAAGACGACGATGACGTGGGCCTGCACCCAGAACCGCGGCAAGAAGTGCAGAGCTCGGTTCATCACCAACCTGGACAAGCAAATAATCAAAGCGTTGCTGGACCATTCCCATCCCGAACCGAAATACCACATCATCGACGGAGTGCTCCACAGGATTTAATTAACATTTAGAAAATATTAAGAAAAAAAAACATGCAATAAAATATAGTGGAATGGTGCATAGTTTGAATTATGTTATTTTTCTCCGACACGCTCAAAAATTTGATCATTACTGCCAAAAAAACAGTAGGTACGCGAAGTGACTCATTTTTTTGGACGAAACATTGCCCCATACAAAACAGCGGCCAGTAATGTGCCCTCAAACGGCCTAGGCCAGCAAAGTAACTTTCGTCTAGAAATTTCAATGCTTTTGAGTCTTTTTAACCCCCGACGCAAAAAAGAGGGGTGTTATAAGTTTGACCGTTATGTGTGTCTGTCTGTGGCACTGTAGCACTTAAACGAGTCAACCGATTTGGATGCGGTTTTTTTTATTTGAAAGCAGGTTTTCTAGCGATGGTTCTTAGACATGTTTCATCAAAATCGGTTCAGTCGTTTTAAGGTCATCAGCTCTTGTTAACTGCGGTAGGGTTCTTAGACGCATAATGTGTATTTACTTTATACTTTCAAACATACGTGTGACCTAAACTTTGAATCACCCATGTATGCTTTATAACTTTGCATGATTATAGAATTATTGGTCTGATGCTGCGACCAGGATATCCGACACTCTATACACTCTTGAAAAAATAATAGCAGATAATGTCGTGTTGGGATTCGTTTTGGTCAGTATTTGATTCTACATACATTGCAGTGGTGGCAACATTATGAGCTGATGCTGCAGCAAGGATATTCAGCACTCTAGTACACTCTTGAAAAAATAATAGCAGATACGTCGTGTTTGGATTCGTTTTGATCAGTATTTGACAGTATTCTACATACAATGCAATGGTAATACTCTCTCAAAAAATACTCTCCAATTTGATAGTGATCCTTTTAGATATAACTGTACTCATATATCAAAATCTTTATATATATAATATTTCTCTAATTCAATGATTAGATAACTCCATCATGAAAAATATGTAACAAAATATTACGATAAAATAAAAGAGACGTAAATTACAAACCGCCATATTGCATGCTTTTCTTTCAAACTTAGCGGTACCCCGACGACGTGACATTATAGCGTCATTTCAACGGGCTACCATCCATCAATTTCTATAACAAAATTAAAGTATATAGGTATTACTAAATCGAATTTGATGGCTCAACAATAGGTATTATTTTTGACTTTTTATATTTTTGCTTTTTTTGCATCGGGGTTTTTAAATTTTTAATTTATTTTTTATTTTATAATTTTACTTTTACTAAACTTATAAGTTGTATGTACTAAACTTATAAGTTCACATTAAAGTGATAAAGATTAGAACTTATAAGTTTAGTACATACAAGTAGACATCTAAATTCAAGGTACCACATTTTTTAGTATTATATAATTTCCTCGCATATTTCAGAGAAAAGCACTATACAAGCCTCGGCCGCAATAACATTTGCTGGACTCGTACACAATAAAAGTCCTCGCCTGCGGCTCGGACTTTAAATGTGCCCTCGTCCTGCAATAACTAATTTTGCGGCCGCGGCAGTAATGTACTATTAATTTAGCATTTTTTGTTAGTTTCTTACAAGTTCATTACTAACAGTCTTGTGTAGATCTTTTTATCCAAGTTTTTAAACAAATAAATAGTAATTTAAAATATCATCACTTAAAAATATAATGAATACTTGTTGACTAAAATAGCAACTCTATAGAATATACTTAGTAATACAGAACATGTCGTGGTGTCTTACTTTGCTTAATAAATGTTTCTTCTATTATATTCTGATTTTATTAATTAATTGCAAAAAAGGTAGAAAGAAAGAATTTAGTAATAACCTACAAGGGCTGCTATTTATGTATCCGGAACTGGCCACTTACATAAACAATATTTAAAAAGAAATTATAACATTTAAAAATAGAACTCTTTGGCTGTAAAATAAAGTTTGTTTCATTCATCTGTCAATTGTTTTTACATTGTGGCGCCATTTTTAAAATTCATTGTCTATCATCACCTTGGATTTGACTCGTGAAAATTTTCGTGCTATGATTTATTACGACTTTCGGTGTGGATTAACTCAAAAACAGTGCATGGATCAACTTTTGTCGACTTTTGGGGAGGAAGCCCCATCGAAAACCACTGTGTATCACTGGTTCAGTGAGTTTAATCGTGGTCGTCGTATGCTTGCGGACGATTTTAAAGAAGGTCGCCCTAAATCGGCTGTTGTACCACAAAATATTGATGCTGTGCGCGAACTAATAATGCAAGACCGTCATGTTACATATCGCGAGATAGCGGCATTTTTGGGCATTAGTATGACGAGTATTTATAAAATATTACACGAACATTTGGCTGAAAAAAAAAATTGTTCTCGTTGGATCCCGCACAACTTAACAGTTGAACAAAAACAGGCTCGTGTTGATTGGTGCAAAAAAATGATAGAAAAATGCAAATGTGGTACATCAAATGCTGTTCATAATATCTACACAGGAGACGAATCTTGGATATATGCGTATGATCCCGAAACTAAACAGCAGTCAACGGTTTGGGTTTTCCAAAATGAGCCAAACCCAACTAAAGTTGTTCGTGCAAAAAGCACTTTGAAGCAAATGGTTGCCTGCTTTTTTGGTATTAGTGGACATGTGGCTACAGTACCACTAGAGAATCGTAAAACGGCTAATTCTGAATGGTACACCACCATTTGCTTGCCAGAAGTCTTTGGAGAAATACGCAAGAACAATCGACAACGAAGAATAATCCTTCACCACGATAACGCCAGCTGTCACACCTCGGCCGCAACAACGGAGTATTTAAATAGTCAAATGATCGAATTGACGGGTCATCCGCCGTACAGTCCCGACTTGGCACCCAACGACTTTTATTTATTCCCAAGCGTGAAGAACAAATTACGTGGACACCGATTTTCGACCCGGGAAGAAGCCGTTGATGCTTTCAAAATGCACGTTTTGGAGATACCCGATACAGAATGGAAAAAATGCTACGAAAGTTGGTTTCAACGTATGAAAAAATGCATCGATCATCACGGGGAATATTTTGAAAAGCAATAAAAGTATATTTGGTTATAGATGTTTGTTATTTTTTGTTATTCCGGATACATAAATAGCAGCCCGTACTAAACATCTTGATATCATCATTTACTTTTACAGTTACGTTCGTGTACAACAAAGCTGGCAAAGAAATTGCTATTATAGACGGGTTTTCTTTCTTCTGCCGGCCAGGGAAGCTCAGCACCAGCATCGACCGCTGGTCGTGCAGCCAGTCCGCGGGCAACGGATAGAACTGCAAGGCGCGCTTCTTCGCCACCAAACAGAAGGACGTGATTCGAACTAGCTTAGGACACAACCACCCACCACCCAAGTTTCTTATTCGAGGAGGTCTCAGAATATAAACCTAAAAAACAACTGTAGCTCTGGTCTGAAGCTTGCTGACGCATTTAATCTCCCGCGGGTGAATTCCCTACAGCACCAGTATCCACCAAACGCGTTGCTAGTGTGTACTACTGCTATACCTACATCTTATTTTGATCTTCAAGTCATCTACTACTTCTTCTATCGTGGTTTCTGGAATGCTTACTGAATTTCTGCTTACCCTGAAAGAGATCATGGTGTGCGTGCGTATGTTATTTATGTTAGTTTACATTAGTTTTTTCTTTTTCGTATCAATAAAGCACATTTGGTCCAGTAACTTACCTCGGTTAATGTGTTGTGTGATCCTTAATAGTGGAGGAGTGCGATACTTATTTATTCTTAGATACGAGTAGTGTGATGCTAACCACCGACTGGCGCTGCCGAAGTTTGCAAATATTTACAGTTTCTATGTTATCTAATAAGCATAATACAGCGCCAGCGTATACTTATTATGTTATTGTTTCTAGTTGTAACGTGGATGTTAAACACAAGGACTGGCAAAAAGTTGGCTCTGCTCGGCGGATACACCTTCTATTACAAGACCAAGTTGAAGAGGAATGGAGCCCTGGTCTGGTACTGCACGATGGGGCATGTGTGCCGCGCCCACCTCGCCATCACCGCCGCCGGGGAGCTGAAGCGGGCCTCCCTGGTCCATGCGCACCCACCTTCCTCCAAAGTCCTCGGCCACTGCAAAGAAATCACCTTTGATAATGCTTTTGCTGATGTCCAGTGAATTTCAGAGCAAGCTTCACTGTCCACCGGAACGCACAGCCTAGGGTCTACTCTGCTGTAGGTTTTTGACTGCAGTTAACATTACTGAATTGCTCTTTGACTGCATTCCACCTGCAACGTTATAATGCAGTCTTGATGCATTTGGATTATTTGTATTCGAAGTGCAACATGGGTGCCTTCAAACTGACGACATTACATGCATTCCTTCTGTAAATACCCTTAACTCAGTTACTACAGGATTCAAGTTGTGTGCTCTGTTTATATGTAATACCACCTAAGAAATTGTGGATAATCGGAGATCGTGGATAATTGGATATACCAAGAAATCATGTTGTTCGATCGTATCATGCTCGAACAAGAAGTAGCGTGAGGCGAAAGAAGAAAATAAATAAGCTCTTTCATGTAAATGTCTTGTAAAGCTGTTGTAAAAATGTATGTATTATTTAAGCTATCGTTATTTACTACAAATATTGTTCTTATAATTGAACTATTTCTAATTGTGAACTAATTTATATTATTATACTAAGGTAAATCTGTGACACAGATTCACTATTAACAAGTCTGAAGACATAGTGGACAGGGATAGAAACTAAAAAACGAAACGCTCTTATACAAACTTCAGACATTGAAGATGGTATACCGCCTAAGCAGGGTTGAAATCAGGCTCCCAAAAAATTATTGTCAAGGATATTAAAAAGATACTTTTTACCAAAAAATTATACGTTTTGTTTTTGTGTTGAAAACGTTTTAGATTAAATAAAAATCATTTGTTATTGAAAAGTTATTTTAATATAATCACAAAATCTAGGTAAATTAGTTTATAAAATCACTTAATAAAATGATAATCTCAAATATAGCTAATTTTTCAATAGAAACTTCATCGATCGTGCGCAATTTGTTGCTATACATTCATCTCAGTCATACTCAAGCAGAAAAAAATATCCATCTCTCTCCCTCAAAATGACATAAGCAGCAAAACATTGCACGGGGAATACCCACAATGCTTCTCGTTTTCATATGGTTTTCATTTGATGTTGCTGTCACGGCAAAGAAGTCCATGCATTAGGGTTAATGTCAATTAAAATACTGGGTATTAAAATTATGGTGTTTTCGCGTACAATCCAAGCATTACGATACTATATACTACGCAACATGAAACTATGGTACAAATAGTATAATTATACTACGAAATCCAACCCTGCGCCTAAGCCGCCTATGTCAGTTTATAGGTGGTACTTATGAGATTCGCTCTGGAAGGGGAGGCAATAAAACCCGCCGCCCTTAGAATTCAAGATGGCGGCCATGTAATTTTTGTATGAAGAAAAAAAATATTAATAGCAGAAACTTATTGTGTCCCCACACAAATGAAAGGGCTTTATAAGGCGAGTCCAAAAATATATTATACTAATTGTCAACAGCTCACATACCTTCTGCACCGAGTGGCTCGAGCCTACCCTGATTTACACTAATATACTTTACAATAACTTGATCTAACAAAGTTAATTAAAACAACTGCGAAAGTTGTTGTTGTGGTGTTGAGTTATTGTTCTGTTGCTTTTTACTTTTGTTTCTGATTATTTACATGTAAAGTTTAGTAGGATATGAAGATCGTTAATTCACAAATGTGACTTATTCAAATGTAAATTTATTATTTGTTTATTTTATTTTTATTTTTTATTTTACAGGAAAACCAACAGTTAATAAAGTTGAACAGATTACAAATTATAAATTTAGTAACCAAAAATAGGTTTTCACAGATAGAATTTTACAGAGAGAGTTTAATTGGTGTTGTTGGGTTACACGAAAATTTTAAGGAATATGCTTAGTGATTTGACGTACAATTTATCAAGAATATTAGGACTGTGGTGGCGACTTTTTTATGTACAATAAATGGTTAAACAAATAAATAGTTCGATTAATTTATTACGTTTTTTGGGAAACAGACTTTACAACTAACGAAATAATTTTTATTAAGTTAAAATTATGTCTTGGTTAAAGTCGTTGCACAGCTCAGGAAATCTTGTATAATTACTTTTAGTTAAATTAAGCTTCGGATATACCTGACAGACAATAGTTTTCTAATGCAGTGACATGGTTTTGGAACATATCTGTCAAGGAACTGGTTATACTGAACGGGTATTTGTTCTACTGTCGCTACGGTAGTCGCATTAGACGCACCTGGTTTTACACCAGCAACCGCCGCTGCAACTCGCGCTTCGACACCGGCGCGGGCGCAGACCGTCGGTCGCGTGATATTGGCCAACATACTGCACACGCACAATCGAAAACAACATCGTTTATAAAATATAATGTAGTTTTTGGCTCCGTGGACTACTTGATAGTATGATATGGCAAAACAAACAAAATACACAATCAACTTAACTAATTTTATATGGGAGTTCGAAATTTTTCGCACAGCCGGCCCGTCTACAGGATCGAAAACAACATCGTTTATAAAATATAATGTAGTTTTTGGCTCCGTGGACTACCTGATAGTATGATCAGACAAAACAAACAAAACAAACAATATTTTGTTCACAATCAACTTAACTAATTTTATATGGGAGTTCGAAATTTTTTTGGGGGTTGTCAACCCATGTGCCTTGGGAAAAGTTGTTGCTTATGATGGTCTGAACATCATATTTAAATTTTGCTAGGGATTACAAAATCATGCTGTATATGTATATTTTTTTATTTACTTTGTTGTACAAATAAGCTTCGCGTACATCACTCTGAATGCTGGCAAACGTAGTTTTGGTGACGACGGGCACAGATGCTACAGTGTAATTTCTTCTTTTTTTCAGGATGCTTGAGTTGTAGGGCAAAGATTTATGTTTTTTAGAACAGTAAGGGATACGTATACTGTCTGACAGTGAGAAGACCGCACAATTCGTAAAGTTCCTTCGTTCCAAAACGCATATTTTTGAAATATATTACCTTAATTAATGACCTTTGCGCTCGTTCTATATCTATGAAATGCGTCTTTGCAGCACCACCCCAGACAGGAACGCAATACACTAAAATTGATTGAGCTAATGATAAGTGTATCTCGTTAAGCAGATTTTTCAGGGAGTCATTATTTTTGTCAGTAGTAGATGGGACCACATAATTCTAAGGGATTTATAAATCCAGATAGGCTTCCTAACTCTTTTTGTCATATATTCAAGGTGAGAGTGCCAACATAATCTCTGATCAACAAACACACCCAAAAATTTAGCATTTAATACTTTATCAATTGTCGGGCAGTTACATGAAGTTAAGTTAACGCATTTGTATATTTTTATGTTCTTACATGGTTGGAAACTGTTATAAAAGTGACTAAGTTCTGCTGTAACCATGCGGCTACCCGAGACAAACCCTGTTCAGCATTTATCTTAACTTTGTTCCAGGTTTCGCCCGAAAATATAACGGCCGTGTCATCGGCGTAAGATAAGATGTTGGCATTTTTATACACATGTTACATAAATCGTATATGTATATGAGAAATAGGGTAGGCCCTAGTAAGCTTCCCTGGGGTACGCCGTATGACACCTCATCATCGCTAATAATATAGTTATCCAATTTAACCCTTTGCTTCCTAATTGTTAGGTATTTTTTGAACAAGGTAAGTGGGATTCCTCTTAATCCAATCTTATCTAAATTATGTACAAGGATAGGGACAGAGAGAGACGGTATCAAAACACTGCCAGGCATTTTTTTGTGTTTATCAAGTTGTTCAGTGACTATAGAGCTAAGCTTCACTACCGCATCTTCTGTAGATCTTCCCTGTCTAAAACCATATTGAGAGTTCGATAGTATGTTATATTTATTCAAGTATATTTTATTTATCGATTAATTCTGTAAATAAATATTAATAATTAATTATTGACTTAATATGTAAAGAATATTTTATTTATGTAATTATTAATTAGAAGTAATAATTCATATGCATTTTTATTCCAGTATCTTGGGTCCACAATATCGCGTCTGGTAAGGAATTAGCTGTGTTCCAAGGTTACTGTTTCTTCTTTCGCTCGCAGAGTAAGACCAGGCAGCACTGGGCGTGCAGGTCTAGCGGGGGAGGGGGACCAAGTGCAAGGCCTTGATCACCACCATTCAGGAGAGGAACCTCATTCGCACCAAGACTAACCACAACCATTCGCCACCAGACTTCGTGGTGCATCATGGCATGCTTATAAAGAGACCGGTGTAATGAGGAGAATCGGTGTAGTGTGAAGACTTCCTTCTAAAATTTTGTGTCCAAATGAACGGTCCCGGGGGTCTCGTGGGCTGGAACCTATATCTAAGTCTTGAAGTCTTGGGTTAGATTCATATTTTGCATTCACAATGCTTTGTCACAAAATAGAGAGATAGTAACATGACATTGAAGATGGAGAAAGAAGCTGAGTTTGTAAACTGATAAACTTTCCAAGACCCCGAATGTATGAGTAACAATATGCTTTTATGTTTCAATACTAAGAAAGATAGATAGATAGATAGATATAACGTTTATTACAAAGAACAATACATTTCATTTAACATTCTTATAAAATACCACAAAGAAACACGCATAGACCGAAAAAGAAATAGGTCGAAAGGTTTTGTATTTAATACCAATCAGGCTCAAAGTTAAGACCTTATTGAGCTGTTTGAGCTTTCAGAAGGGCTATATTTTAGTTGTTGACTTTACCTTTATTTATCTTCTATTGCTACAATTCAAATTAAAACCATTCCTGTAGCATTTTGTTCGTGTTAGATTATTTGTAATTTTTTTTCAAATTAAAATGTAGTTTTAACTAGATTAAATATAATTAATTATTAATTGTTGTTGTTGCAAAATCCATCTTAAAATAAGCTTATTTTAAGATGGATTTTGCAACAACAACAATTAATAATTAATTATATTTAATCTAGTTAAAACTAGTGAGCTCACTATTATTACTTGCCCAATCCTGTGTGACGAGACAGTCTTCGGCATCCCGAGCCGTGCAAAACTGCTGAAACAGCCACACCGCGATGAAAAACGCAACGTAATTTGGTTGCTCTTTTTGTATTATAGCGTTAATATATGTATAGGTACGATAGGTACGATAGACGGTAAAGCTGCAATATTGCTGCTGGTGTACCTCAGGGTGGTGTCCTTTCCCCACTTCTGTTCTCCATCTTTATCAACTTTCTTACTCCGCTCCTTTCCTGTGACTATCATCTTTACGCTGATGATCTCCAAGTTTATACGCGGGTGTCTGTGAATGATCTTGATTCAGGCATAAACTTGATTAATAATAACCTTACAGCTATTTTAAACTGGAGCCGATCGCATGGCCTTACAGTCAACCCTAATAAATCGCAGGTTATTATTATCGGTGGTTCTAAGCAGCTTCCGCGAATTGACTTCAGTCAACTGTCTCCCGTGGTGTTCGATAATACACTGCTACCGTACAGCAAAGTTGTAAAGAATCTTGGCGTTTTGTTAGATTCTACTTTATCTTGGTCCCCTCAGGTCTCTGAAGTGAGCCGTAAGGTGTTCGCTGCGTTTGGGTCCTTGAGAAGGTGGAAAAACCTGCTGCCGGTGAAGACTAAGATCGAGCTTGCGCAATCCCTCCTTCTCCCTATATTGGACTATGCTGACGCATGCTATTTGGACCTCAATGAGAATCTTTTAAATAAACTCCAGCGCCTCCAGAATGTATGTATTAGGTTTGTCTTTGGGTTGCGCAAGTTCGACCACGTGTCTGAATACCGAAAGCAACTGGGCTGGTTATCTATAAGAGATCGACGCGTCGCTCATATTCTTGCACTGGTGTACAATATTTTGAGTAGTCCAGTATCACCACCCTACCTGGCTGAGCGATTTCATTTTCTTGGGGATGAGCATGCTCGATCTTTGCGATCCAAGAGTGATAATTTGTTAAAGGCACCGTTCACTAAGTCTGGATATTATAAAGAGTCCTTTACTGTGCAATTTACACATTTGTGGAATGCTTTACCACAAGAAATACGTTTTTCGGAGTCTATTTCTACCTTCAAATTGAAGGTATATCAACATCTTTTGACGCAGTCACAACTTGTTTGCTAAACGCTTAATCTCCTCTATTTCTCACTATGCATCTATTTTTATACTTAGTGTGTGTATGTATTCAGATATGTATGTATGTAGGTAGGCTACGAATTTAATCGTAGTGTGTAGGTATTATTTTATTTATGTATTCTTGTTTGTCTAGCTATATATTGTTTAAGTATCTATGAAGGTATATATTGCATATGTAAGTATATCTGTGTGTATATATATTTGTGTGTATATGTATATAATATGTGTATGTATTATGCTATGTATTGTATATTGTATTTATATATTTACTATATTTGTCTATATATCATAGTTATAGGTTAAAGTAACTGTACAATTCCTTCACGCACTTACTACTCCGTTTCCGTACACTGTTCCTCTATAAAAAGAAAGGTTGTCTGGAAGAGATCGCTATTAGCGATAAGGCCGCCTTTGCGCACATTTTATAATAATGTTTTCTTTATATGTCTCATATGTGTTATGCAATAAAGTGTTACTTACTTACTTACTTACGATTATTTATCTAATCAAATCATCTCAATTTTCTACGAGGTTGTCAGCCACCAAATTGGACTTAAAACGACTCTACGAGGGTGGCACTGAAAGTATCGGGAATCAAGGAAGTGATACAACATTATTAGTGGAAAACATATTGATTGTTTTTCAAAGTATTCTCCTCGAAACTTGCCACATTTTTTCATTCGACGGAACCAACTATGAAGCATTCATTATATTCTGAAGTTGGGGTACCCAAAATGGCCGTTTTGTAGGTGTCTACAGTTTCTCCAAGTGACGAAAATCGTTGACCACGCAATTTGTTCTTAATTTGGGGAAATAAAAAAAAAATTAGGGCTTAGATGTACGGCGGATGGTCTAATGATTCAATATTTTCTCGCTCCAAAAACTCTTTTGTTCTATGGGCGGTATGAGCATTATCGTGGTGTAGGATGATGCGGCGGTTGCAGTTCTCTATAAGGAGTTCAGAGATGACCTGTGGCAAACAAATGCTAGCATATCATTCTGCATCGAGCGTTCTTTGTTGAGAAGATGCCTGAATTTCGCGATATGTCACATGCTGATCTTCCTCAATCAGCTTACGCAACGTTTTCTTGGGTGATTGCAGTTTTTGGGCGACCTTGACGCGGATTGTCACAGAGCTTGACACGTCCACGTTGAAATTACACAAAAAAGCGATAAATTGTGGTTTTAGATGGGGCTTCATCACCAAATGGAGAAATTATCCGATCAACAGACTGTTTTTTGTGTTAAACCCAAATTAAACCACATTGAAAGTCATAATAAGTTATTGCTCTTGAATTTTCTCGAGTCAAATCCATTTTTACACCGACTTGACAAGTTCGACAAGACTTTGTGACAAGAGCTCGTTCTTTTTTAAAAAACAAATAAATGGTATTGGATAAATAAAACCAAGGAGCTTTCGATTATAAAAACGTTATTATGCCAGGGAGAGCAGAAATATTACATTCCCGATACTCTTAGTGCTGCCCTCGTATTTTATAGATGATAATTATATAGCCTTTCCTGCGCTTTGCGTTAATTCACACCCGGGACTACTATGTAACAAAAAAACATAATTTATTAAGATTCGGTTTTAAATAGAAAAACATACAACATTCATGAACATTCTCACAATTCGCGGGTGAATTCTTAAAACATATATAACATTCATGAATATGGGATTTTTTTAATGTAAAACGTAAAGGCAAACGACCGGCTCGTAATAAAAAAACAAAAGAAAATTTATCATCAATGCCTGTTAAATTTTGCCTTCAAGTTGACTGGGCTTTTTACCCGACTGCTTTAGAAGGAGGGTTATGTTTTTAGAATGTATGTATGTTTGTTTGTATGTAAGTATGTATGTATATTTCTGTGGCACGCTCTACAGCCTAAACGGCTTGATGGATTTTAGCTAAAAAGGTGTTGTTAGATTTGTCTTACATGTGAGAGTGACAGTATATCAAAATAAAATTAAAAAAACTGAGATGGCCGATTTTTGGCGCCAAAACATAGACTTCAAAAATTTTATCTCTCCAAAACCTATCGAGTGGGGTATCAAAATAAAGGGCTTTATGAATGGTCTTCAAAATATATACAACTTATATGTTTAAATGTAATTTGGAATGAGAAATGCTAAAAAACATCAAAAAGTTCAACGTTTTAAATTGAATTACCATTATAATGTGTGGAAGAGACACAACAATATCGGTCATTCATTATAAAAATAAAAAGATTAAAATAAAAAATATATTAAAAAAACAAAAAACCCGACTGCGTGAAAATTTTAAACTTTCAAACTTAATTAATAAATGAACTGAAAAGATGCAAACAAGTTTTTTTTTGTTTGTTTTGAATGATCGTGGTTGATAGTGTTCACAATAGCAGTCGGAGGCATTAAAATATTCATCTATACTAATATTATAAAGAAGAAACCTTTGTATTTTTGTACGTTTGTAACGAATAAACTCAAAAACTACTGAACCAATTTTAAAATTTCTTTAACCATTAGAATGCTACATTATCCCTGAGTAACATAAGCAATATCTAATACTAGAAAAAATAAGGAATAAGGAATCTTTCTTCAGTAACGTGAACCAAGGTGTAAAAAAATTTGCTTAAAAAATTACTTCATCGCATACGCTGCGGAAACTATTGATGATAGAACAAAAAATGTTCTACAATATTAGAGAACATATCAATATCTACAAAAATCTTCGCGATACTAGGTATATGTCCAACTATTGTAGTTATGTCACTAAAACCACTTTAAAAAAAAAAGTTAATAAAAAAGCTGACCAAAATCAGACCATGATAACCATACCTTCGTATTAATCCTTATCCAAATAAATCATTTCATATTCAAAACTGTTACTAAGATTGGGATGAAATTTGAAATAGAGATAGTTTGTACCCTAGAATAACACAAAGGATACTTTTTACGGGAAAAAGTTTTATTCCCACGGGAAAATCTTACACAACGCGAGCAAGCCGCGGGCGGACCGCTAGAACGCAATCGCGGGCGTATTGCTGAATTGCGAATTGAGAACCTCCTATTTGAAGTTGCTTGAAAATGTGTATGAAATATTCTACCCGTGCGAAGCCGGGGCGGGCCGCTAGTAATTCATAAAAACGCTATGATGGAATGGAAATAATATTATGAATATTTGATGCTTCCGACTGCTATTGTGAACACTATCAACCACGATCATTCAAAACAAAACAAAAAACTTGTTTGCATCTTTTCAGTTCATTTATTAATTAAGTTTGAAAGTTTAAAATTTCACGCAGTCGGGTTTTTGTTTTTTTAATAATCATTAACAATTTTACTCGTAATATTTTTTTTTACTGAAACTTTTTTGTGCTATGGCTCTAAAGCTTGTGTCATTTATAACTGTGTTAATTTAACTAAAGAAAATTTAAATAATAACTCCTTTTTAAAATTTCGCAGACAACACAGTGAGATGGTTGAGGACGCAAGCAGGCAAGCAGATAGCTGTGGTGAACGGCTATTCGTTCTACTGCGGTGTGGTCACCACCAGCACCTACGCCTGGCGCTGTAGCAGGTGGTCCCGGTGCAAGGCGCGCTTCATCCTCAGCAAGAGCATGGACATGCTGCGTGCCAACGTCCAGCACAACCATGAACCGACCCCTTTCACTGTTAAAGATGGAGTTTATATAAAATTATAGGGTTTTCAATACTAGCGCTTCATCCTCAGCAAAAGCATAGACATGCTGCGCGCCACCGTCCAGCACAACTATGAACTAACCCCTTTCACTGTCAAAGACGGGATTTATATGAAACTATATAGGGGTACTAGTGCTAAATTTTCACACTTAGCAAGAAAGAGTATGGTCAAGCGACGCCCCAACGTCCAACAAAACCATGAACCGACCCCTTTCAAATTATATAGAAAATCTGGTGCTAACGCTTCACACTCAGCAAGAAAGTATGTTCTTGCGACGCCCCAACGTCCAACACAACCATGAACCGACCCTTTTCCCTGTCAAAGACGGGATTTATATGAAACTATATAGGGGTTCTAGTGCTAACGTTTCACACTCAGCAAGAAAGAGTATGGTCATGCGACGACCCAACGTCCAACAAAACCATGAACCGACCCCTTTGACTGTCAAAGACGGGATTTATATGAAACTATATAGGGGTTCTAGTGCTAACGCTTCACACTCAGCAAGAAAGAGAATGGTCATGCGACGCCCCAACGCCCAACACAACCATGAACCGACCCCTTTCACTGTCAAAGACGGGATTTATATGAAACTATATAGGGGTTTTAGTGCTAACGCTTCACACTCAGCAAGAAAGAGTATGGTCATGCGACGCCCCAACGCCCAACACAACCATGAACCGACCCCTTTCACTGTCAAAGGCGGGATTTATATGAAACTATATAGGGGTTTTAGTGCTAACGCTTCACACTCAGCAAGAAAGAGTATGGTCATGCGACGACCCAACGTCCAACAAAACCATGAACCGACCCCTTTGACTGTCAAAGACGGGATTTATATGAAACTATATAGGGGTTTTAGTGCTAACGCTTCACACTCAGCAAGAAAGAGAATGGTCATGCGACGCCCCAACGCCCAACACAACCATGAACCGACCCCTTTCACTGTCAAAGACGGGATTTATATGAAACTATATAGGGGTTTTAGTGCTAACGCTTCACACTCAGCAAGAAAGAGTATGGTCATGCGACGCCCCAACGCCCAACACAACCATGAACCGACCCCTTTCACTGTCAAAGACGGGATTTATATGAAACTATATAGGGGTTTTAGTGCTAACGCTTCACACTCATCAAGAAAGAGTATGGTCATGCAACGCCCCAACGTCCAACACAACCATGAACCGACCCCTTTCACTGTCAAAGATAGGATTTATATAAATCTTCAGGTGTTCCTGTGCTAGCCTTTATTGACTCTTAGTTTGAAGAGCAGTTTTTATTTCTGAAAAATAAGTAAGTAATTAACACTTTTTTGCATAACACATATTACCACCTTATTTATTTATTAATCCGTTGGTCTACTTTACAGCCTGTAATATTAATATATTCAATAATAATCTAAAATATTTAAATTATATACTTGTTTAACACACTCACTTGCTTAATAGTAATGTATTTTCTGTTCAAACTAGTGCAACCTTATTATCAGTTGTCGCGCATTAATACTGCAATATTGTATTATAATAATTTATGGTTTTATATGACAATACTGAGCTAAGTTTTATAGATTAAATTATACTATAATCACAGCTATAATGCTAAAACAGATAAAGCTTTTTGATTAGTTGAAGTTTATTTATTTAATAAATCTATTCAGATACCTAATTTTACTGTTGTTGAATCTAAATTAGTTATGCGTATATTTTAATTACTTTAATATGGAAAATTAAAGAGAAAGAAGAAGATATTGGAGGTTGTGTGTTTTTTCTTAGTTAAAAATTATGTTTTATTGAGCCCCATTTTCGCCATATTCCATTAATAATTTTTACTAGGGTAGGAAAGAACTTTCCAGCCATTGAAATTTCTTCCAATACACCTTCCCATGGGTGTCGTACAAAGCGACTAAGAGAAGAGCCGCGGTGTGGTACCCAGCATTAGAAAAAATATTTTTTGGGAATTATCTTTCCTGGGATTTTGGTTGTTCAAACTTCTAATTTTTAACAGCATTTTGGTTGCTTTTAGTGCGATACGTAAAGTCCAGATTCGGGAAGACATTGCTCCTCGTCGGCGAGTACACGTTCGGCGCGCAGACAGTGAAGGGGCCCCGCATCAGGTGGTCCTGCTCGACCCACAACGGCAAGCAATGTCGCGCGGCGGTACATACCTACGACAACGAGATAATCAGAGCTAACAACCATCATAATCATCCACCTGCGTCGAGAAAGATTAAGCAATACAATGAAAAACCAATTAAAAGAGGGAGAGAGAATTGAATTAACTTAAATGGAATTTACAATTTTTTTTTATTATTATTTTTAGATAAACTCTACCAATTTTGTAGAAGCGCTTTTATAATAAAGATTTAACTAATGTTCGATCTGTTCGACTTATCTTGCATTGTAGGTGTTTAACGATGATATTTACATATCGTAATCGGGACAAAGCTTATTCAACAAGAAATTTTTACTAATTATCTTTCATGTGATTTTAATTGTTCAAACTTCTAATTTTTAACAGCATTTTGGTTGCTTTTAGTGCGATACGTAAAGTCCATATTCGGTAAGAATTTGCTCCTCGTCGGCGGGTACACGTTCGGCGCGCAGACAGTGAAGGGGCCCCGCATCAGGTGGTCCTGCTCGACCCACAACGGCAAGCAATGTCGCGCGGTGGTACATACCTACGACAGCGAGATAATCAGAGCGAACAACCATCATAATCATCCACCTGCGTCGAGAAAGATTAAGCAATACAATGAAAAACCAATTAAAAGAGAGAGAGAAAATTTAATTAACCTAAATTGAATTAACTTATTTTTTTTTATTATTGTTGTTAGATAAACTCTACCAATTTTGTAGAAGCGCTTTTATAACAAAGATTTAACTAATGTTCAATCAAGAAATTACATTTACTTATTTACATACCGAATACATTAAGAATATTCAGTTTTTGTACAAAATATTTAATTTTGTGCAAAGTGTATCGTTGAGGAAATATTATTTGAGGCTATCAATCATTTATCGATTGCTGTACTAGGGTAAACTATCTCTTTTGTCCTATTGTATTCTGATAAAGAAGACGTTAAGCTGGATCACCTCAAATAATAATTTCTCACTATTACATTAGTAATTCCCATCATTATTGTTCCCATAAAAACTCTACAAAAAACCATTAAACGGTATTTAATTTGCGCTAGTTAATAAAATAAAATAATAATAAAACTTAATGAGTTTTAAATTCATAATGAAGTTTATTTAAAATAAAATTTCAAAAAATAAAATGTCAATTTGGAATTCATCTTGACTAGACTAGACAGACAAAACTAACCTTTTCGCCGCATGTTATACTCCTATGGGAAACAAAGAATGGTATAAGTAAGTATGCGTTTAACCTTATGCAGTTAGCATGCGCGTGTGTGGCATGTCTTTGTTAATTTTAAATTCCTACGTTTTTTAATACATAAACGTTTGATCAACTGTTTTTTTTTTCAGAGGTCCCAAGACGACAAACAAGAGCTGGCAAAATACTGGGTGTCCAAAAAGGGTGTTGGCAGTTTATATACGAAAATCATAAATGAAAAATATATCATTTCATAATTTTATTACTATTTGCAAAAAGTACATACAATGGAAAGTTTACGACGAAAAAATTATGTTGTCCAAATGACGTCCATTACGATTTCAGACACTCTTCAAGTCGTGGCCGTAAATTGCCTAAGACACGTTCACATAAAACGTTAGTGATTTTTGTTATTTCACTTGCAATATTGTTTTTCAATTGGCTAAGAGTTGACGGCTTATTTATGTAAACCTACTCTTTAGGTAACCCCATAAAAAATAATCAAGTGGACTTAAGTCCGGGCTCCTAGGGGGCCATTTAAGGTTCCCGTTTATTGAGATAACTCTTTCTGGGAATAACTCATTCAATGCTTCAATAGTCCTTCTACTCGTGTGACATTTGGCACCGTCCTGCTGAAAAAATGTTGCCGAATTGTAACCTCTAAATTCCTGTAAAGATGGTGCCAAAAAACTTTCAATCATGTTACAATATCTGTCCGCGTTAACTGTAAGTTCATCAAAGAAATAGGGGCCAATTATGCCCTTGGCGGACATTGCTGCCCACACTACCACCTTAGGGCTGTGAAGTGGACGCATATGCTTATAACGAGGATTTTTATCACACCAATAGCGACAGTTTTGTTTATTGACATGGCCATTTAAGTGGAAATTTTCTTCATCGCTAAACAAGACATTGTTGAAGTTGGTAAAGCGCGCAAACATCTCCTGAACAAAATTTAGTCGCTGTTCATAATCTGTGGGTTTTAATTCTTGCACTAATTGAATCTTGTAAGCACGTAAATGCAAATCCTTCTTTAAAATCAAGTGCAATGTTGATTTTGCAATGTTTACGGATTGACTTCGCTTTCGCAGTGATAGTGAGGGATCTTGCCTTACCGACTCGTGAACTTCTTGAATAACTGCAGGTAGCCTTATTTCTCTCGGACGTCCGCAATCAAAGTTTTTTAAAGTTGACCCTGTAGCCTCAAATGTCTTAATCCATTTTCTAATGATATTCGCACTGGGAGATAAAGAAATGTCCCGTACATTGAAATGCGCGCGATATAAGCGGCGAGCTGTTATTATCGAATTATTGTTTTGATAATAAACTCGTACACAAAATGCACGCTGAGCTCCGGTATACGAATCTATTGCAACTAAATTTTCAATAAATTCCACGTATGACATTATATATTTTTTTGTTATCTACCCTCATTAAGACGATTTATTGATATTTAAAAGTGCAAATACCCTTTTTGGAAACCTTGTATATATACGCAAAACTAAAAAAGGATGTGATCCCAGAGAAAAATTGAAAGTTGAAACAAGCGGTACGTGCAGTTTTAATCAATTAAAAACCATGTGAACCAGAAGAGAACACAGTCGAAGACCCTGGGAAGAAACACAATATTGCCTTATGAAGTTGAAACAAACTTAGCGATATCCCTTCGCTTGTTGGAAGAAGCTGGCTTTACTTTGAGCAAAAAAGAATTATTTGAAATGGTCGGTGAATTTGTAGATAAAAACGATATTCCCGCCAACTTTAAGAACGGAAAGCCAGGTGAGGCGTGGCTTACTGGCGTCGCACTACGACACATTAAAAAAATAAATTTAAAGATACAATAAGCATGTGTACCAATAAAAAATTAGAACAAGGTTAATAATGGACATACCGATCGAAAGAAAAGAATTACAAAAAAATATGTAGCGCCTGAAAGAAAAAAAAATACATTTAAACAAAAACTTGAGCGTCAGAATTTTTTTATTCTACAAAAACGGAAATCTTCAGTGTGACAAACAAGAAATAAAAACCTGTTTGTCACACTGGTGTGATAACTGGTGTGACGACGAGTCGGGAGCGATGTATTTGTACTCTATTTCATATCCAATAAGAAATACATTTCGATAGTCAAATCACGACGCGTCTCTACAAAATATAAATCCACCAACCTGGTATGGATGGACTAGATGGAATTTTAAAAAAAGTTGCATATTAATAAATCATATTTATTAATTTATAATCAGTATTATAATTATAACGTATACCATCAGTATGATAAGTATATAATACTTTCTTTTTAGCACTTATTTATATGTTACCAAAAAACGTTTTATCCTATGGTATGGGATGAAAAAAAAAATTACCAAGACTGGCTTTAAATGAAGTATACTTAAGTGTTAACCTTATATGTATTAGTTTAATTTTAATTTATTTTAAAATTGTTGAAACATGTTTTGTTTCCATCCACTGGTTCGGGCTTGTTTATACAAAATATAGGTTTAAAAAAAAAACTTGTAATTTAAACTGTGTTTATATTACCATCATAATCAGGTATTTATAAATATTAAGTGTTAATATATGTATAATAATACTGTCTCATTAGCATTTATTTGCGAGAATATATAATTTTATTGATAATATAAATGAAATGAACCAAAGGTATAGATTAAAATTTATTCTAAAACTGTCTGATAATATTTTGTTTTCGCTATACCACGGGTTCAGGCAAATTTTACCGCTCCTTATTAAATTAATAGAGTATGCTTTTACTTAGGTAGATAGGTATTAGTTAATGAATGTGGTATTTGTCAATTTGTAGTTTCCATGCTTATGTACATACCTTTAAGATGTAACAGATAATATTTTTCATTTTTGGCTTTAGGACTACAGAAGAAGTTAACTTGAATGTTCCCACATAATAATTGATTAATTAGTATGCTGTAGCCGTAGTGGTTATTCGTTATTGAATAGAGATTTTTAGAAATAAGCAAAATAAAAATGTTTACATAACACGAGAGTAATGTTCTGTTAAAAAGAATGAAAATGTGACTGATTGTCATAATTTATTAGGATTGGAGACAAAATGTTTGGAATCTTTTTTTCATATCTGTAGCAGTTAGTGTATCTGCTTTAAGTGTATCTGCTTTAAGTCTTACGAGTTTTTGAATCTCTACACGTTGTACTCACTTACTTTACTAATATTGGTTTATTGGTGTTTTAGAGTTAATAAATAAAATAAAACTGCGAACACATGTTTTTTTATCAAAATTAATTTCATGGCTACTGGCGCTTATATAACTTGTATTCTGAATTAATAGTAATTGTTTCAGTCATTTTGGTGAAAAATAAGAAAGGAAAGATACATATTAAAGTAGGAGAGTACACCTTCTACGAAAAATCCACAAAGTACTGCAAGAACCAGAACAGGAAGAGATGGGCATGCTCGCAGAATAATTACTGTAAGGCGCGTCTATACGTAGATGACAACAAAATCGTCGCCATTCACAATGAGCACAATCACGAAAAAAAGAAGTAACTTTACAATACAAACATGGAAATTTGATTTCAATTAAAGTTTAATTATCACGAGATACATCCAAAGCATTGTTTTTTTGTAAGCCTGCTTTTTTTTGCAACCATCCAAAAAGAGCGAATCTATCTTTATTGACAATTGCAGTGTTGTTCGTAAGGAATAAAAGGGGGAATATAATAGCCCTCACTTGTGCTACCGGAAGTCCGGCTGTCCGGGAGTGCGGGCACGCAGTCGGTCGGCGCGGGCGCAGACGAGCCGCAGCTGGAGCGCTGAAACTGCACCGGGAACATATACCGCCGCGCGCGCTTGCTGCTGCTCGGTGATACCGTCGTCTTAGATACAAATTAAAAACCTACCCTAGCTCAGTGTAAACTTGCAAGACATTAAATTAAACAGGACATAGCAAGGGATAAACTATAACTTTTTTTATTAACAGAAAAATATTTTAAGTTTCCACATTTTTTTCATGCAGAATTTTCACCGTTTTTTTTAATTATTTATCCTATTTGTTTCATATAGAACGTCTAGGGTAAATACTACAATTTGACGTTAATTACCAATTATCCCAAAAGTCCCATAAGGAAATAAAACTATGGAACTTTTGGGATACATTCCAATTAGATTCGGTCAAAAAAAAAAGTTTAAATAAAAACATTCTGACAGACTATGATGGTATGGAATCAGATTTTTTCATTTTACATATTTTTAACTACAGGTGCGCCAAGATTTATAAAAAATATAAGAGGGCACAAACAGATACTCTATGAAGGTTACAAATTCGGATTAAACAAGGACAAGAGAAGACCACACATTAAAAAAATAAGATGGACCTGTGCCAACCGCATGGCGTACAAGTGCAAAGCCAAGCTGTTCACCATTAACGATGACATCGTCTTCATCGACAACTACCACAGCCATCCCCCCGTCGCCTCCCAAGGGGAGATACTTTACTTACACGTAGAGAGCAGCCAACACAGTGGGGGAGAAGACGAAGATGAATAGTCTTCATAATAGGGTCTACACAGTCAAAGTGCAGTTGCATCGAAACTGGTTTTTAACTGTGCAGTCCGCTTGTAGGCGTCATGCAGTTCCAGCTACTACATTCTAGCTGTATCGTTGTGATGCTGTCAGTCAATAAATGCATTCAGTCCAACTGCATCAAGACTGTATCAAAACTGTACAGAAAGAATGCGCAGTCAGAATCCACAACTACTTTCTGGCTGTATTGAAACTGCCATTTTACAGTTAGAATGAGTTCGTCTGTGATATAGGTCCTTTTTATTTAATTTACATGTTAATTTAGTTATTATAGAACTAAGTTCAGCTTAACTATCTCCACAATTTTGGTTATTCTATGCGTCTAAAGTGCACTGCCCGCTCTCCCGCTAATAAATGGACATGCACGCACGATGACCATGCAACGAACAACCAATAAGCTCACTTCAAACGCATGGAACTTCCGTCAATTCGTGCACGGGTTGCTAGATATTTGTTTTTGAATGGTGAAAGGGACTCACGTGAGGCTTAAATATATTCTAAATGTTATATTTGTTTAGTATAATGAATATTACAGATTTAACAATGTTTTACACCGTCAGGAAAGATGATGTTAATAATAAAAGTTATTCTTATTTAAAAAAAAACCAACAGGGTTTTTTATATAAATGAGCAAAACTTTACCTTTATAGAAAGTATATTATAAGTAAGTATATTATATTATTAGGAAGTGATTTTTTGTCAAAATAATGTAAAGTATACGTCATGCATGTATTTTATCATTTCAGAGGGATATTTTTTTTACAGAAATCTCAAGCCAAAGTTTGAAATTTCCCTAGTCGGAAATAGAGTGCTAGTACTTAATGAATACAGATACAGGCAGAAACGCGACTCGAGGACGGTGCAGACTGACAAGGACAGGTGGACCTGTTCAATGGGAGAGAGCATGGGCTGCAAGGCCAAGGTGACAACCGTCGACGACCTGGTCATCTCGTATGACATCAGGCACAATCACCCGGTAAAAGGGGGCGGAAAAAGAGAGAGTCGAACAAGAAAGCTTAAAGAATAGAGTTATGAAACTGTTAACCCTAATAAGTTGAATGTGTTAAGACTAAAAACGCTGCAAAAATCAAATTTGAAGTCCATGCATACGGGATCAGTAGTAGATAAGAGATTATCGAATAAAAAGCGTTAAAAAGAGCTTTAAAATTGTTAACCCTGAACTTGGTACTTAGAAGATATTGAGATTCTTTAGTATTTTAGCACCAGCAACACCATCAGACAGGGCACGCCCCCTCATGCCATAATAAATATTGAATTGACCCCAACATCACCCCGTCGCGTCGGACCCATATATTAGTATGCCTTTCAGTAGGTGTTTTTTTTTTAATATAATAAAGTTGATATTTTCCAAAATAGTTACCTTAAATTCAAAAACTTATTAAAATTTTCATCACTTTCCAATGATACTGCATCAATTTAATGTTATTTATTTAATAAATGTTATTAAGCTACTATATATGTTACTTAAGTCTTACTCAATGCTATGTTGACTATTGTTAAGTGGAAACTTTGTTGGCTTATGCATTTTTTTTACTGTATATCTTTAATGTTCTAAATTAAGGGTGTTTGTTTCCCTTAAATAAACAAATAATGTTTACTATAGCAATAACCATCACATTTACACATTTCAGCAAACGTTTTTTTCTTTTTAATTAACTAATAAACTAGTAGTTCGCCCCGAACTGTAAGCTCGTGATGTATCGTATCCTCGTCCGATTTGGCTCATATTCGAACTTAAAAATACTTTTTATTCTTTTTACCTACCTACCAAAGTTCATCTTGATCCGATCAACGATACTCAAGTTATTATCGAACAAACATTCATACATGATGTATATCATCAACGGCCCGTTACAGTCCACTGCTGGACTATAAGCCTCCTCCACTTAAGTGGAGGGTTTTGCCATAATCTCCACGCTTGGCAGGCCGGTTGGAGATCGCAGATTAAAAGGTTACTGTATCAGAGAGCGCTGCTGCCCGTTCCCGGTTCAATGTGTAGTCCCTAAGTCGCATCTTACGACACCCACGGGAAGAGTAGGGGTTGGTGACAATAATTGTATTCAACTCTGCCGTCACCACACGGCCTACATACATACATATTAGAAAAGTCTTTTCGTGTTTTGTACGTACTATTTTGTAATTATATCTCTTTGCTTGAATTGTTTGTTTCTGGCTGATTTTGATATCACGAAAAAGGTTACATTTAAAAAAAAAAACTGTTTACCGCCATATTTCAATTGATTTTCTGTTTGTTAAAATGAGTGGTTCTAAAGAAGAAATTTGGTACATTCTGAAATTTTATTACAAAAAAGGGAAAAATGCGACACAGAGAACGAAAAAAAATTGTGACGTTTATGGACCTAATGCAGTGTCAGTAAGAGTAGCACAAAGTTGGTTCAAGCGTTTTGAGTCCGGAAATTTTGATGTCAAAGATGCAGCTCGCCCTGGTCGCCCTGTTAGGCGCAGGCCACATCTAAATGGCATCGGGCACGGACATGGCTCGGGCGGCTTCCTATTTTATTCAAATTTCAGACAAAACGCATGGAAATAAAGCGCAATTTAGCACAAACGGTATGTCGCGGCTCGGGCGTGGTTATGACGCTCTATTTCGGCATTTTATATGAAAGAACGTCGGGCGACGCGTCGCCATGTCTGTGCCCGATGCCATTTAGATGTGGCCTGCGCCTTACGGATAAAGTCGATGTCATTTTTGAAAAAGTGGAACAAAGAGGCATATTAGTAGTGCATTGCTGAAGAATTGGAAATTGACCACAAGACAGTTTTAACCTTGTTTTTTAGCTTATGTGACATCGTATCTGTCTATGTCTGTCCATGTCTTATTTAATAAAATAAATAAAATAAAAAAATAACCCATTTGAAAAAGTCTGGCTATACAAAAAAGCTTGATATTTGGGTACCACACGAGCTCACTGAAAGAAAATTAATGAACCGTGTACTCTTTTGCAATACTCTGCTAAAACGCCAACCAGCAAAAATTAAGAGAGTTTGGCTGGGAAGTGTTAATGTATTCACCATATAGCCCTGACTTAGCACCTTCAGATTTCCACCTGTTTCGGTCTAAAAATTCTTTAGGTAGTGTAAGGTTGACATCGAGAGAGGACTGTCAAAACTACTTGTCGCAGTTTTTTATTTATTTATTTATTTAACCATTTATTGTACACATTAAACAAGAAAATTACAATAACACAAAGAAAAACGACAGGCCTACTTATTTCTAAAGAAATATCTTCCAGCAGACCTACAGTACACTTTTAATCAGAAGTTTCAAAATTTCTACAGCAATGGCATCATGTCACTACCTACAAGATGGCAACAAGTTATTGAACAAAATGGTACACATATATTACTTATATAAAATTTGAATATACTATGAAATAAATTGTTTTCATTTTGTATGTAAAATACGAAGAAACTTTTCCCCCGACCTATTACATACAAACGCCGATTCGTCCAACTTGACTAGGAGAACATCGCTCGCTTCGCTGGCTCGTCCAATAAATAAAAATCATTAATTGACGCAAAAACACACATGTTTTACAGTTTATAATGTGCTAAAGTTTATATTAATTGCATTTTGTTACAGAGCCAAGATTCTATGATGCCGATTGGCATTACGATAATTCTGGGAGTGACGTGGAAGACGTCAAAGAAGTCACTGAAGATTTAACTCGTACTGCCAATAGGTTGCTTGCGTTTGAAACGCCTTCAGAAATGCCAGACAATGTAGATCCTAATGTTACTAGAGCACTTTTAGAAATCGAACGGCAAGACGATTTGTATCTCCGCGGTATCGCAGACGTTGATAGGCTCACCTTTGACTGGAAACAGGACCCAGCTACATTTCAAGGCGCCAAAGAACCATTCACTGTCACAGCCGGCCCACTTTTTCTGTGGATGATTTGTCCCCATTAGACGTCTTAGAAAAAATTTGGGACGATCAAATTATGACTCTTATTGTAGAACAAACTAATCACAACAGCTTTTTAGGAAAAGTACCAAGGACCAGGCCAGGATTAAGGAATGGAAAGAAATTACCCTTGGAGATCTGTGGTCATTCTTCGGAATATTAGGGGATCTAAACTTTGTAATATTAGTAAATATTACAAAGTTTAGATCCCCGACTAGTAGAAACCGACTTTTGATACTCGCCTATAACTAGAAATGCCAGCATTCAAAAAAATTATGCCTTACAAACATTTTTTGTTAATAAAAAGATGCTTGCTTTTTTTTTTTTGACGGACCTAATCTCTATTTATACCAGAGTGGTAATATAGTGGGCGCGGACTTGCGGGGGAGCAGAAGGCTCGTACCCCTTAGGAATTTATGACAACGTACCTGGGGGCGCCCTCAGACGGGCTCAGACCGCGGCCCAGAACGTTGCCAGGGCGAGAAGCGCGTCGGAGAAGAATGACCCCTACCGGGTCTTACTGAATTAATTCTACTATTAGTTCCGCGTCCCCGCCGGCGGGGGCGGTTGCTACCTGAAGGAAAAAGATGCTTGCATTTCATGAACAATGACCGCAACCCAAATGCAAGTAAACTGGCAAAATTCAACCAATTTTAGACCACCTAAATTTAAAATTTGCCGAACTCTATCAACCGGAACAAGAGGTTGCCATTGGCGAGTCTCTTTTGCTCGGGAAAGGCAGACTAGGTTTCGTACAAAAAAATGCCAATAAAGCAGCTAGTGCAGGAATTAAAACATATGAATTGTGTGAGAGCAAAACCGGCTATCTGTGGACCTTTCGGGTGTACAAGCCTCTGAAGATGATTCTCATTCAGCCGAAAATGAGAATGAGCCCGATGGGAAGGTGTCGGCAATAATTGTATTTGATCTCATGAGGCCTTTACTAGGAAATGGCCATGTCCTAATCATGGACAATTTTTATAACTCGCCGTTATTGACCAGGCTCTTAAAGCTACAAAACACCGATACAATGGGGACACTCAGGATGAACAGAGAGTTCGTTCCGGCGTCAATAAAAAATGTCAGCAAAAAAGATTTGCGTGTTGGAGAAATCGCCTACAGCCACACATATCTATTATGTTGTGGCGTGATGCCAATATGGTTGGGCTTATTTCTTCTTACCACCAAGTTGAAATTGATGGTAAAGAGAAATACGGGATGTACAAATATAAGCCAAACATAGTTTTGGACTGTAATAAAGCCATGGGGAGGGTCGATAAAAAGGACCAACTTTTATCGGCTTTTCCCATGGAACCGTCAAGAAACCACGCCTGGTACAAGAAGGTTTTCCGGCACCTTCTCAATGTCTCTATATGTAATGCGTGGATCCTTTACAAAACAAAACACGCTGAAGTAAGTCATAGAACATTCAGAGAAATGATAATTGACAATCTCAAAAATAAATATTGGACTCCAAGTGGCAGAGTCATCAATGAGCGACCAAATTCAAAAAGGCCATTACTGGTAGGGGGGCACTACTTAGAAAAAGGGCCTTCCGCACGCGCCCGCTGCAAATGGTGCGCCGAACGTGGCAGGGACTCTCGCACTATTAGACGGTGCGATGTATGCTTGGTGCCACTATGTACAGAGCCCTGCTTCAAAAATTACCATACAGTTGGCTAGCCAACTGTGTGGTAGTTTTTGTGCCAAATTTCATCCAAATCCGTTCAGCAGTTTCATGAAATTTGGTCCAGTAGTTCCAGAGTAAAATTATCTGTTTGTGCCCGCTCGAGCGGGCACAAACAGATAATTTTTTTTAAACTTGTCGAACGAGCGAGCGAAGTTCTCAAAGTCAAGTGGGACAAATCGGCGTTTGTATGTATGTATGTATGTATGAATGTTTGTCCGACGATAACTTGAGTATCGTTGATCGGATCAAGATAAAACTTGGTAGGTAGGTAAAAAGAATAAAAATATTTTTTATGTTCAAATATGAGCCAAATCGGACGAGGGGTTTTTGAGATATGGGGTTATAAAGTTCTCAATTTATCGCGAGTTCACAGTTCGGGGCGAACTACTAGTATTTTTTTGTGTTCAGAAGTTGTGATCGTCTTGCCGTTTGATTAAATAAGCTGCAAAGATTTAATTTTGTTGTTTCAATTTGATGAATTCAACATTATATTGTTGAGTTGCAACTTTCGATAGAAATATTAGAAATTTTGATATGTAATTGGATTATTTAGTGTGCAAATCAGTATTTTAGGTGTGTCATGAGAATTTTTTGTTTTAATTCAGTGATATCAGACACATTTTTGGTTCACACTCAGTTATCTTCTACTTTTGATAAGACTTATTACATTTTTAATTGTAAAATTATACAATTCAATTGTAATTCGCAATATACATGAAAAAAACCAAAACATTTGTTTTATTTACCTGAGTAGCTAGTTTTGTATTCTGTTCCTAGAACTTTTCTACCCTGTGTCACCTGTGTGCCACTAACCTTATATAGAATACTTGAATTGCCCTTGGGATATTTTTATACCCAGTAACCACTTCTGCTTCAGACCTACGACAAAAATTACGAAAAATTGCTGATTTCTGAGTATATAAGGCTTTTTTAAGTTAATTACATATTCTATGATAAATTATCTTATCAGATTAGTTTATAGTAAAAGTCATATCAGTAACAGTGCTTTCAATTTCAAAGTAAAGAACTGACTTCTAGCAAGGAGTAATTCAATAGCTATTATTTTATGGAAAATCGAAGAAAACTGAATATATTCGTTACTCCAGTCTTTCCGTTGTAAAGAGGCATTCGTTCTCTTTCCTGTTTTATGACTGGCAACCTTTCTTGCTGGCAGTTTTATCTTTTATTTTAAATTCATTTTCAAATTTACATTTCTTACGTTTCGATTTTGTCTTTTTTCTGCCACATTCTTCACTTCATGTCCTGATCTCCGATAGTAAACAGCTTATCTACTATTTTCTACCGTTTTCCATGACAGTTATATAATAAATAATATAATATATAAATATATAAATTCGTTTTCTTCGGACTGAACCTTGGTTATAGTCACATAACCCTCTACAACACTCTTCGTGTAGTGCTCAGCAGCTCCGTGGCGGCTGCTGGGCCACACCGTTAATCCTTATTCATATTCATATTTATTTATTCGTAAACAATAAAATTGTGTTCGAAATTATTACATAGGTTACATTAAAAATATTTTAAATTACATTCAATCCAGACAGTGAAAAATTGTACATGTCATATAAAAAAAAAAAAACAAACAAAAAAGTAACAGTCAATAATGAAAATTATGTCATCATTAATAAAATTGTTAAAACAATAAATATTATAAAATTATATTTAAGTCAAAAATAATTTAATAATTCAAAGTTAATAATAAATAGATTTTGAAAATTAATGATATAGCAAATTATTAAAATTCGTCAATACTATAGCAGCATTTTCCCAAAAGATATGATTTCAGTTTATATTTAAAAGTATTAATATTTGTAATAATTTTTAGTTCCACTGGCAACCTGTTAAAAAGTTTAACGGCCTAGTATCTTGCACAATGTTTGACAATAGTAAGTGTAGGTTTAAAAGTACACTTTAAGTCTTTACGTCTCGTAGATATGCGTGTATTCATTTCTTCGACAGTCTCAAATAAAAATATATATTTAACTACACTGGTCAAAAGCACTAATATGTATAAGCTCGGTACTGTTAAAATGCCCAAGGTCTTAAAATGGGGTTTACACGATTCCCATGGGGGAATGCGTGCCATAGTTCTGATGGCCCTCTTTTGAGCTATAAAAGCTTTTTTTAATGTTATGGCAATAGCTGTTGCCCCACAATTTAACACTGTACTTACCTTATCCTTGATTCGATCAAAGCATGGTAAACTATTTTTAATTGTTTTTCAGTTAACTCATCCCTTAAGCTACGTAGCGCATAACAAGATGAACCTATGGAACTTTCTATATGATTTAGTTCTTGCTTCCAGTTTAAGAACTGGTCAATGGTTACTCCTAAGAACTTTATTTCATCTACGTTTTTAATACATTCTCCTTGTATAGCATTATAACAATAGCACATTGAGATTGTCGCGATTACGTGTTGTACTTTTAAAAAGTAAAATTTGATTTTTAAATTATTACAGTCAAACCATTTGCTAAAAACTGTCAAAGCACAATTGACTTTCGAATTCAAATTGTCTATGTTGTCGCTCGATATGTCATCAGCAAAGACTGTCAATTTCATGTCAGTATTATTATTGCATATACAACGTGTTACAAAAAATACCAAAAAAAAAAATATTTTTATTAAAGGCATTTAATTAAAATTTTCCCATCTCTAGTGATCAGCTGTGTCAAAGAATATTCGGACCAGATATGTAATTTTAGGTCAATGTGCCTATTTTTACCGCTATGGTATAAATGATTACGTACTACTTGTACCATAACATTCACATTAAAACAATTAATATCAAAATGAAAAAACTACAAATAAATAAAAAAGCTTTGTTAAATAATTGTTATGAAATAATAAATTAATGAAATAATGAACTAAATATTTCAAAATATTATTTATGTTTGTAAATACGTAAACAAGATAATTAAGCAAAAAAGAAAATGTTTTCTAACATAAATTGATTTAAGTACATCTCTTTTAAAAATATAGGCACAAATAGTGTACAAATACTTTTCCGTTCTGAGAATCGATAGTCTATATTTTAGGTGTCAAATGACACTAGAGATGGGAAAATTTTGATTAAATGCCTATGATGAAGAATATTCTTTTTTTTGGTATTTTTTGTAACACGTTGTATAATGTAGCATGTCATTAAGGAATAATATAAATAATATTGGGCCTAGCACTGATCCTTGAGGTACTCCTCTGCCAACTTTTGTCATAGTAGAGTTACATCGTTAGTCGTAGTAGTAGTCGTAGAGTTAACTTTCATAGTAATAATTTATTTATTTATTTAATGCTAATATACACATGAAGTCTTAAAAACTAAGTGTCATGTACATATACCCTGTAAGGGAGCAGCAAATATGGATAACAGTCTTATCTTATTATTTTGACTAATAATTTCTTAATATTATTAATTATACTTACTTATATCTAAGTACTTACTTATTTATACATTTATTTATCTTACTTCTAAATCGAATATGTTTTTTTATATATTAAATAAATATAACATTTATTATGTATGGACTATTATGTTTTTATCAGTCATGAACTCTTCTATATTATAGTAGGATTTATTTAATAATATATGTTTAAGTTTGTTTATAAAAATTTTATCTTCGTTTACGTTTTCATTTTCGTTGTACTTTCAAAATTGCAATAAAATTAATAATAATAATAATAAGTTTTCCCATAATAAAATTAATAATCTATAAAATTTACGGATACAATTAGGATCTAAAACAAAGGAGCATCGGCATGGATTTATGGAATTGTTTGAAGGTAAATATTTTTTTTATTTATTTATTTATTTGTACAGGTAATTTTTATTACATAAATGAATAAAATAGTTTTCGTAAATATAAAAATAAACATAAAATATTAGGGTTATCGATTTACTTTTCTACTTATTACGATTATTCTAAGAAATGAAACGAAAAACCCTGTTTATTTTTATATACAACCTTGTTAACAGAAATTTACTCAAATTTCAGTACTTCAAATATTTCAAGATGATACTTGACTCTAACCTAAACAAATTCTCAGAACAACCCAAACATCTGCGAGCATTATTTATTACTCTAAATTGAGTTTCAAGTGGACCCTATGGCGCGCGCGCAAAATACTTGCGCAGTTGACTGGAACAAAAACATTTTAAGACCGAATTTTATAGGAGTCCAATAAATAAGCGTGAAAAGTGTATTAAAATTGTTCATCGTTAATTTTGGTTCTTAGATGTTATTATGGAAGCAGGTTTTACCTGAAATACAATTATGGCATCAAGATCGAATTTGAAGTCTACAAGCATTCAACTGAAGATGGAGAAGTGTTGAGAGGAATAAAAAAAATATATATACTCATCTTCATCATAATATAGCGTGTGATGTATTATATTTAAAATATTTGTACATTATAGATTTTGTACTTCCCTAAATATTAAAAAACGTGTTTATTTTTGAAGTGTCGTATTTAATGTGTTAACAAAATAATACAAATGCCAAATTACTTTTTATTAGCATTTTATTGCGAGAGTAATGTATTAAGTTAGATGTTAAAATATTAGTTAGAGATTAGATAGCAGTAAATCAACGCTAAGTAGAGTTGAGAGGGACAAACCGCTAAGGCAGTCGGTTCAACACAGTCAATCTCGAATGCGATCCGGGATCGCAATCCATGATATCGATCCGAATTGACAAAATCAATATAGATCACAATAATTGCTTAGGATCGTGATACAAATTTACTGAGTAGCGGCTGCTATACACTTCTTTATAGACCATGAGTATGACATACCACCATATGAGTTCGTGCAGTCGATCAGAGGAAACAATCTCATTGAAGTGGAAGGGTACAGGTTCTCCATTAAGGTGTACAACCGCAAGCTGGACAGGTATACCTGGCGATGCGCGACCAACAGACAAAAATGCAGGGCGACTGTGCACACCATCCAGGACAGGATCATTAGGATGAATAACAATCACAACCATCTGCCACCTAGGCCGAGATCCCCACGCAACCCAGATGAACCCTCATATTGATAGCTTTGCGTTTTCAATTAATTTTTTATCGATTCCTACCCTTACTAGTTAAATTGACCGTTTACTTTACAATTAATAAGGTACAGGCTACAATATTTTAAACGCGGTCACTAAAATACTTTCTTTGAATTTAATTTTAATTTTGTTAAGGAGATAAATAGATTTTATTTTTCGTTCGTTTTCGGACTGGGTACCTACTGGATATTTTAATGTTGTTTTATCGTTTTTTTTCTTACTTACAATAGATAAAGATTATCTTATAACTATTTACCTATTTGCCAATATATATTTTCAAAGTTTTGATAAGTTTTTTCTTCTAATACTTGTAATACTTGTATTAAAACCAACTATTAATTGTATATACAAATTTAAATACAGTTTATTATTAAAACTAGATTACAAAGGCGAACTTATCTCTAAGAAGAGATCTCTTCCAGTGAACTCAATACTGGTGTGAGAAATATTAAAAAATATGGGAGCAAGGCTGTGTACCAACTACTAAATAATAATTATAAATATTGATAAATTACTGATTTTATACAAATGACTAACATACTGTTTACTAATCACATCACATCACACTATAATATTATAAATGTGAAAGAATGTTTGGATGTTGGCGTTGCTTTCACTGATTTGTATACTATTTGGAGTGTATCCGCAGGTGGACAGATAGTATACGTATATAACACATTAGTAAAATAAAATACAATAAATAAAGTACAATTTACCAATAAATATTTATTTATTTATTTAAATATTAATAATGTTTAATAAATGTCTGTATTTTGTTTAATTCTTGCAGTAATCAGATCCTCTCTCGTATTCTCTTGTATACGTGTATTACACCAGCTTATTATATTTCAGCGATCCCGCCGTATGAATACACGGAGTCGATGTACGGCAACTGTCTGATCCTGATGCAGGGCTACCGGTACGGCGTGAAGAAGCACAACCCCAACACGAACCGGTACACGTGGCGTTGCTCCACGCACCACGCGCGCGGGTGCCGCGCCGCCATCTTCTCGCTCGGAGACAAAGTCGTCCGCAGACTCAACGACCACAACCACGAGCCGCCCAAAAGCGCTAAAACTCCCAAAAGGGAGAAATGTTGATCGATATAGAGCATGTTACTTTTATGTTTTGTTGTGTACAGTATAATACCTAGTTACTCGACTAGTGTTGCCGCTCGATAGTCCAATATCGATAGCCTATCGATTGTATCGATAGTATTGCTCCTCGATATTGCATAAACTATCGATAGTATCGATAGTGACCTTTAAAATAAAGATAAAAACACACGATAGGCTATGCAATACTATCGATAGTTTTTTCGTTTTCAACGATCGTTACTATCGATACTATTGATCGATAGTATTGCTGCTTATCAATAGTATTGCACATTAGGGACTACACATAAAACAGAGAACGGGCAGCAGCGCTCTCTGATACAGTAACCTTTTAATCTGCGATCTCTAACCCGCCTGCCAAGCGTGGAGATTATGGCAAAACCCTCCACTTAAAAGGAGGATGCTCATATTCCAGCAGTGGACTGTAATGGGCCGTTGATGATGATGATGAATAGTATTTCACTAAGAGAAATATCGATACTATCGATTGGGTACATGTTTTTGGCGTTTTACTGTCGATTGTAAAACTATCGATTTTTCGGCAACACTATAAGTACTTAACTTATATAAATCAACTATTAATCATACATTTTTAAACTTTATTAAAGTACTTACATTTTTAAAGGCGTTTTTTTTTATTCTAACAGTGTGCTGGAAACTTATTTTCATGATGAGCAGGAGGAAAGAATGTTCTTACAAAAAGCAATACCCGAATAAAAATTTTATACGTTAGTCGCGAATAACGCACCTCAGTCCCTTGTAAACCCGGTCTTTGCCGCGCAAACAGCGCCAGAAAACGCGCAGCTAAGGTGGCGTTTAATTCCAGAAGTGGAGTTTGTGAAGTCTTCTCGGAGCAAGAACACGTTGTTGAAGCTTGGAGGTTACACGTACTCTTTGGACCGCTCTGTTGAGAACACGCCCAAGCGCCGCTGGCGATGCTCCACTCCCAATACCAGGGTATCGGACTGTTCCTAAATTTACCATATTTTACGAATTATTTTTAAAATATAGATTAGTAGCAGATGATTCGCGAAGAAAAAAACAGAATCGGTTGAAAAACGAATTTACAGTGATTTTTTAAAGTTTCAATATGTATGTCTCGTTCAAAAACGATTATATGGCGTTATTAACAAATGACGTCACAAGTGGGTATGTGCCTCTCTGTCTAATCTTGAATTTCAAACCTTTATAACTCGGTCAATTTTAAAGATAGAGCAAAAATTCTTTTACTGTTCGATAGCAGAAACTAAGAAGTTTGGATTTATAAAATTAAAATAAAAGTAGTTAGATACCCTGGTTGTCATCACCTTCAATAACGATGTCGTGACTGTCAAAAACGAACACAATCACCAACCTCCAAAACTTAGCGCGCGAGCCTTTCATTTATCTAAGCTCCAAAATATATAAAAAAGAGACGATGAGATGATTGGAATAAAATGTGTTCTTACTTAATAGATAATGTTTAGATCTCATATTTTATCTACTAACTTATGATTATTTTAAGTATCTAAAAGCTTACGAATCTCAAAATGTCACAATCTCAGATTTCATAACCGAAAAGTACTGGCGAAATTATAACAATAATGCCATTTATTTATAAATAAATATGAATTGAAGCACTTGCCTGATGATGAATGAATAACCTAACCTAACCTAACAAAATTCTTTATAAGCGTGTTTTCTTCATAGCGGTGTACGTGCGCTCGCGGTCGGGCAAGCGGCTGCTGAAGGTGGACGGCTACACGTACTGCTCGACGCCGTCCAAGGGCAGCAAGGTGCGCTGGCGCTGCTCCACGCACAACTGCTACGGCTGCCCCGCCACCATTCACACCGTGGACGACCAGGTCGTGCTGCAGACCAACGCGCACAACCACTTCCCCTCGGCGCAGTTCCGCAAGTACCAGCGCTCGCTCCACTCCCCCAACCCCACGCAACTCACAGATCTCTTTGGGATCATAAAGAAATGAAACCTGAAGGTTGGTTGATCCAAATGCCAGCATTTAAGGCACGGGCGAAGGGAAGCGAGCGCAAGATACATTGAGGTCTTTGCATAATGTCGCGCCGCCCGTCACGCAGTACCTTTCGCTCGCCTAAATTAGTGACTAAGTAAGAACAGGCCGCGGCGGCGGCGGCGGCGGCGGCGGTCCAAACTCGACCCCACGTGCCAAAGTTTTTTCAAATATCAAATTCATTTAGATTTACGATGAAGGAAAACATAGTGAGGCAACTTGAACTCACCCGCGAATAAATTAAAAGGGCTGATAGCTTGATCGCCCTAATTTAGGATAGACTCGAGGCCGTACGTATTATGAGGTGTGATGAATATCGCGCGTGGCGTACCTATTTTTTTCAATTGGGCTAGGCTATTAGATTACTGAATGAATAGGTATAATAATTCCGTTAGTGCAATAACCATAATAAATAGATAGATTTGTTGATAAATTAATTATTGGATGAGATATAGTGTTTTGTTTATTAAATGTATAAAAAGATAAATAAATGGAACAAACGTTGTAATATAGTCCAGTTTTTTATTTTATTTGTTTTATTTTGCTTTTCTACGTTGGAATTATTTTTGACGATAGTTACTTACGTTTCGTTATGTTATTTTGTCCAGAGTCCAGTATATACTATTCTAAAAAAGAAATGCAAGCTGCAATGAAGGCTGTCGAGCTCAGGAGGCTCACCGTGTGTGCGGCGGCGTTGCTGTTCCACGTACCGCTGGAGAAACTAAAAACAAAATTAAAATACAAACACTGGTGTAAGTGAAACATAGTCCACAAGCACTTTTACCCGTTGCCTCTGTATTCTTATTTTTATTCTCTGTGATTCTTGTTTATTGTTATTTCGAAATTATTACAAGCAACGGATGACAGGTTAAAAATTTTATTTTGATTAAAGTATCAAACGAATGTGCCTGATGCTGTTTTATAACATAAATCATTCCTGTAAATCGTGATTTATTTTTTTCAAGGTTAGTAAGTTTATTAAATTAAACATGTTTTTATTTTTAAAAGACAGAGGTATCATTTTCTAATTTTAAAATTTCGTTTAATACATTTATTATGAGATAATCATTAATATTGTACAGTAGCTTTTCTTATATTTATAAACAGTATGAACTTCCGTTCAAGTGGTCTAAAACACACTTTGTTTCGTTTTACACGAGTACATTTCTTATGGTTTAAAGTTAAAACTCGGAATTAAAAAAGATGGTTTCTAACAGTTTTGTAATTGAAAAATAACATTAATATATTGTTTTGTGCAGGGTCTAGTAAACGATATTTTAAAAACAAATTGCTAGCAGCAATGACGGCTGTGGAAAAGAAGACGCTCACCGTAGGTGCGGCGGCCCTCGTGTTTGGCGTGCCGCTGGAAAAACTGCAGAAATGTATAAAATGCAAACACCGGCACAAGTGAAACATACTGGAGATACGTTCCTTCTGTGGATTTTGTTTGAGTTTGATATTTCGGAGTTAGTTCATATAATCTATGATATAATCAACAGATCACGCGGATACTTACTATTACGTACCTTCTATTTCTTCAATATGTTAAAAGGAGTCAAGTCAAGAGCCAAAAGTTCAGACCCTGCATTTTCAGAAGTTTGTCAAGTATTCACGTTTATTGTGTTTTGTTTAGTATTTATCATGTGAGTGTTATATAAAAAAAATAACTTAATTTTATTTTTAACAAAATTATCTTTCTTTTCTTGTTTCTTTTACATTGTTTACCAAGCTCTACTCCTTTAAAATAAAAATAATACACGTGGTGTATTGAAATTAATCTATTTAAATTTTTCAGCAGTTTACTTCGGTGTCACAGAACGAGGTTCCCATTTTTTATCTGTAGGAGAATACATGTATAGACGGCATAGAATGAATGGAGGGAAAGTCAGGTGGCGCTGCAAGCATCACAACCGAGCGTGCAACGCGTGCGTCTACACCATCAACCAAACTATCGTTAAAGCCAACAGACTGCATAACCATCAGCCTTATTAGCTTTACCCCGAAAAGTCCGATTACTTAAACCTCTCTACATCTAGTAATAGTTCGAATAGCATTGCTGTATTTGGATCGCCCTTGGGACGGTAAATCAATACTGCAACAGCAATGACCGGTTATTTTCATCTGATATTTAAAAAGTATTTTTTGACCATGAGGTCTTTCAAGGGCACTTTTTGACCCACAAATTCGGCATAGATGTCCGAATAATAGTTTGCAGGCTCCCATTTGGGAAGTCACGCTCTAATCCTTAACTTAAAGTTCATCTATTCTTTTCGTGAAAAGGGATAGGAGAATAACGAATGATGTTTGAAATTAATGACAACTTAAAATAAGGACCTAAGTCATAGCTGTCAACGTCCACTCTATAAATTACTGTACAATCGACGTGTCCAATTCGATGTGTGACAGCTCTTAACATAAACATGTTAATCTCGTGTTCCTTTTTAGGGTTCCGTAGTAAAAAAGGAACCCTTATAGTTTCGGTCTGTCCGTCTGTCTGTCTGTCCGCGGCTTAGCTAAGAGACTCTTAGTACCAGAAGGCTGTAATTTGGCATGGATATAAATGTGAATCATGCCGACAAAGCTGAAGAATAAAATCTTAAAAAATTTTTTTTTTAGCGTTCCTCTGGTACACGTCAAGAGGGGGTTATTTTTTTTTCACGATTACCTTATAGTTTGAGGTATCGTTGGATAGGTCTTTTAAAAACAATGGGGGTTTGCTAAGACCATTTTTCGATGCTAGTGTAAGTTTTAGAAATATTCCGTTTTAAAGTGCTTATTTTTGTTAGAGTCAAGTTTCCCCCCCTCTACCAGCGAAACCGTTGTATATGGAAACGTGAAAAAAATCATGGTAGTAGTGTATATGATGAATTTAAAAGGAAAACTATCAACATCAAGTAGGCTTTACAGGTTATCGAATAATAGACCAACTTATAAAAAGTACTAGTACAAGTAAGAAATTTGGTACTACAAATATCATAGAAAAATATTGTGATGAATGTTAGAAGGCTGTAATTTGGCATGGACATACATATTAATTATGCCGTCAAAGCTAAAGAATAAAATCTTAAAAAAAAATATGTTTCCTCTGGTACACGTGAAGTGGGAGTTATTTTTTAAATTCACGATTACCTTATGGTGTGAGGTATTGTTGGATAGAGTTTAAAAAAATAATGGGGGTTTGCTAAAACCATTTTTCGATGCTAGTTTATGTTTCAGAAATATTTTAAGTGCTTATTTTTGTTAGAGTCAAGTTCCCCCCCTACCAGCGAAACCGTTGTATTTGGAAATGTGAAAAAATTCATTCAATTTAAAAGGAAAACTATTAACATCATGTAGGCTTCGGGTTTATAATATATATAAGGAAATTTTTTATCATTACTTATTAGCTCCGTGTGCTAACTTCTGCATATTAGGCAACTACGGAACCCTACACTTTGCGTGGTCCGACACGTGCTTGGCCAGTTATTTATTTTTAAAAGACGAAAAGGACAGATGAACTTTAATGAAGGATCAGAGCTTAACTTCTCGAATCAGCCCCATTTTGTGTCTAATACTTTTAGAATTTTATGATATTACTTTTATTTTCTTTTCATAACGTTGCAGTATATTTGCACGACAGTATGAATATTAAAATTAAAAATATTCTAACATTTTAACTCTTGTTATAAGCAGTAAATAGAGCAAAAGATTCAATAAGCCACTGTTTTTTTTTTGTTGAATTAGCTTTTAATTTCAATATCCGAATGTGAATTTTTATTTATTTATTTACTGGACGCAATAAAATTATAAAACACATTAAGAAAGACGACACAACAGGTAATATTTATTTCTACGAGTAATGGAATATCTTACAGCAGACCTAACAGAACATAAAACAAAAACGATATTGTCAATAATGACGTGCAGAATAACTTTACATATCAATGACCTAATTATATTATAAATGCAGTCCACAATGCAACACACAATCATACATACAAAACATACTTATAATATATGTTTACATAAATTAACAATAAGAAATAACTAATATAATAACAAATAACGTTAATTTGAAAGATAGAGAAACTCGTTTCAAACTCGTAACACAGCTATAACTATAGTTCACGCACGATCTTAATGCAGCTTTAATGTATTGCTATGACAGTGCTATGACATATGTTATGATGTGCGCACACTATATAAGACATCATCATCAATATCAAAAACAGTGTGCGGAAGAGAATTTTGTCATTATCTAAAGTTTTTAGTTTTGTATTGAGCAGGGTCCAGCTCATGCTATTCCAGCCGCATGTGCTTGGCTACTGTACAAGTAATTTTTTTTTCAACACTATTTTTTTTTTATAAAGTTGTCAGTCTCTCCATCTAGATTTATTTTTATTTTTTACTTAGCTGTACTCTCTTCTTTAGAAATAAAATAAGACGTGTGACACTGGCTAAATTGCAAATCAGCAGAAGCCATAATATAAAAATGAAGAAAACTTAGAATTTGAATTATTCAAAATTTACAGAACTTTATTTTGGGATAATAAAAACAGTACGAGGTTCCTGTTTTTATTAACACGCTTATATTAGCTTCACTTGTAACTATGTATGTAAGAAAATCTTGGAATCTTAATTTGACCCACTTCCCGGTCTTCGATTAGGATGAAATTTTGCACACGCTCTGAGTTCTGATGACAATACATGACCAGCTAAGAAACGTCATTACAAATCCAATATGGCGGCCTCCCCAAGATGGCGGACTGGCTGTTTGAAATCCACCCCCATGATATGGGTATCAAATGTAAGGGTTTGCAGTCAGGAAAACGAAAAAAAAAAATAGTCACGTGACTTAAATCCAATATGGCGGACGTCCAAGATAGCGGACAGGCTATTTGAAATGCACCCCCATGATATGGGTATCAAATGAAAGGGTTTGCTATCAGGAATACGAAAAAAATAGTCACGTGACTTAAATTCAACATGGCGGACATCTAAAATGGTGGATTGGCTATTTGAAATGCACCCCCATGATATGGGTATCAAATGAAAGGGTTTGCTGTCAGGAATACGAAAAAAATAGTCACGTGACTTAAATTCAACATGGCGGACATCCAAGATGGCGGACAGGCTATTTGAAATGCACCCCCATGATATGGGTATCAAATGAAAGGGTTTGCTGTCAGGAATACGAAAAAAATTGTCACGTGACTTAAATCCAACATGGCGGACATCCAAGATGGTGGATTGGCTATTTGAAATGCACCCCTATGATATGGGTATTAAATGAAAGGGTTTGCTGAATGGGATACGAAAAAAATAATCACGTGACCTAAATCCAACATGGCGGCCGTCCCAAGGTGGCGGATTAGCTATCGTGCTAAAGGCGTGTTTTTTAGTTTTTTAAACTATAATTTGACTGTAGGAAGTTATATGTGCGATCAGCATAGGGTGAGTGCTTAATCTTAAGGGGTACGAGCCTTCTGCTCCCCCGCAAGTCCGCGCCCACTATATTACCACTCTGGTATAAATAGTGATTAGGTGAAAGTCAGGTACAAACGACCATGCAATGCGAAATGGGTTTACAACTTAGTCGGCGCGTGGGCCAGACAATATTAAATAACTGTATGCCTGGCGCCACATATTCACAAATCATAAACAAAGTGTTGTCATCGCAATTTTTAGAACCAACCACCCTAATTATTTTAATTGGTAGAAGGGAAAATGTATCTTAAAAACTAATTACACAATATTTTTCCAAATTAAATACATTACAAAATGTAAATAAAATAATTTTGTTTGCATTTCCCTTCAGCCAATCTTTGACGCAAAATGAGAATTATATAAGACATAATTATAATACATTTATACATACTCGTACATTGACATGTCGTCATACCGAGAAATTTCATTTTATAGACACCAATATTTGTATTAGAAAATATTTTTATTTGACTAAGGATAGGTATTACCTATCTAGGTTTTATACAAAACAGATAGCAGAGTTGCTATCTTATTTTATTTTGAACTCAGGCAATCTTTTGACTGTCGAGACGCCGCCGCCTGCTTCTATTGAGCAGAGTAATAATAAAGACATTTACCCCTTGGAATCTGTTCCCAGGTTTTTAAATTAGCCCATAAGACAACAGAGAGTAACTCTGGCATTAATATTAATTGTAAAGATTTACTTTTATCTTGCCAACTAAATCAATTAGGTGGTAATAAACAATATAAAAGTAAGAATAGTACTTTGAACGTGGTTTATCAAAATATTCAGGGCATATTAAGTAAAGAATTACCGGTTGAATTATTCATGAACTGTAATAATATTGATATTTCATGTTTAACAGAACACTTTTTGAAAAAGTATCAGTTCATGTCTACTTTAAACAACTAACACGTTGCTAGTTCGTTCAACAGAAAAAAAGGGCGCGGTGACTCCTTAATACTTATTAATAATAGTTTTAAATGCAAGGAACGAGTTGATATAGTAAGTCTGTCTGTTGAGTGAGCGTACTATTGAAATAGCCTGTATGTAACTTGAGCAACTTGTTGTAATGAGCGTATACAGACCACCGGCTTCATCTTATAACTTATTTGAAAAGGTAATGGATGAAGCGTTAACTAAGATCAGCGATAAAAACAAAACTTTTTTAATTTGTGATAATTTTTTGTAAGATTTTAATGTTGATCTTTTAAAAGATAATAATACTTGTACAAGATTTAAATCTTGATTTTTATATAATAACCTTAACTATCTTTTTTTGGAGCCTACAAGAATTACTGCAACGTCTGCTTCTTGCATTGATAATATTTTTTCTAACATTACACCTACATATAAATCAGTAATAAACAAATTACCTTCTGATCATTCTGGTCTGATAGGTACATTCAATATTAAAATCGAAATGGAGCCAAAAAAAGCTATTACATGTGTACCCATTAGTGACACTAGGCTCGAGCACTATAGGAATAACATTTTAGAAAAATTACCGGAATTACCGTACATTGTAAACTCAAATCTGTTGTATAATTCGGTATTTAACTTAGTCAAAAGTGAATATGATAGGGTATTTAAACCAAAAACTATAAAAGTAAATAATAAGGCATTGTTTAGTGATTGGGCGACAGTGGGCATTCATAGGAGCAGACGGAGGTTATACGAACTTTATGAAGAGAGATTGTATAACACAAGTACTGCCTTTGTGGATTATGTTCGCAAGTATTCAAAAATGTTCAAACGCGTTTGTGTTATAGCTAAATCAAATTTTATTAAGAACAAGATCAAATTAAGTAACAATGTAATGAAAACGACTTGGCAAATTATAAGTAGCGAAACTGGAAAGGCCAAGGCTACAAATAATAACTTCAGGCTTAACGTAAACAACCAAATTTTAAGTATTGAAAGTAGCTAAAGCTTTTGTAAACTTTTTTACGGACATTCCAGTTTCGACAACCAAATCTTTAAACTCATCTCCCACTGCTGCTGAATCTATACTTAAGCAAAACGTTAACGAATGTAAAACTGATTTTAAATTTAGACACGTAAATAGTGAAGATATTGTAAAAGCGTTTAAATCTTTAGAAATGAAAAAGACAGCTGACGTCCATGGCCTATCCGTGAAAATTATAAGTGCACCTCAGTTATGTTGTATATTTAACCAATGTATAGATAGTGGAGTGTTTCCTGACTTGATGAAATTAAGTAAAGTCATACCTTTGTTTAAAGCTGGTAGCACATTAGACCCTACTAATTTTAGACCTATATCGATACTACCGACTCTTAGTAAAATATTTGAAAGACTAATACTAAATCAGTTACAGGGTCATTTTTATCTTAATAACTCGATGCATATCGACCAGTTTGGTTTCAGAAAGGGTCGTTCGACAGCCGATGCTGGTGTTGAACTTATAAACAATGTTTTTGATGCCTGGGAAGATGCAATGGATGCTATTGGTGTCTTCTGCGATCTATCCAAGGCTTTTGATTGTATCTATCATGACACTCTTGTCAGGAAGCTACGCCACTATGGTGTAAAAGATCAGCCACTTCATCTTATAGAGTCATATCTAACGAATAGAGTTCAGTTGGTCGATGTTAATGGCAAGAGATCACCTGGATCTTTAATAAGTATGGGCGTCCCGCAGGGTTCAATTCTTGGTCCTTTCTTGTTTTTAGTATATGTTAATGATTTGCCTTATCTTATTAAAGAAAAACATGGATTAGTATTGTTTGCTGATGATACTTCTTTGATATTCAAAGTTAAAAGACAACAGTCAAACTATGACGACGTAAACAATGCTATCTCTAATGTAGTCAACTGGTTTACTGTTAATAATTTATTACTTAATGAAAAGAAAACGAAATGTGTAAAATTTGTATTACCTAATGTTAAACCAATAAATACAGATATATTAGTTAAAGGACAGAGATTGGACCTTGTAGATTCGACAGTCTTTTTAGGCATTACTTTGGACGCTAAACTCCAATGGGATGCTCATATAACTAAATTGTCGAACAAACAGAGATCAGCAGCGTTCGCAGTTAAAAAAATTAGAGCTCTTACCGACGTAGACACCGCTAGACTAGTCTACTTTAGTTACTTTCATAGTCTAATGACCTATGGTATTCTATTGTGGGGTCACGCTGCGAATGCTAATAGTATATTTATTCTGCAGAAACGGGCTGTTCGTGCAATTTATAGATTAGGGCCTAGGGTGTCACTGAGGGAAAAGTTTAAAGAAATCAATATTCTGACATTTGTGTCTCAATATATCTATGACAATCTTGTGTATGTAAAACGAAATATGAGTAATTTTCAGAAGCACAGTGATATACACAATTATTATTTTAATACTAGAAATAAAGACAAGTTGGTTGCTTATGTCAGCCGACTACATAAAATTAGTAATTCTTTTAAAGGCAATTGTATACGCTATTACAATAAGGTCCCTACTGATATTAAAAACTTGCCTTTAGACAAGTTTAAAATAATTATAAAACAGAAATTGTACAAAAAAGGTTACTATAGGATATCTGATTACTTAGAGGACAGATGTCCATGGGAATAGATTGCTTGAGTGGCAGGCCTTTTCGATATTTAATTAGCATTAATTTTGTAATATTTTAATTTTTTATTTAAAAAAGGAAACGCAAAAGATGCGACGACTGTGGAGTTTCTTCGGTGAGCTCTTCTCCACAGATTCCGCCATTGTGTTAGTGAACTCACCCAAAAAAATGTAATGACGGATCTAAGTGATGTAATAACATCCTATGGAAATAAATTATGTTGACTTTGACTTTGCGTTCGTCCACACCGTCGACCACACAAAGAGAGAAGATTACATAACCATCTGCCATAAATGTCTGAGTATCTGCATTTTGGTATTTTTATTTATCAATGCCAAATAGTATACTTATAATAGGTATGTGAATATTATTCCTTCTATCCGTTAGATGTGTTGGTATTAAAAACTTAGTTTGGCATGTTGTAATTCTAAACCATGTTTCTATTCAATGTTAGTAAATTGTTTGTTGTGTTTGAAAAAGTTTTAAGTAGCTCATAGAAGTATCTTAACGTTACAGGAATTTACTTTGCGTCCACCCAGCAAGGCACCCGCATGATGTACGTTAACGGATTCAAGTTTTACAAACATATGATTTACGGAACGAAAACCCGTTGGTACTGTCGCAACCACATATCTGGTTGTAAGGCAGTAATTTATACTATCGGTGACCAGATTGTAGCATCCAAAGGAAACCACTACCATACCTCTGCGAATCCATAAATTAACAAGAGTATTACTTACATACGAGCATAAAACCTCAAACTCAAACTTCGCTCCGCCCAAACCTGATACCTGATTCAAATTATATTGTTGTGTTTGGCCGATAAATCTTGTGTTGTCTTGTGTCGGTAAAGTAGTATTGCAAGAGTGATACTTATAAATATTTATTTTTAGCATCGGATATTTATAGAAGTATAATCGCCGTTTAAGAAGGCTTAAAATACACTTACGGACATAAGTAAGTACATGTAGCTGCTTTTTGATTTTTGGAATATAGACCATTCAAAAACGAGCTGGAAGATATTTTTTTAGAAATAGGCAGGTGTGTTGTGTTGTTTTTCCTAATATAATTGTGTTTTCGTTATTTGTTGTGTACAATAGGTGGTTAAATAAATAAAGGAATTCCATTTACCTCTAAGTAAACAATAACCATAAGTTTAAGTAGGTATTATCTAAATATTTTGTTAGAAGTGTTTTTTTTGTTCAACTTTTTACACTAGCCGTCACTTTTGTTTATTTCATTAAGTTACTTCTGGTTGTAGATTATAAATGAGTGCTTGGAATAGATAATGGTCTTATTACCGATAATTTCGTCTCTTTCTAATCATCAGCTCACTATCCTTCTTCGTGATGGTAAATAAAGGTGCGAATCCGCAAAATTTACAAATATGAGTAAAATACACGATTTTATAACATTTCAACCAAGTGCTTTAAAGAAGTATTGTCATTTCAGCTTTGAACCCTGTGTTCGCCAAGTCGCAGCGTGGGAACCCGGTGATCATGATCGGCCACTACCGCTTCAACCGCGTCAAGCAGCTGGGCAGCAGAACCCGCTGGGTGTGCGTCAAGGCCAAGGCTGGCTGCAGGGCTTCGCTGCACACCATGGACAACGCCATCGTCCGCGTTTGGGGCATGCACAATCCCATCGCGCACGTCAGTGCCAACCGCTTCTAAAAGCACCTATACATTATACAATCGTCATAATCGTGTGAGCTGTAAGATCGACAACTGACAACAACAACTATTTCCGTAGTTAATAGCCGGGGTCAACGGCTTGATGTGTACTTCCTTCCGAAGCACGGAACTATCTTACTTTTCGGACAATCAAGTGATTCAGCTTGCAATGTCTTAATCAAACTGGGGACAGACTTACAAAGCAATTTTTGTTTGACTACAGTGATCCCGCCGGGATTCCAATCCAGAACCTCAATATTGCGAGCCGAACGGTCTACAGCTTGATGTAGGAGGCAGTTGGAAGTACAATGGCAAATGGTTTTAATATCACGACATTTGCTGGTTTTTGAAGTAGAATGTTTTCTTAGTAAGTCGAACTCTATTTTTTTTTGTAGTAGGATGTTACAGAAATAAATAATACAATTTTATTACATAATATACAATTTTAAATTTAATAGGAATAGTAAACCGCAAATTAACTAGTGGTTGTGCGCCTATTGGGACGTCATTATAACGTAATAATGTGTTTTGCCAAAACTGCCAAAAATATTTTTTATTAGGTAATGTGCTAAGTTGGGTGGCATTTACGTACAAGTTCATGAAACATTCCCTACTATATTTACTTAAATTTATCGTGCGGTGTAATGTACTTTGGTATTTAATTTGATTTTATATTATAATTTTTCCGATTGTTTTACAAATCTGAAATTATATTATACCTGATTTTAAAATGATTCATAATGTTTTTACTCGTAGACGTATAAGTACCTACTTTTGTTTAATATTCATAGCACATTATTGTTGAAGTATTTGGTGATGGAATTAGATAACATACAGTCTATTTTATAGTTATTGAATGAATTACATAATATTTGTAATTATTTCGAATTTATTAATAAAAATAATCCTGTTAATTTTAACTTGTTTTTCTTGTGTATGTTCTTCGTTTGATGTCCTCTAAAATCCGCTTTTGCTCCAAAATATTTTTAAATTCGCAAAAAAATAAAAAAAATACATACGAACTGATTAGGTGATCGAGTCAATTTGTGTGAAATAATATATTTTTTGCGAATTTTAAAATGTTGTGGAAAAAGTGATTAAGTTTCATGGGCTGACCCGCAGGTTTTGCATTATTTTGTTAACACTTTATAGATAGAAATAGCGGGATTTTTTACTTTGTTGCTGCTATTTTTCTTTTCATCCATGTTTACCGTAAAGTCTAAGTTTAGTTTGTTTTGCTTGTTTGCTTTATAATATATTATTGGCCTTATTTTCAGTTTTAGCGAGTAGCAGTAAAATAAAAAACACTGTGATACAGCTAGGACCTTACAAGTTCAAACGCATAAAAAAAATAGGACCGAACGTACACTGGGCCTGTTTGAAATACACCGAGGGATGTCAGGCCGCTATTGTTACTCGCAATGATGTCATTGTCAATACCCTCAAAGAACATAATCATTAGATACCTAAGTAGGTACGCAACTTTGTACGACAAATCAGAACTGATGATGAAAACTGACTGAAGGAAGTTGACTTCAATTTGAGCAGGGTATTTTGTTTTATTACTTACCTTCAATTTTATTATAATACAAATAAAATCAAAGAAAATAAATGATTTTTAATTATAAGATCTTTGTATTCCTAAAAATTCGAGGACGATAAATTGACACAGATAGCGGAAGACAGACTCGACCCTAAGGGAATAATTAGAATAGGATAGAGTATATTATAATAGAATACTGTAGGTAGTTGTGGCATAAACTACCTCCGACCACTGACGCAGCACATTTCCACTTCCTGAGGACATACTACCAGGTCATGGAGTGCATGGGGGGGTTGTCAAAGACCCCATCGAGTGGGGCTGGTGCAGAAAAGCTGGAAGACTGTAGCCCATCAGTATGAGTAGAGACGCTGCTCCCCCAAACCTGCTCAAGACCATCTCACTGGCTGCATGGGGGCGTGTGGCTGTAGAAAGGCGGGCCTAAATTGTTCCTCCCTTTGTAAATTCTGTGCTGGCCAAGAATGTGACAACAGAAATGAAGTCATCGTCGACGACGAAGACGAAGCCGACCTAGTAACGAACGAGAAATTTGATGAAAATGAAGTCCCTGACCTCATTAACTCACCCCCTTCGAAGCGAGCGAAGCGCATGTAAAGTTTTCTTTTCAGTTTTAAACTCAATCCCTACCGATTTTTGTATGATTATAACTGCCTTTTGTTTGTACTTTGTTTAAATAAATGAATTTAAAAAATGTATCTGCTGTTGTTGGTGGGTTATTTGAAATTGAACATTCCCTCTCACCAGAAGGTTTTCAAAGGAAATAGTACATACCTGCCACATGAGCATTGCGCTGTAACATATTATAACAAACTCAAGTAAGTTTGGTCTAAACTTCAAATTCAAGCCAAAACTGGAAAATAATTAGTGTTTTTTTTATACAATGTGGAGTCACAATACCAAAAAAGAAAACAATATGACGTTGTATTAACTTTTATTTTTACCACCCATTCCGTAGGGTTGATAAAAAAAAATACATGCATCTTGTAGGTAATTAAATTTCCTATAAATTTGGTTCTGGTACTTGTTTTCCTAGAATAGGCCATAACTGAATTACAGCGTTCTAAAGTTAGAAATTTATCAAGTTTCCGGAAAATGCGATGATTACATTTTTTTAAAAGTGCGTGTCTCTGTAACTATCAGTCCTAAAAATAAAATTTAAAACGTATATTACAGGAAATTTAATTCTCCACAATATTGACCTAGCTTTTTTCTAGCTAAAATGCACCAAAACGAAGGAAAAAGCAAAAACCTGAAGAAAAAGCCGATTTTTTTTGTTTTCTCAATATGGCGGCGGGCCCGGTGGGGGGGGGGGGGGAATTGTGCATTTTTCATTTTAAATCTCTAATAACCACCCCGGTCAACATATCAAAAATTCAGAACTACCGGACCGTTTGTAAGGTCACCCCCTCTATTTATTGAATTATGTATATTGATCGCAAGTCATTGTTTTTGTCTAAGCAGTACCTACATTTTTAAGAAGGTGATTGTTTGTGGTCACAGAGTACTATAATACTGGTTTGTGGTTTACAAATAAATAATGTGGTATATTTTTATCTGCTTTAGCAATGCACAGTGAGGCAATATTCACGACATCTCGTTTCGGCAAGCCGGTGATACAGATTGGGCACAACCGGTTCAACAAGTGGTCGGGCAGCCGAGGCCCGCGCGCGCGCTGGGCCTGCGTCGGCAGGGCCCGTGGCTGCAAGGCCATCATCATCACCGTCGACAACGAAATCATTAAATTCGTGCACGAGCATAATCATGTGTGAAGTGCTAGGGTTACAATTGGGAACTAAATGGCACCACTGTTGAATTTTACTAAAGTGTAAACAAATGTCTGATGGATTCTTTGACATTTCCCAGTGGCCACTGGCCAGTGTCAATCGCACATATTTCGGAACACTCTATATAGTGCCCACACGCAAAATAGGCACATCAGACGTCGGTTTGCGGAAACCAGCTCGTCATACCATACCATACCATACACTCTATAGTGACAACATTAGGTTCTAGTTTTTATCCTCATTAGTTAGATACCTAATATATTTTGGCGTTAACTTGCGAAAATCCCTTTCAACATACAAAAGGAAATATTAAGCTACCTCCACAAGAATATATGTATGTTCTTGCGTCAATTCCGAATGATGCCTTGTGTTGTGATTTGTGGCGTACCTAAGTAGCTAAATATTTTATTTTTTGTCGTATAGTTAACTATTTAGATATCAATTATTTTCATTCTAAATACACATACTTGTTATAGTGATATTGGAATAATTAATTAATTTAAATCAAAACTAAACCCAAAACAACGAAAAGAGTCTCTATTTTTTAATAGAAGAGTTATGCGTATGCTGTGTTAGGTACCTTAAAAAGGTGACGTAAAAATTTTTTATAAGTGAAAAGGGTTAAACACTATTGCTTTCCATTATCTACATAGGTATCTTTTATACAGACTAATATGAAATTAACCTGTTGTTTTAAGATAATAAGTTTTTTTCCGGTTCAATGTTTTGATTTCCCTCCGGCCGCGTACGAAACCGCAGGTTCGTAACTAGTTATGGAAAAAGAAAGTTTCTGCTTTTTTAGAATTATTTTTATTTGGTGTTTATGTCCAATATGTTTCAGCTTTATGCGAAGCAACGTGCGATGAGAACGCGTATGCATATAAAGGTGCAGAGGCGCGGTGGTCTCGTTGCAAGGCTACCATTGTTACCAGGCATGGCAAAGTTTTCAAATTTGTTAGGAAACATAATCATTAGTACCTATAGTAGTTTAAATTAAATTATAAATGAAATGGTAAAAGAACTAAAAAATACGGTTCACAACGCGTTTTGGTTTACCTAAATAGTTCTCATCGCAAATGTTATGTACAAAAAATCGTCCATTTAGAATTTTGGCACACACGGAAAGACCACTTAGCGTAATTCGTGTTTAACTTAGATATTCGACCACAGCACGATAATTTATATGAATATCTATCTATTTCCGCCACAATAAGTACAAGTGCGAATTATATAAATATTTCGAAAATGGTTTCTTCTGACCAGTTTAAAACGTAGCTTTTCATGCTTTTCGAATACATTGCATATACGAGTAACAATCCAGACGATGAAGTGTTTACTAAAACTCGTTTAGGCAAACCCGCAATCCAGATGGGGAAGTATCGCTTGACCTTTCACACATACAACCGCAAAGCTCCGCATTTGCGTTTCTCCTGCTCCCTCGGAAACAAGGGTTGCAACTGACGTAAAATAGCAAAATATTGATGGATGGACTGCGACCACAATCATTATGGCTGATGTACGCGTACATCCATCGCCCTTATATAACCTAGGTAAGGTTATATAAGAATTTTCATGATTGATTTGAACAATACTGCTTCGGTAAATCACCGCAGTTGTGCAGGTCGATCGCGCAACAAATAGAGTAAAAGATGTTTGTTTATTGATCTAAAGTTTTGTAATAGGCAAATGTTAAAAATTAATAAAAGTAATAAAATCTGATTACAGATTGTTTGTTTTATGTATAATTTTCAGTTATTTATAAGGTACCAAGTTGGCTTCGTTTTCGTATTATAATTGCATTTTTTGAACTTTGTGGGTCGAGGGGTGTTGATAACAAACCATCACACGAAACTTGATTATTAAGAAGGTTCAAGATTCTTCAATAAGCTGATAACTTTGTTCTGATAAGTTTTTTGAAGTAAACACCTGAAAAAAAAGAAATACTTTAGTAGGCAATTTTAGTAAATTGAAAATAAAAGATAATTAGGTACCTACTACCTAGTCATTTGCTTGAAAAAACAATTTCATTACATTATTGTGTATGTCTCAATAATTCGGTCGACCACTCGCGCGCTCTACCAAAGACGAATTTGTTGATCGAGCGTCGAATTAGTTCGTATATTTCATGGAGTTTCAGTCCACGATAATTCTTTAGAAGGTAGCGTCTCTGATCATAGCACGACCTTTGTACATTGTGTTACTACTTAATGATGATTTTTCCAGCGTTCCGTTACGAGCCGGTGTTTACGTCATCGCGGTTCGGCAAGCCGGTGATCATGCTGGGGCCGTACCGGTTCAACCGGTGGTCGGGCAGCAAGGGCTCGCGCGGGCGGTGGATCTGCACGCGGGACCACCGCGGCTGCCGCGCCACTCTCAGCACCATCGACAATGTCATCATCAAGTGCTTCAATATTCACAATCACTAGCTCAATAGTTTTATTGGTGCAGTAATGGTTATTTAGTTTAAAACAAAAGTTTATTCGATTTATTGTTATTTTTAAATTAAATTTTAATATTTTTTAATTACTTCAGAATTTATTGTAGGTACCTTATTATGTCACAGCTCTCAGCACTTACTTAACTTACTACTTGACATACACCAAGTTTTTTAAAGCAACAGGTAATTAATTAACTTTTTTGTCCGTGCCTGTTGAAATTTGCAAATATGTGGTCAGACAGGAACAAAAATTACATGCTTCAAGACATGCGTTCTCTTGAGCAACAAAGTTTACGCCTTGGAGTAAAAAAATAAATATCTATCTACGGGTTTGTGTTTAGTTCTACATGCTAATCTCGTGCATGGTATTAATTTTAGGTGATGTACGGAATTGTTCTGAAGCTCACTTTTCGACCACTCGTAGAGGCAAGCCTGTGCTGATTATCAACGGACACAGATATAATAAATATAGCGTAAACAAGTGGTATTGCACCAAGATCCACTCCGGGTGCAAGTCTTCGGTGACTACCGCCTTCAACAAGATCGTTTTTGTAAACAGCGAACACAATCATTGAATGTCGTCAAATCATAATAACTTAACGAAGTTTCACGCTTACCATAATTGAGATTAGGTGATAATAATATGTAAAACTTGTTTACAGATAACAAGAGTCTAAGTTGTCGTGTATTCATTATTATTATTTTGAGACACTATATTATGTTTATAAGCAAATGTGATATTAATCAAAACCGACCGTGTTAGTGTGGAAGTAGACTAAAGTAGTGTAGGTAGTTATATTAAACGAGATTTTTACCTTGCAGATGAAATGCCGGTGCTGACGACGTCTCGTTTTGGCATGCCCGTGCTAATGCTGGGCCGGCATCGGTTCAACAAGGCGAAGGGTACCGGAGCCAAGTCTCGCTGGTACTGCTCCCGCCGCGTCTACACTAGCTGTAAAGCTAAAATATTCACCATGGATGGTGAAATCATATTTTGCTGTAACGATCACAATCATACATTAGATAAGAAGTAGACCTTGCATAATAATTTTAATTTTACTATCGTCCTTTAAACTCTAATACCACTTAAGTCAAAATAAGCAACTTTACAGGACAGCGAAAAACTGACGCTTCTTGCAGTTACATCTTGGAGTTGAGAAGAAAGTACCAATCAAACTGATGTGATAATATAAGGTCGTTTGTACTAAGTTGCCGCTAGTGCGCAAATCAGACTCGCACAACGCCGGTTTTTTTTAAATATTAAGAATGTATTTTATACAAAAAAAGTTTTCTTATCAAACATGTAGCATTATAATTTACGAATCAATAAATTACGATTGTAATCAAATCAAGCTTAATACAAACAACAACGTAGTTATATAGTATATCATTAAGTCATGTGAAACTGTGAAATAAGATAACAAATATAAATATAAACATACAAATGAAACAAAGAGCTTCTTATTTTATGTGTTAATTACATCATCACATCTAAATATCGTTATAACTTGGAACCTTAGTCCAACGCAATGCTAAGTGTTGATTGTTCAGAATTCCTTACAACTCGTCTAATAAAATATGTCAATCACCAATATTTACCTACCCTACTCATGTTACTCAAAACGTTCTTGTACGAGCACCTGCATTATTATTGTACCTACCTATATATATCAAACACTAAAAGACAAAATCAAGACATGAACAAGAATAACGTTCAATTAATAGTATTTGAGTTGACAAACTACCTATACTTTCCTGAATTCTTTTAGAGCTTGAAGAAGAGCTTACTTACGTCACGTCAAACCGAGGGAACCCGATGATAAAAATTGGCATCTACCACTTTAGCCTACACAATAAGAGCAAGAGGCAGAACAGTGCGAAGAAACTCTGGGTTTGCGGCAAGACCTCGAGCTCAGGCTGCAGGGCATCCATCGTCACCGTAGATGATATTATCGTCAAATGTCAAAACATTCATAACCATTGAAGAGTTTACTTGTGTTTTCTTCCATTTTTGGTTTTGTCCTGTTATATTAGGATTCGTTTTTGAAGTAATCATTTTCTAACGTATTATTCTGATTGCTCACATGGAATATATAATATTATAGTGTAGATAGTGCGAATTGTTTGTGAGACGTAGCAATGATTATTATAATCAGGGGAGCTTCCGAGTTCGTTGACCCTGTGAGGACTTTACACTACGAAATAATAAAGAGGATATCCTTTGCACTTTTATGTATTTTTCCTTGTTGAAGCAACATTAGACTGAACACCAAAAACATAAAAGGAGCGCGTTCGAATAATATGTGTAGTACTGTACTAGTAGTATAATATGTTAAGTACTGGTTATAAAAGCTTTCTATAATTTTGAAAAGATTGTGTGCAAAAAGGTGCGAAAGCGACTGTAGGTTATGATTATGAAACCGAAGAAGTGGAAAAGAGTTAAATATATTTTGTAAGAATAAGTGACGTTGTTAAGATTGATTTATCAGACATTATTTAGAAACCTGCTATTTTCGATTTCCATCACCATATCGTGATAACTCAAAAGCGCTGTTTTTAAAGTTTTTCATGTGAAGGCGGAGTTCACAATGTCTCGGGGGCACCCGATCCTCCTGCTCGGGGACTATCGGTTCGGGATGAAGAAAACCAGCTGCAAGGGGACCAAGAGGCGCTGGGTGTGCGTGCGATGGGGCCGTGGCTGCAGAGCTGCAGTCGTCACCCTGAATAATGAGATCATCGCAATAGTCAATGATCATACACATTGAATATCCATCAACTTGCTTCTCGTGTAGTACGTAGTTACATACAACCGGTAGGTTGTGATTGGGTGCGGTGCTGTGTGTAATGTTCTTTTAAAATTTTGTACAGATTTCTCCCTAATATTTTTAATGTAACGCTTGTTGCCAAATATATTTTAATTTTAAAATTATATTTTTTATTGTTTATGTACTTTCAATTCTGCCTAGTAATGTTGGCGTGGAACGGTTGGCTTGGCTTTTCTTCCGAATTAAATATTCAGGAATACGTAATAAATAACGTACTTTTTAAGATTTACAGATTATTTTATTGCCAAATCCGCGCCCGCTATAATTAATATCACTCTGGTAGAAATAGCAATTGGGTTCGTTAAAACTCTTTTGATTTTAAGAATTTGCTTTAAGTCACGTTTGTTTAGAGTAACATCAACAAAATAGAGTTTGATACTCGTATTATTTATTCATTAGAGTAAAATCATAGATTAAGTTACTTAGTATAACATCCAGTTCATCATGTGTAGATTTATTCCTATTATTTTTATTATTGTCTAGTCCTATCTGATGTTTTATCTGCAGCTTTGCTATCTTATCATCTCATTTATGATAACAGTTAAGCCATTAACAACTCAATATTTTATTTTAGAAATAAATAAGAGTCTTATCCTTTGTTCAGATAAGTTTACACCAATTTTCAAAATGAATTCTCGAGGCTACCCAATGATCCAAGTTGGGAAGTATCGTTTCGGACTGCACACTAGGAGTAGAAGGTGTGAGTCCGCGAAGAAGAGATGGGTGTGTAGTCATTGGTCGCCAAGTGGATGCCGCGCTGTGATCGTCACTATTGACACCGATATTATCATGATTAACAACTTGCACAATCATTAGACGCCAACTTATGCAAAGGGCCGACATGTCTGTGAACCGAACGGGATTGAACGTCACCTTAGAGGAATTAATATAAAACGGTCTTTGCCTTGGCCCGTGCTTGAATGTGTGTTTGCTGACTGTATCTGCTTTTTCATTCATCATTATCATTGATAGTAAGACCTAAAGTGTCCATAACTTTAATTTGCAAGAAGACATACCATCGTTTTCTACTGTAGAATACTAAATGCTAAGTTGTGTTTATTTTACCTAATTTTGTTGTTACAGTTATATATTTAACTTTTTTAAAAGAACTATATAATATTGTCATTGCATATAATGTAATGAAGTTTACGAGGTCTGGTAAACCTTTTACCTAGCATAGCAACCCACATGATAAGAAGTAGTAATGAATCAAAAAAATATCTAGTTTCGTATGAGTAGATATAGGATAATGTATTACTTTATCGCCAAAGTTAATTGAAATAATAATAATATGATTAGAATAACATTTAATTTTATTTATTCTTCTTTGACATATTATTTTTCTTGCTGACTAGGTTTATTTTTATTATTATCAAAAATAGGTACTGGAAAACGATAAAATTCCGCATTTTTTTTACCAACAGCGCACTGCACCGATTGGTGTAAACGCTACTTATAAGTTCACAAGAACCACTTTTTTTCAACTTACGACTTTGAAATTTTGCATGCTAGTTCAGTTCTGATGATGACAATATAGGCATATTTAAAAAATAGAAATAACCTGATGCTACGAAACTTTGCATATCTAATCCTGTACCTACATTTAATTTTGATAGCTAAACACATGATGTCTCTATAAACTATGCTACCAAGATTGCCTTCTCATGATGGCACTCCTCAATGGTTAGCAGAAAAGACACGCAATTTTGATTTAATGAAATACTTGTGTAAAGGATTTTCATGGAATTTTTTTTTTGCAAAAGTATAACTCGCGCCAAAATTAAAGTACCTTTTGAAATCTACGCCAGTAAAGGACGTGTAGCGATACTGACTTATTATTCTAAAGCATAATGTTCGTTCTGCTCTTCCTTCTTAAATGAATTCGGGTCAACTCTGTGCCAATTGATTTAGCCCTATATTATTTTACAGGTGTGGATTCTCCATTATTCTTCAGAAATATACGAGGCAATCCTATTATGCATCTAGGCGAGTACAGGTTCTTCGTGCACGTCAATAGCAGAAAGAACAAGACTCGTAAGAAGCGATGGGTCTGCAACTGGACTTCCCGCGGTTGCCGAGTCACGGTCACGACCTACGACGACGTCATCCTCAGTATTCGCAACGAACACATTCATTGATGCCTTAATATGTGATGTTATCTTTATAAATACCATACTATGAAATAATAGAAAAACTGATGTAAATGAAAATAACAAAAAGAAAGAACATGAAATATTATCATCAACAAGTCATTAACATCCCCACCGAGGGGTTCGAGCCTACCCTGAATTAGGGCGATTAGGCCTTAATCAACCGCGCTGGCCCAGTGCGAGTTGGTCGACTACACATACAACCTTTGGATTTCTTCGCAGGAGTGTGCGTCGAATAAACGTATATATGAATTCGAAATTCAAAAACACATGGTACGTGGTGGTGAGAAACGAACCCATGTCTCCCGGTCGGAAGACAGCGGCCCTAGCCACAAGTAACATGAAATATATTTTTAAACACCACTTTCTCTTTCTCTAAGCTTGGGTATTAAACAGACTTGATAGCGGGCCCGGACTTAAGATTTTAAAGTTTTTCGGCGTAGAATGTGGCCTTTAGGATGGTGGACGGAATTTTAGCACGCGGGAGCTAGGTGGGCTATTGTTTGCAGTTTGCACTTCTTGACACACGCAACACAAATTCCCACCTGAACATTATTGTCCTTGCTCCGGCCGATCTGATTCCCAAGACTTCCATAACGACGGCAACGACAACCTAGTGTAAGTAAATGTTGACCGTGTCGCACCGAAGTAATTACTGGACATTACTTTCAGACATAATATGGACGCAGACGAAAAGTGGCACACCTTGTATTATATTTGAAGGATACCGATATCTTTTGAAACATCGAAGCTACGCCACGCCATGGTCTAAGAGATGCTTCAGGTGCTATCAATGGGTGAGGCATAAGTGTCGAGCATCAATAACTATTGTTGGAAACGAAATAATTTCATCCAAAAACAGACACACGTGTGTCGCTAGTGGCTAGTGGTAGGTGTTAGTGATATAGATAACCATGTACATTAGACATCTACCTGTTTCAATTTAACCTTTCTTTTCAATATTAAACTTCTTCTTTTTTATGGATAATTTATTTATTTATTTATTTCATACATGCACATAATACAAAACTAAGTTTCACCATACAAATTACCAATTACCATAATGGTCCCTATTCACAATCTTGTTCTTATCCTAGTTTTAAAATCCAGCTATCCTTTTAGTTTTTATAACCCATGAAAGAGATTAGATAAATTCAGTTCAACAATTTTTTTTATGAACAATAACCTGAAATAAGGGTGTTAATAAGAGATTTTTAAATGGGATGTATTACATTCTCTCTAAAATTGTGCAATAAACGCGTCCATAAGGTTCAAAATCAAAATGTTTGCCAGCTCTAATCCATCATCTGTCCCTTTTTAATCTTTAAAAGGTGAAAAGGACGGTCGAACATAAATTAAGGATTTGAGCGCGACACAGAATTTCCCCGAATTTTCGCCTTTTATTTTAATTCATAAATTAGGAACCTGAGTTAAGAAAACATCTATTGACACTCACTTTCTTTCGTCGCGGTTGGTATTGTAAATTGTTGGTCAGTGAAATGTATTTTGTATTGTTAGTGACAAAATACGCTTGCGCGTGCGACTAATTGCTGTATTTAATAAATAAAAAATCGTGTTTAGAGGGGTCATTAATGTCATTATGTTTAATTATCGTGAGGCCAATATAGCTTAATATAACATACAAAGCCAGGCTGTTTCTAATAATTCTTCCTCCTCGTTCTTATTTCAAATAGCTCTCAGATTAGGAAGATTAGTTCTTGACTGTATCGCATTTAAGTTATCGCTGGTCATAACATTCCAGACGTAACGTGGTCGGAGACGAAAAATGGCAATCCAATTATTACTTATAAAGGACATCGATATCTTATGAGACCCCAACGCGGCGCCAAGCCTTCGTCCAAGAAATACTTCAGATGCTCTCAATACACGAGACAATGTTGTCGAGCGACGGCGATTGTGGTTAAAGACAAAGTTATTGCAGTTAGAAACAAACACACTTGTGTCGCTGATTGGTGGTAGTCTCCGTGCTACTCGTAGTAATAGTAATAAATTAACCATACAAATTACATACACTGTTTCTAATTTTCTTTTTAAAAATAAACCTTGAATTGAAATAAATATTAATCTTTTATTTAAATCAATAAAGTAAAAAATTTTTTTTTTTAGCACGATTATTTTAGGTTTCATCTGGACTTTGAAATCTTTGTGACTTCGTATCGTAAGTACCACGGACAAAAGAGGGTATAAAAATTTTCAAGTTACTAACTTTAGAAATGACAGACTTCCATACAAAATTTAACCCCTCTATTTCCCCCTTTAAAGGGTTGAATCTTCAAAATATTTTTTTACCTCACCGACCTACTTTCCTACCTCGCAACCTTGCAACTTGTTACTGGTGTTTCTAGCTTCAGTGGTTTCAGCTCTGGTAAGAATAAGAATTAAATTATTACATACAAAAAGTGGTCTGATTCTAGCAAGACCCACCTTGTCAGACCCGGTTTTTCGTGATAGGTGAAGTTTAAATTGTAAGACCGAGCTCAAATGGTGTACTTTGGAGTCCTTTTTCGACCTAAAACTAATCCTGCGTTCCTAAACGTTTACAACTAAATAAACATAATAACACTTGATACTGGCCAAATCATTTGAGAACGCCATTTATTAAAAAAAAAATTGAATTGACTTGATTCCCCCTGGGCTCTCGGACTAATAGGTTAACAACAGCCATTTAGGATGCCTTTGACGGTTCAACAAATCTGAATTTACAATCCACATGATAAGAAGGAGAACATCAATCTGTACTATTCCTGTGTTTATTCATTCGTCAAAACCGATACATAGGTAATTAAAAATAAATAAAAACACCATACTCAAGTTTAAAATGAAATTGGTTTAGCTGAATCATCGGTAGGCATAAAAAGAAATTTGATCGCAATTTGTGTTTTTAGGGCCACCTATGTTTACGCACTCTTCACGGGGCTGTGCGCTGATGTTCTACCGAGGCCATCGTTTCAACCTCAACTGGGAAGCTCGTCGGCTGAGCAGCAAGAGACGCTGGCGATGCAGCAAGTGGTATGCTGGCTGCAGAGTCGGCGTTATCACTGTCTTTGATCAGATCTTTAAAGTCGTCAATGAACACAACCATTTTTAATATTGATCGAGATCTATATTAAAGCAGACGTAAATCTTTTCTAATCTTTTTTTAATACATAATGTACATTATGAAAGGGCTACCAGGTATGTATGTGTATTAACTTTTTCATATTCACATGAGTACTGTAAGGAGCGGCCTCCTTTGTGGTTACTGGCTGTTGGACAGATTTTATATTTCATTCTAAACGTTTTAAATATTTTGAATAACGAATTGTTACTTTTTTGTTTGGGACTCTCGATGCTGACGTGCTAGAGAGTAGACGCGTTGCTTGTTTTTAAATGAGAATCTTATAAGAAAATTATATAATTATACTGAAACGTTATGATTGTGTTCTCCTTTTTAGCTAGTGCCCATTTGGCTAGTGCCCACTTTCAGAAGTTTACAAGTATGACTATAGAAATAATTTCATGTGTCAATTAAAGATTATTGGTACGAGTATTAGATGCTTGCGAGCACTGACAGCCTCTGTTTTGAGTAATTAAAGCAATGCACAAAAAATGTTCAAACCATTGAGATATTAGCAATGGTTCAAACCAAAACTCAAGTGTGTTTATTTGTCCCTAGTAATGGAAGTAATCATGTCTAAAAATGGAAGACCGATGTTGCGTCATGGGTGCTACCGGTATTCGAGACACAGCAGCTTTAGGGAGGGCAACCCTCGAAGTTTGTGGGTGTGCGTGAAGTGGTCCGCAGGGTGCCGCTCTTCCGTCACCACCTTCGAAAACATCGTCATAAAAACCAATAACGAACACAACCACATTTAAAGTTAACTATTCTTAGTTCAGTTGGTTAGAATAGGATTGAACATGAAATATAAACTTAGAAATATTTAATTGAAAAGTGAAACTCAAATATAGATCTCTTTATTTCACAAAAAAGAACGGCTTCATTCATTGTTGTTTTATTTTGCAACAACATAAGTATATAATTAAGGTAAAATAATCAATATGGGCACAACATTAAAAACAAAGTTACCTATACATAAAATGTTTCATAAACTATGTAGAAGGTTAATATTTCTCTACGTTCCGAATCAGAATGACAGCGCAGTTAGCGCGCTGACTATCGTACTTTTCAATATCATCTCTACGAAGAAGGTACAAAAAAGTAGTTTTACAAACTATTGAGGGAAACAGGATTGCATAGAAAGTTTGATTGAATAAACAGTTGTTGCATTCTTTATTATTCTTTTTCACTCTCAGACCAGAAATTAGTTAATAATTTCGTTTTGAAGATGTTAACTTTTTTCCAGAAGCAGTATTCTCTGTGAGTCAACGAGGCAGACCATTGCTTTTCATTAACGGATATCGGTACAATCCAAGGAGGAATTACAAAGCAAAACCTGAAGTTCTCTGGCGTTGCGTCAAGCAGTCCGCAGGGTGTCGCGCTTCGGTCACCACCTTCAAAAACATCGTCATAAAAACCAATAACGAACACAACCACTCTTAAAATTAACTATTCTTAACATAACACTTCAAGTTAATAGGGTTCTGACTCTAAAATGGAAATGGTCAGGTCATATCCAGAGAGTGAAGGATGGAAGATGGTCACAAGATGGAGTCCGCACATCGTGTAGTGAACTCACCCAAAAAAATGTAATGACGAAACTAAAAGATGTAACATCCAAAAGTTAATAAAGTATTCATTTCATTACAAATAATTACCAACTGGTATCCAATGTACAAAGAAAGAAGATGAAGACCACTAAAAAAATAACAAATACACAAGTTCACAAATAATTTTATTTAAGTATATGAAATTCGTATAGGCAAATACAGTTTAATAAATAAATACAATTCTTAGTTCAGTAGGTTAGAGTAGGATTGAACATAAAATATAAATTTAGAAATATTGAATTAAAAAGTGAAACTCAAAGATCTCTTTATTTGAAAAAAGAAGAACGGTTTTATTGTAGTTTTATTTTGCAAAAACATAAACTTAAAATTAAGGTAAAACAAACAAAATGGTCATTACAATGAAAAAAATGAAGTTACCTAATACATAAAATGTTTCAAAAACAATGTAGATAGGTTAATCTTTCTCTACGTTCCGAATCAGAATGACAGCGCAGTCAGCGTGCTGACTATCGTACTCAATATGACCTCTACGAAGGTTCAAAAAAGTAGTTTTACAAACTATTGAGTAAAGAGGATTGCATAGAACGATAAACAGTTGATGCATTCTTTATTAAGAACTTAAGATTCCACTCCCAGCCCAGAAATTAGTCAAGGTATAATTTCGGTATGAAGATGTTATCTTATTTTGTTCCAGAAGCAGTATTCTCTTTAAGTCAACGAGGCAGACCATTGCTTCTACTTCATGGATATCGGTATAATCCAAGAGATGATTGCAACACTAAAGCTAAAGTACTCTGGCGTTGCAGCAAGTGGTGCACAGGGTGTCGCGCCTCCGTCACCACCTACGAAAAGGTCGTCATCAAACAATCAATCAGTAAAGAACACAACCACCCTTAAAGTTAACTTTTATTAATTCAATAGGTTTGTTCGGTTTAAGACCGCACATAAATTAATACCTTGTATTTTACTAAGCATTTTGCTTACGCTGCTGCAACCTACTATAGCTGTCGCAGTCTTTTACATTATTTTAATTACTTATTATTATAGTGCGTTCATACGTCATAGAGAGAGGTCACCATTATATTTTTACCTGTACAACTTTATTCTGATTATATCTACATTTACTTTAACTTCGTGTGCTTCTTCTCTCGACGACGACGCCCTCAAAACGAATGGACGTAACTAACTTAAATTAACTTACGTCTTTCTTCGTCCTAGCGTTTTCCCGGCCTAGTGCTGGGGTTCGCTTTCCTACTTAATCTTCTCCACTTTTCCCGGTCTTCGGCATCCTTAGGTGTGAGATTGTTCTCTTCCACGTCTTTACGTAAGAAAAAAATGTCGCTGGATTTGAACCTTCAGTGGTTGTAAGTTAATACTCTTCGAGAAAAAATCGTTTTGGTTTAGCAATTTCAAAATAGTAGACGTATCACACGATAAATGTCATTACTACGTGTTGATTTAGTGATAACGAAATAGTGGACCACGTATATATTCCATGCACCCCACGTTTTTAGTTTTAATACCTACAAGAGTACAGCAATAAAAATCACAATTAAAATTATTTTATACTTTTTAGTGCATTAAAAACGTGTTCTGTTAAAAATACTCTCCTAGTTCCCGGTTTTGAAACTGCGGTTACATAGGCGGCCGAAAGGGCTATATTACCACCCTGGCAGAAAAAGCGATTAGTACGTTAAAAAAAAACTTTTTTACTTTAATAATTATTTTGTGCTTTTTAAAGAGACCTTTAACATCACGCACGTATGACTAAAGATCTTGTCAAGACAAATCCAACGAGCCCAAACACGATGAGATTATGTTGTGTCGTTGAAAAGTTTCTATGGCCACCTTCAGGTTCCATCATGAGACCAGCTCTATGGTACCATGCTTTGTTTTCACCAGTGTGATACTTTGGTGTGACTTTGAGTCCGTCATTGTCATGATCACATTCCATCACTGGCTTGAAACATCGTCCAAATAACTTGGCTAATGAAGGTGTGTTTGCAGAATCTAGCTGTGCCATAACTTTCATAGAATATATTCCATTCTGCCGATTGCTGTCTCATTAAAGACAATTTTGTTAAAAAAATATATTTTTGTATTCTTAAATTGTTTTAAGTTGATTTTAATTATATTTAGTTTTATAGATTGTTTACATGTTGATCTAAATATTTTTAAACTGATTAAACTTTGATTTTTCGCATATTTTTTGTTTTATTTCAGTGAACCTAACACATTGTGTTCAAATTTAATTACTACACGTACAGTCATGAGTAAACAATAAATGGACGTAACTATCTCAAATAAGAAAAACATTGTAACACGAACACACGTAACTTGAGAATCAAAATCAACAGTAAACTTCTACTTACGGCTATACGTGTTGTAGGCGTGAGTTGTGCTCTCCAAACTTTACATCTATCTCAAGAGTACAAACTGTACGTACTTACAAGGTTAGAGCAGCTTTGAACATAAAATATATCCTTAGAGAGATATTCTTAAAAAGTAAAACTCAAATATACATAGGTCCCTTATTTTATTGCAAAAAAGAACGGTTTCGTCGCCGTTTTATTTTACAACAACATAAGCATAAAATGAAGTGAAAATTATCATAATCGCAACAAGAAAATGAAGTTATCTAATGCATAAAATATAATAAAATGTTTTTCATACATATACGTGAAAATACGATAAAGGAAAACACAGTAAGCAATCCTGCACACGTCTGAGAATAAATATTAATGTTGAGCAATACGCATAGATACCTAGCTTTCATTCACTAGAGTGTAATTTTAATAAAAGTGTCAACAGAATATGAGTTGATATTGAAAACCATTGCGTTTCGTTCCAGAGCCATTTTTCACTTGGTCCCAGCGCGGGCGGCCAATGATCCAGATGGGTCATTACCGGTACATTCAGCGGTGGGGGCGGCAGAGTGGGCGGCGCGTGCGCTGGGAGTGCCACCGGTGGCGCGACGGCAAGTGCCGCGCCGTCATACTCACCATCGATCGGGAAATCGTGCACCACCACAACTCTCATAACCATTAAAGCATCGATGCAGCTGAAGGACTTCCACAGCTGGACAAACACCTCCTCATAGAATCTCTAAACATGAGTTGAAAGTTGAGATGCTAATTTACCGGCCATTGCAGCAATGTAATTAAAATTTGTTTCTAGATAAAAATAGAAATACATACATAGTGATCACGCTCCAATCCCCGAAGAGGTGAGCTTGGGAAACGCAATCGCCTGTTAAACTCTATTTTCCCAGAAGAACAACGTAGTAATAGCTATGAAAATTTCTGCACCATTATACGATCATCGTATAACGGAACACAAAAATCTTATTTCCAAAAACATTGTTTTATGATTTATCATTCTATGATACATTCCCAGTTTTTTTTTAATTTTTAACAAATTACTGTTAAAATCATTTGGATTGGATCTGAACTGTGGTTTCTGTATTATTTTATAGCCTAAGAAGATACAGATGTAGATGTAGATGATGCTGTTTTAGATGAACAAAATGTTTCCGTTTTTACTTCTCGACAAATCAAGACTATTTATCCGCTCTAGGAAGGTTTTTTTTATATTTATATTAGAAGCTCAATCACAATACGGCTTTATCGCGCTCTGTAATTGCAAATATAATAGTTAATTATTGTATAAAGCAAGCAATGTTTCAATACAACATTGTGTTGACACAACTTGTTCTTATGCAAAATATGCAGTGAGAGTTGACTTTATTAACAGTCTGAAGATCTGAAATTATTAGATTTGTATTTAATGTAAGTACCTGCCGATCCTGTAACTATCTACATGTAACTACCCACATGTGCCTGTCATGTTCTAAGGCCCGGTAAGACCTGGATCGTTACCATCTTACCAACTACCCTCTATTTTTGTCTTTGTTTGTATTTTTCCGCTTTATAAAAATCAATATACTCATATTTATTTATTGTAAATAACATCAATTGATCGCCAAAGCAAATAATTAAATTAATTGACTCAAAGCGATAAGTGAAACATAATATATTATGTAGTAATAATATGAAGTGTTTTAAAAAAAACATGTTTCTTTTTTATTTAGTACATTTTCTACTGTTTTATATATACTCACCGGCACATCTAACCGCCCACTATTCATTTCAGGGAATACTCGTGATTCTTTATAATTCTATCAGCTGATGTCAGTTAAAAAGTTGTTAATTTAACGTTTATTTAAGTGTGTTTAATTTATCGTAAAATTATCAACAAATCAATTGTAATGTATAACAATAAGCGTTGTTAAAAATTAACCCGAAATACAAGGGTGGGCGATTAGATGTGCCGGTGAGGTATAATATGTCACCGTAAGATTGTGAACGCCGTTAGTTTATAAGCTTACTCGCGATATTATAAACTTACGGAAAATTGTGAACTGAAACGAACCATTTACAATTTTACGTATTATTTCTCGTTAGTTTATAATCTTACAATGTCAAACCGTCAAATTGTAAACAAAGGTGCAGAGTTCATAATCTGTCGGGTTTTATCACCCGTAAAATTGTGAGACCAAGGGCCTCTCATTGTTAAGATGTTTTGTCAAGTAATGCAAAATAAAGTTACACCAAAATTGGTAGAAAAACTACCTATAATACATTAGTTACGTCACACTGTTACTTATGTTAAATTATGTTATAAAATATGTTAATGTTTTAAGTCATCGCGCGCGTTCAACGACGACGACGACTCTCGTCGACGTGACAATTCTTTTGGCTTGCGTGCAGCCTGAACGCAGTAAGATGCTGAGTTTCATTTAGACAGTGAAATTCAAGTCGCGTCAATCTGAAGTCCAATGTCAGGTCGTTGACCGTACAATATTCCTACCCAACCGATTTTTTTATTATGATGTCGATCTCTCCTTCATGTCATAAGTAACAATATCAAACATTTATTTACATTTACTTTATTGATCAATTGACAATTTCAGGTGAAAAACTAAAGGTTAATCCCATATTTACAAATTCCGGAAGAGGAGGGCTGGCAATTCTAATTGGTTCATACAAATATATCAGGCACAGGACTGGCGCTTTTAGAACTAAGTGGGTGTGCAACAAGAGGAGGCACTATCGATGCCCTGCCAGTGTCTTCACTGTGAACAACAGGATCGTGCAGCACAACACGCGAGAACACAACCATGATTAACAAACAATGTTTATATGATATGGTAATCTAATAATACTGTTTATCGTAAACTTATTTCAAATATAACATGTCAATTATATCCACTCCGAGTCTTTTCTGGTGCTAGTTATCCCTGGCTATCCAGCGCTTGTAGCCTAATAGGTTTCTTTGCGGCGGGAATGGTCCGGGCTTTTTAATCATTGACAAAGGTAATGCTTATAGATAGATGTAAGTTTTATATTTAATTGATTAAATAGTATGGAGCAATTTGTATTTGAAATAAATTACACAGAATTTATTGTAAATAAATATACGTAAAATAGTATCGATTTTTAAAGTTTTGTTTCATTTGTGGTACATTAAAATATCGGTTCTCTCCTGTTGCATGCTTGTCCGTTGAAACTTTTAAAGTAACGCTTGATGGTTGTAATAAACACACCTATATATATATATATATATATCTGACCTGCGTGAATACTTTAACTTCGTGATATAATGATAATGATTAGCAAAACCTGAATACAGGAATAAGTATTAATTTTACTGTCCTTTAAATTTAATTGAAATTACTGTTTTGATTCTTAGCAGACGGAGATCTTTAGATTTTGTAAATGTATTTTACTGATGTAACTATCATCAACCTTGGGCTACTTGTGAGTAACTATGGAAGCAGGATAATTCAATTGCATAAAGAGATTTATCACCAAATAAGTTAATCTGAGAAAAAGAAATTATAGTTATTTGTCTACTTACCAGTTTCTTTTTCAACGCTTTTCATTTTGGACACTGAACATTTGGACGCTCTTATTTATCTGCTTACTAATATTTCCAGTCCCAGTGATGACTACCAGTAGGAATGGCTGGCCTGTGATACAGATCGGCACTTACCGGTTCATAAAGCGCAGTGGACTGCAGCGCGGCCTTAAGAAGCAGTGGACCTGCAACAAGTGGCCCTCTGGTTGCCGCGCCTCCATCTTCACGGTCGACGACGAAATCATCATCACAAAAAATAATCACAACCATTGATTTATCATTCGTATCGTACAGATGTACTGTAGGTACCCATTCCAGGCATTCTTACAAATATTTCAAATTATTTTCATATTTCAAAGCTTTATTTTAATTAGGCTTTTAAGCACAGATACCGCTCAATCGTAATGATTGTACTTTAATTGATGTAAATCAATTTTAAATATTTGTTATTACAGTTTTTATTAAGTTACTACCTCCTGCTGATGTATGTCCGGACAGAATACATATTTTTTTTACATCCATTTACCTACATTATTTGTATGCATTACTTTGTCATTCTGAGAGAGTATATATGTCGTGGCCATATTGTAGAATTGCCCACATCATGAAATTTTCGATCATTTCATGAAATTGTCGCATTTCATGATGTGGCCAACTAAATTTGACCAGATTATTAAATCGTAAACATTTCACGATTTTGTCATCCACGATTGGCCATATCGTGAAAAAAGGACGTCCATGAAATATTTAATAAGAATCTAAATTATGTTTGGTATTTATTGTTCTCTAAGTCCGACAGACATTTTCAGAGTACTTTTTTATCATAAACTCTTTTTTCTTTCTCGTTTTAATAACGAATTATTCACTTTTTCACTGCGAGAAATAACGCAGCCGCCATGTTGTTACATAAACAAGGCGTTTCCAGCGCCTCTATCGGAAATGAATGTCATAATTTTACGATATGATCAAGAATCTTGACCATTTCATGAAGTAGCTGCGTTTTTAGTTGAACATATCGACAAACGATTTCTTATCATTGATCTGGCCAAGGCTCATCATGATGTGACCAATGGACAGTGAAAATTTCATGAAATGATCGAAAATTTCATGATGTGGGCAATTGTACGATATGGCCACGACATATATATATATTTTTTATGAGCCTATTTTGTGTCCCACTGCTGGGCAAAGGCCTCTCCTCTATCACGCCAGGCATCTCGATCGCAGGCTAATATAGACCAGTTTTTAATGTAGCGTCCAAGTCGTCCCGTCTACGAGGTCTACCTCGCCGTCGACGACCATCTTCTGGTATAAAGTCCGTAGCCAATGTTGCCCACCTTTCAGAGTGCATGCGGGCGACATGTCCCGCCCAATCCCACTTCAGCTTCGCTGTTTTTAAGACAACGTATGTTAAGCCTGTTTTAGAGCGTAAGGTCGTGTTCCTTATTCGGTCAATTCTTTTCACACATAGCTTCTGTGACTCTGTCAATGACCATGTCTGTGCACCATAGGTCAAGATGGGCAAGATACAAGTAATTTAGTAAAATATGATTTCCATTAAATTCCAAATTTTTACCTATTTCTTCTAAAACTTCGTGTTACATAAAACTGTGTTCCATTATGAAACATTTGATTCCAGAACAACAACTAGGGCAGGACGGACAGTGCTGAACTTCGTCGGGAACCGGTACAACTTGGGCTCTCGTAGTGACAGCCGCCGCAAACAATATTGGCGCTGCGTCAAGATTTCCTTTGGGTGCCGCGCCTCCGTCCTAACCTTCGAAGGAGAGATCATCGAAGTTAGAAATTAACACAACCACTAACTTAATTCTTCAATATAGTAAGCTTACTTTTTTCTCTTATTATAGGTTAAGTTAAAGTATTGCAAAGTTTATGATAGAGCCTTGATTATCTATTATAGGACTTCTCTTGTCATATGAGCTGCGGTTGCGTTATGACGTTGACTATATATTTTATTACATAACATAATTATGATTCCATTATTATCTGTTAACTTAATCTATATTGGCATTTAAAGTGTATAACAGAGCAAGAAACCACACATTGAAGAAGAAGGAGAGTGTCTAGGGCATTATTTTTTCCGGGTAAATAATTCTATGCTGGCTGTAGATTGTAATCGGTAAATTACGTTAAACAATATTTTTCAGAACCAATATTCATGACAAGTCGGACAGGATCGCAGGTGCTGTCGATGGGAGGATATCGCTATTATAGGAACCACAGGTCCAAGGGTGTGACAGCGACATGGTTCTGCAACCGGGCCACTTGCCGCGCTTCCGTGCGCGCCACGGGGGAGTGCATTATTGCCGTTAAGCCCCACCACAACCATTAGACTATCTATTACTCGTAGTTGAACTTATCAATAAAAACTGTCTGATGAACTTTAAAGGGTTGTAATGAGTGACACAATAGGGAGATAAGCTTTGTGTGATATATCTAAAATCCGCATTCACTTCGTGGTTAAAATGTTTTTTCGTTTAGAAAATAAATATCCATCGACTCGAGCAAAAACATAATCACAAACACGCCAGTGTTTTGTTTTAGCCTATGATTAAGAATTTAAGTCATGATTTATGTTATGGTGAAAATAAAAGAGCGACCTTCAACTACTGTAGTAGAGTTTTGTTTATGTAAATATAAAAAGATATGCTTTTATATCAGTTCAAAATGTGCGAATATTTATATTCCTCACCAAAGTGTTAATGTTTTCTTCAAATTTAATCAAATAAATATTTTTGTAAACTGGCACTTTGTGTATATAATAAACACTTCTTCAGTCCTTTATCCAGTTAGAGCAGTAGTTACAATTCAATCAACAGAAGTTTTCAGTATTTAAATTTTACGAACGATAAAAATAGTTAATTGTTTTTTTTTTCAGCTGATTTGATGTTCGTAGAGTCTCGCGGTGGCAGGCCGGTGGCCATAATACAGGGTCATCGTTTTTACAAAAATAACAAGGCCAAAAGTATTATATCGACATGGTTCTGTGGTCGAGGATATAACGGCTGCCGAGCATCGGTTAAAATTGCTAATGACGTAATTATTTCCCTTAAAGATACACACAACCATTCCTAAGAAATAAGCAAAAAGCAAAATTTTATATGTGTAACATAATTTATAATAATAGAGGAGTGCTTACCTTTCTTACTCGGCCTTTAATTCAAAACTTTGATGCACTTTTGAAATCGTGATAATGGCAAAGCTATTTTTTTGCAAACTGCTTCTAGCAGTTGTAGCCCATCATGGAGCGAATGCCCAAACCCCCCCTTTATCTGACCAGGAGGCATTGAGGGCTCTAGTCGGTTACTTTTGCATCTTGCACGAATGCAAAATAAGAGTATAAGTAAGAGCAATTATTAAGTTGTAATAATTTTTATCTAATTGTTCAGATAATAGTTCAAAAATACTAGGTTACTAGTTTCACAATAATTACCAAAGTTTTTTTTAAGTATATCAATTATTCCAAAGAGTACGCAAATAAGTCTCTTTGATGCACTGAAGTTTTTCATATGAGAATTTTTTGTATCGATCGAAAAACTTCTTTACCGAATGTCTTAGTAAAGAAGGTACTTAAACTTATAGCATTTCATTGTAATTGCTCTTATTTTTCAGAATACTTTTTCACCAAGACACGCGGTGGGCGCTCGGCATTGATCGTTGGAGAACATCGCTATTACAGAAACAACAAGTCCCAAGGCAATGTAGCCACATACTTCTGCAGTCGCCAGAGCAGCAGATGTCGCGCCTCCGTCAAAGTCGTCGACGAATTCATCGTTGCCATAAAAAACCCACATAACCACTAGTTGAAGACGATGGTTTTCTTCTTTAGTTGACAAAATTTCTGTTACCGCTTATACTCGTACATAAAAATGCTTTGTTACTGTTTATACAAAATCGTGACTTTCGAACTGATGAAACTTTGATGTTGTAGTTATTGTAAATAAATAATTTGTGGCTGTTGTCTTCTTTTATTTTTTTTTTATTTATGATCATATCTAAATTGTAAGTATTTTTTTTTGTATTAATAAAACATATTTTGATACATGTATTGATAAATTATGAATTTTATATGGTTTTTTATTCAATGGTTTAAGAAAATTCCGTACTTAGGTAGTCCGGGAATTGAACCCGCCAAACATTGATTTACAACATAAAATAAATAAACATGTTCGAAAGAATTAAATATTACGATCCTACATAATACGATGGTATGTATGCATGTGTGAAACACTTGAACTTACGCCCAAAATTAGATATCTCGAAGTAATCTTTGACCAAAACCTGAGCTGGCAACCACACATTTCGGTACTCACTAAAAGAGTACGAAAACTGATTCCAGTTTTTAAAAATCTTAGGGAAGTTACAGACGTATATCTTCTCCGACATGTTTATACTGCTATATGCCTGCCGGCGGCGTGGGGTGGCTCTGCAAAAACCCATATGTTGGAGATGGAGAGGGCCCAACGTGCCATTATCAAAGTAATGTTGAAAAAGCCAAGGATATATTCAACTGATACGCTGTACAGAGTAGCCGAACTCATAACCGTCCGACAGTTGTATATACGCGAGATAGTCTTGAGATTCCATAGTACAATTACACCACCAGTAAATATTAAAAATAGAAAACCAACTATACCATGCAAGTGTTTTAGAACAACATTCGCGCATCACCAATACCCTTTTCTTAGTTCTTTTTTACACAGGAAAATATGCAGAGCGGACAACATAACAAACACAAATAACTACACGTTCAAGAAAATCCTGTTTGCAAACTTAGCAATCTAAACTACTTAGAAACAGAATTATTTTTAATTTCTATATCGTAATACTAGCGGTGCGCACGCGGCTACGCTCACGTTGTGTGGGAATAAGACTTTTCCCTTTAAAAGTATCCTATGTTTTAATCCAGTGTACAAGCTGTCTCTATTCCAAATTTCATCCCAATCAGTTCAGTAGTTTTTGCGTGAAAGATACAGACTTTCGCGTTTATAGTATAGTAAGGATTATACTACTTTATAATTTACTGAAATTTGAGAAACACACACGTAACCACATCTCTAGACTTATATAAACATAAACAAACACAAACCAATACACACCCACCACACTACATAATGGCACACCAAATAAGTTTTTCAGCTGTAATTGTGTTTAATGCTTTTGTTTTGTTTTACTTTACTTTTTTTTGTTCTAGATTTTTATTTTTTGTAATTATTGACGTATAGGACGAGACTGACTCCCAAGATACAGTTTTATACTAGTTTGGAGCGAGTACTGTTATTTAATTTACTTAAAATAAAATAAAATATCTAAATATATAAAAGAAGACACTAACTGACTGACTGACTGACTGACATATCAACGCACAGCCCAAACCGCTGGGTCTAGAGATTCCAATTTTGGCACCTCATTTCCCACGCAGGTTCGCAAAAATCCTCTAATACTCTGGAAATTAATGTTTTCTATTTTTCATAAATTGTAGATTAAAAACCAAAGTACCGGCCAGTATCACACTTCACATCACACTCACACTAATAATATAAATGTGAAAATACGAGTATATTTGGATGTTTAGATGTTTGTTCCGCTTTCACGCCAAAACTACTGGACGGATTTGAACGAAATTTGGAATGAAGATAGTTTGTAACATGGATTAACACAAAGTATACTTTTTACAGGGAAAATTCTTATTCCCACATTAAAATCTTACATAGCGTGAGCGTAGCCGCGGGCGGACCGCTACTTACAAATAAAGTATTTTACTTTTTGTACTGAGAGATATAGAGTGATTTCAAAAAGTGGGGCAACTATCCGGGTTTTACTATAGATATAAATGTACAACAATGTATTATATACAAGTGTTTTTACTTACTTGCAGACACATAAATAGAAGGACTTTAATAATTTTTGACGCGGTTCTCATAGTCATGGAGATCTCGGTCCCGTTCATATTACAAGCGTTATAAAAAATGTGTAAGTGTATAAAAACTACAATTTAAAGAGATTTGTTTTGTTGCTAAACTTCAGAGCACCAATGTCAACAACCCGCGCAATGTGTCGAGACTTTTGTTAGATGTTTTAAGAAAGAAATAAATAATAAAAGGGGAAACATCGTCCCTGATCCCAGTTCGACGCGGGAGAGCTTCCCCCTAAGCCAAATTTTTGACATTCATAATATAAGTAGAATTACGAGAGTTAAAATTACTACCTTAAATTATATTTTAAATCATATTTCAATAAATCAATAAATAAATCAAGTTCTTTTATTTTTCCTATACTAAATTAAGTACAATTTTCGAAATTGTAAGGTCAACCGTGTGGTGACAGCAGAGTATAATACATTTGTCACCAACCCCTACTCTTCCCGTGGGTGTCGTAAGAGGCGACTTGGGGACTACACATTGAACAGGGAACGGGCAGCAGCGCTCTCTGATACAGTAACCTTTTAATCTGCGATCTCCAACCCGCCTGCCAAGCGTGGAGATTATGGCAAAACCCTCCACTTAAGTGGAGGAGGCTCATAGTCCAGCAGTGGACTGTAACGGGCCGTTGATGATGATGAAGGTCAACTTACGTCACCTAATAATACGATTTTATGATTTGTAAGTTCATCAGATTACTAATTTTCAGATCTATTTTTCTATACTACTCCCAAGGGCACCACAATATTACAGCAGGGACACCACCGATACTACAAGAACAACAAAAACAGGGGGGATTACGGGACCTGGTTTTGCTACCGTGCAGCAAGCAAGTATCGCTGCAGAGCATCAGTCCAAGTACTTGACGGGCAGATCATCACATGCAAAAAAGAACATACTTGTCAACTGATGCCTGAGTAGGCCTCTAGTCGTGCGGGTTGTAAGCAGGGACCGGACTACCCGTTGAAAAACCCCTTCAGTCGTTTGGGTTTTAAGTATTTACAGAATGATAATTAAAATAAATATAGTATGTTTATCAGATTCCTTGATAGGTTTACCCTGTTGGATTTGCAAACGTTATAATTTGTATAATAAGAGTACGAGATATCGTTGATCAAAATCGTAAGGGTTCCAGTCCTTAAGGTCGACGTGGACAAGCCCACTAGTTTTATTTGTAAACCCTGGTGTCAGAGTTACTCATGTGCCAAAGACCTTTATTATAGCTCGTGTAATTTACGTTTTGCTGTTAAATAAAAATAAATAAATATAATCCATTATTGTCATTAGTCATCATTACATTTAAAAAATATACACACTATAAAAAATAAAAGACCCCATTTTCTTGAAAAATAATCACTTTTACTAGTCCCTTTTTTATCTAATCTCTTACTGATAGTTCCTTAATTAAGAATCCTTCCACATGTTTTAAGTAGTGCGTTAAAAATTTGAAGTCCATACCATAAACCCTTGTAGTATCGTCTCGTGTGCTAACGACACTCTGACTAATACATTGTCAAGAGACTCACGTATACAAAATTGCAGTTCAATCGGTTTAAAATAAAAAAGTTGCAGAATATGATTATCATAAATACTAACTAGTGAAATTAAATAAAAGCTTGTAAAATGTTCTTACAGGTCCAATATTCACCACATCCCGCTATGGAAATCCGGTTATTCTGATTGGTCAGTATCGATACAACAGGAAATCATCATACCGATACGGTCCCAAAGGACTCTGGGTTTGCAGCAACACCTCCAGAGGGTGCCGAGCATCCGTTTCGACTTTAGACAATGTCGTCGTGAAATTTAAAGGCACTCATAATCATTGAAAAACAACTACATTGGCCTAATTGAGGTATCTTTCTTTCACTCACTCACTTTGTAAGTGCCATTCATTACACAGTGCTGCTACTATACTCGTAGTTAAAATATATATTTTTATAAACTCGGAGATCCGGTTAACCAGTAATTAGTAAATTACGATATATTTAAGGTAATACAGTAAAATTGATCAAACTTTCGTGTACCCGCTAAACCAATTCCAAAATGTGTAAAAATCACGAGAGCTTGAAATAATAACAATAATCATCATCAACAGCTTAAATAATAATATACAAGTTATATTAAATGTTACTAACTGCTGACCTTAAAACATGGCGTATCATTGATTAAAAAAGCTGCTTATTTTCCTATTTTATTTTCATTCTTTCAACTACATCAACATCAATTTCTAGAGGATTTTATGTCGCTGGTGACGCCTCTTGACAGTGAATTTGACGTCCCACGTCAAAAGTTATTTTTTCCGCATCGGTGGTTATGTTGGTTTTGTTATATTTATCCCTTTCTAACTTATACAGCGGGACCCATTTGTAAAAAAGTCTTCAAATAACGATTTTCGTTGATTCACGCGGACTACTGGTATGTACTTATTAGGCATATTTTTCTGAACATAAAAAGTAGTCACTTCCTAAAAGTATGGAGGGGGTAGCTATGACGTAACAAAGAGGGCGGCCGGGCCTATTCTATTTACGCTATGTTTAGATAACTACTGGGCCGATTGACTCAAATAGAGTCTCAAATGAAATATAATTATTTTTTTTTTTTTTTTTTTTTTTTTTAATGTAAACCTAAAACCAAACGAAATATTTTCAAAAAACTACATTTTGTAAAATCAAACATTTTTTATCATGTGAGAAACTCGGAAACCGTTAGGATTATGGAAATTTAACTTATTATAAAAAATATAGTTATATTTATCAGCTTTCTAATGAATCTTAAATCATTGAAATCGAGCTATAAACAACGGATATGCAGTCAACTAAGTGAGCGTGGGTAGCGCCGAACTGACTAAGGTTCTTAGATTTTGGTACGAATAATCTTGAAAATAACGTAACAAAACGGGTAGAATCACAGCAAAATAAAAAAGTAGAACAGGCAACATATCTTTTATTCATATCATGGCACTAGTTGTAACTCTTAGTTTTAACTATTTGCCAGTCAAAAAATTTTTCTTCATTTTACTGCGAACTAACTTCAAAATTTCTCGTAACAAATAACGCTTCGTATCGTATCGAAATAAAACTCTTCGTACTTGCACGTTCTTGCATTATATTTCAAAACAAAGGACTCAATGGTACTGGTCTGTACTGATTGACATGAGAGTGTAAATGGACGCACTCGAGGCAGAGGCAGGTCTCTCACGTGCGAGAGTGTACAGCCAGGGTTGATTTCGTAGTATAATTATACTATTTGTACCATAGTTTCATGTCGCGTAGTATATAGTATCCTAATGCTTGGATTGTACGCGAAAATACCATAATTTTAATACCCAATCATCTAAATGTTTTTTAATTGACATTAACCCTAATGCACGAACTTCTTTGCCGTATGACAACATCAAATGCAAACGAGAAGCATTGTGGGTATTCCCGTGCAATGTTTTGCTGCTTATCTTTGCCTCTTTGACTGCTGGCCGTAAACATTTTTGGTATTTTTGGATTTATTTTGAATTTGGAAGTTAAGCAGGGTTGGAATCAGGCTCCCATAAAATTATTGTCTATGGATATTAAAAAGATACTTTTTACCAAAAAATTATACTACGTTTTGTTTTTGTGTTGAAAATGTTTTAAATTAAATAAAAACCACTTGTTATTGAAACGTTATTTTAATATTATCACATAAATTTAGGTAAATTAGTTTATAAAATCACTTAATAAAATGAGAATCTCTAATTCAGCTAATTTTTCAATGAAACTTCATCGATCGCGCGCAATTTGTTGCTATACATTCATCTCAGCCATACTCAAGCAGAAAAAAATATCCATCTCTTTACCTCAAAATGACGGAACGAAGGTGGAGGCGGAACTCTTAAAGAATCGATTAGATTTTCAAGAGTTATGTTTTATTTTCTTCAGCAAGATTTTTACACACACCCAGTCCAACCTAGAATCTGCTCTTTTTCATCAAGTCAAACTTAACTTCAAACTTAACACTATTAAAATAACGTTAAATTTCAATAACAAGTGGTTTTTATTTAATCTAAAACATTTTCAACACAAAAACAAAACGTAGTATAATTTTTTGTTAAAAAGTATCTTTTTAATATCCATAGAAAATAATTTTATGGGAGCCTGATTCCAACCCTGGTACAGCCGCCATTATATTTTTTACATCGCCAACACTGAGACCTATTCATTCCGGGGAATTCCTGCACCGTGAACTTTGGCGTTTGTAACTTCATTCATTTGAAAGCATATTCCCTTCGTTCCGAGACGCGCTGAAATCGATTAAAGTACCCGTAATCGCGTTCCGAATCATTGTCAGCCATAAATTTTTTTGCTTTTCTGATCGCTGACAGCGCTGAAAGTCTGATTCGGAATGCGCCCTTGGTATTACAAGAGGTTACAAGACTTTTATGTCATTTTTGTTTTGAAATATAACGCAAGTAGTGCAAGTACGAAGAGTTTTATTTCGATACGATACGAAGCATTATTTGTTACGAGAATTTTTGAAGTTAGTTCGCAGTAAAATGAAGAAATATTTTTTAAAACTAAGAGTTAAAACTAGTGCCATGATATGAATAAAAGATATGTTGCCTGTACTACTTTTTTATTTTGCTGTGATTCTACCTGTTTTGTTACGTTATTTTCAAAATTATTCGTACCAAAATCTAAGAACCATAGTCAGTTCGGCGTTACCCACGCTCACTTAGTCGACTGCAGTTCCGTTGTTTATAGCTCGACTTCAATGATTTAAGGTTCATTAGAAAGCTGATAAATATAACAATATTTTTTATAATAAGTTAAATTTCCATAACCCTAACGGTTTCCGAGTTTCTCACATGATAAAAAATGTTTGATTTTACAAAATGTAGTTTTTTGAAAATATTTCATTTGGTTTTAGGTTTACATTATTGAGTCTTTAAAATAAAATAAAGTTTATTTAATTATCTTTCATTTGAGACCCTATTTGAGTCAATCGGCCCAGTAATTATCTAAACATAGCGTAAATAAAATAGGCCCGGCCGCCATCTTTGTTACGTCATATCTACCCCCTCCATACTTTTAGGAAGTGACTACCGCACTTTTTATGTTCAGGAAAATATGCCGAATAAGTACATACCAGTAGTCCGTATGACGGAGGTGAGTCCCACGGAAATGAATTTTATTCTCATTGGGTCCTGCTCTATTACACAAACATGATCATGAAGGACAAAGTAAATTGCATATTCCCGCTCATTTCATATAAATATATGAAAATCGTGTCAGTTGAAAAACGTGCAGTGAGTGTGGTGTTGGTTTTGGTATTTGATGTGTTTTTTAGTGATTTTACTTGCATTTTTACTGTATAGGTAAAACATGGAAAGGTAAGTAATAATTCATTATTGATACTAATTTTAAGTGTTTGTGTGTGTGTGTGTTTTTTTTAGTGTGTAAAAATCTGTCCCCAAAGTATGATGATCGTCTCTGTCGAATGGTGAACATCGTTTGAAATTCTGTTTTTTTAATACAAAAAATGAATGAAATATAATTGTACTGCTTCATTTAGATTCCCAAAGGTATACATTTCACCTAAATTTCAAGTAAAACATGTAATTCTGTAAAAAAGGGAGATATTTTCAACAAAATAAAGGCCTAGAATCTGCTGGTCGGTGTGACGGACAATTCACAGACGGGGTTGTTAAACGCGGTTGGATAATATGGATACGACTTTTGCATCTTCTACTTTTGCGAAGTGATGGCCTAGACTAGAAGACCATTTCGTAATTATATACTTCTTGTGGTTAGGGTACACACACTTAAGGCCTTCGAATATATTACAAGATTTTTTTATTACAGAATAAATCCGAATCTCATCTGTATGAGACCCACTTTTTAGACCAGATTCGGATAGTTCAAGGCCATACCAACAACTAATAATCTTAGTTATTTTTGTTTTCGGTTTATAGTTTTTGAAAAAATTGAGTTTTATTGCAAGTTTTTGTGTAGGTGTATTTGTGTTTTTTTTTTGTTCTTATTGGTTTTTAAAGTTTGCTCGTTTCTAATAAAATGTGCTTTGCATGTTATTTTTTTCTTTTGTTGCTTATCTTAAGGTCTGGATTTCGTTCTCGCGGAAGTCGTGGTGGTGGTCGCGGAAGAGGGGGGATTGTGGAAGATGGTGAGCGTGGTGGCGGACGTGGTGGCGAACGTGGTGCGCGTAGAGGAGGGCGTGGTGCACGTCGTGGTCGTGGTCGTAGTTCCCTTGGAGACAGACGGGCTGCTGTAGAGAGGCCTTCTGCAGTTGACCCGTAAGAAATTTTAAACATCTAACTTATTTTGATATACTAACAAAATTTTAGTGTGTTTTGTGGACTCGTTTTTGTTAACAAAATTTGTAGACGGTGGTCAAAACGCAATAAGAGGTATGAAATTGTAAGCCGCCCGGAAGTCATCAGGAACTATAATCAGTATTTATGGGCGGCGTTGACCTGGCCGACAGAAAGTTGTCAGTATGTCCTGCACGCGCTCGAACCAAGATGTGGACGTTGCGATTCATAACACATATGGTGGATTTAGCAGTGTGTAACTCTTGGTTCCAATTCAAAGATCGTGAAACCCAACGTAATATACCCGCAAAAAAGAATCCTCATCTAAGAGCATTCAGGTAAACGCTCGGAGAGTCTATGGTTACTAAAAACACATTGTCCTCAGATTCTGAATCTTGCGATGACGTCGAAGAACGGCAGCCAAAACTTTAAAAACGAAAGGTTATCATTCAACCAGTACCGGCTGAAAATTCTCGCTACCACAAAGCAGATCACTTGGTTGCTTATTCTGATAAACAAATGAGATGCAGAAATTCTGATTGCAAAAAACATACTACCGCATATTGTGTCAAAGGCAGCGTATTTTTATGCAGCACAAGAAAACCAAATTGTTTCGTGGAGTTTCACACACCAAACTTTTGATATGTTCTTGTTATTTTTAGAATTTTAACTTTGCTAAGTCTTAGTTTATTTTATATGGAGATTATATCTTGACTGATTTAGATTAATACATTCAATTTTTTAAGTTGATAAAGCAGATCTGCTGACTGTGATTTAAAGTACAAAATGTAGCTATGTAAGAAAACTAAGCCTTGTGATTTTTAAAAGATTACTAACAGTATAATTGATGGTTAAACGAACTTACCTAAAGTGATGTTTGACCATAATTATACGAGACGCTGCATCCGAAGAGATTTATTTATTCACCATGTAGATGTTTAGCGCCAATAGTGAAATAGGTAATAGGAGCATATTTAAGCAGAACAAGCTTCGAAAATAATCATATAGTAGGTAAGTTTAGTCATACATTAGAGTGACTATGCTCATAATTGTAAATAGTAGCAGAGTTACCAAAACTATATATGAATAAACAAAGAAACAAGTTCTACTAATCAAAATCAGCACACAGTTTCTGCAAAAACCTTATCCCCCTCTAGCAATGGTTGATTATAAAATTTTGTAAACACAGCAGAGTTCCCCGACCAACTACCAGTATTTTCTGTTGGCTGCTGAGGTTGATGCGTGTCGAGGTTTATGAGCAGAAAACACTGTAGTATCTACCCTGCTCTCACCCAAAACCTGTTTTATCCAGCGGCTATATCGAAGCACTTGCATTGTGTATTGGGTTTTCTGTAAGTTCTGGGCAAGATTCGTGCACTTTGTGTAATTTCTAGGAGGATAATATTCTTCCAGGACATATTTGTTTGACTCGTGAACTTTGACATTGGACAACCGTAACATGGATAGCGTCTGCACACGCTGTGCAGTTGACAACGCGAGAAGAGCTACCAACTTCTTTGTTAGTTTTCCAACAGAAATTCACTATCGGGGTACCAACCAGAAACTAACTACAACTAAATTTGGATTCCATGTGGACTGGTATCTTGAAAAATTTGGTTTTCTTTTGAATACTCCTTTGAGAAAACGAGAAACTAAGCCATCTTCACTAAAATGTTTACCCAATATCAAAGCCAGAGCCGAACGTACAGTAAGTATTTAAATTGAGTAACTAGCACCAGCCTCAAAAAGAGATGTTATAGAAATTGTAATACAAATATTATATCCTGATCATAATAACAAGAGTCCTTTGCAGCAAAGAAATCCACCATTTTTAAAAAGCACTGGTGAACTGATCTTAATGTCTATTGTATTTGGTGCTAAATATTGTTTTTTATATGCTTCCCTGATAACAGAGACGACACCAGGGCACAGAAGAAATAATAGTAGCAACAGAAACTGCTCTTCCTGATAGAAAACATTCGAGTTTAAACTCAGCATGTTACTACGCCGCTAACTTTCAAATATGCCGAGTGTTGCAGCGCTTGTAATGAATAAAAAATGCACCTCTGAGTCTGTATTACTTAGACCATCACATCCTTTACATATATATATATATATATAAATGCCGCTCCTCCTGTGAGCCCGGGTGTTGCGAGAAAACTGAATAAATTAATGAATGAATTTACTGAAAAAACTAACCGAACTGAAATGATGTGTCCCATTATGAAAATTAGATAATTATAATATTAATTATTAATAGAATGCACTGAGGAATATGTAATGTAATAATTACGCTCGTAAGTACTTACTTCTTACTTACTACTCAATTATCACCTACTTAACCCAAATTTTATTTATCTAAGTAAGTTATTATTTTGTACATAAATATTACTCTTTTAGTACCTATGAAGTAGGTAAGTAGGTCTTCATCACATCAAGTGTACAATTAAACACGAGAAAGAAAAAACAATAAGGTACAAAAACGATGCTAATACTTGCTAGGTAAGCTAGGTAGCTAGGTTTATGTTTGAGCGCTGTAGTTGCCAACAAACTGTTTCAGTTTGGCGAAATTTGTTTGTGTATGTCAAATGTACCACTTTTTGCAAATAAATCATCATCATCATCATCATATCAGCCTGTTAAAGTCCACTGCTGAACATAGGCTTCTCCAATCGCACTCCAGCGCGATCGGTCCATAGCCACCTGCATCCAACGAGACCCAGCGATCCATTTGCAAATAAATAAATAAATAATAAGCATAGGTAATGCAAGATTTAAATAGAAAACCACCATTTTAATTCTCAATCCATTTCTGTGACTCAAGTCACGGATGTTTTACAGTAGACCGTTATATACTGAGCTTTTATCTGTACCAAATTGTTGCTAGCAAGTTACGTATGAAGGTTTAATCTTAGTGGTAAATGTTAAATAAAATTGTGTTAGTCCTATGTTTATTAAATACGTACATTTCGGTTGTAATGTTCTATAATAGCGTAAGTACAGCTAGAAAGGTTCCGTTGATTTGATTACATTATTATGTATTGTTCATATTACTATTGTGTGTAAAATAAAGATCTTTTAAAATTAACTTCTATTTATACTTAACGATGTTTGAAGACAAATGACCGGTATATGTTGAGCTTGCATTAGTATAGTCTTAGGTCTACTTACACTGAATGATTTACGAGGTGATTGATTTCTTACGCGAAAAAATATCTAAAACTTCCGATATTAGTAGGACGCGTAAAGAATAGAAACTTGTCGTTTCCATTGTTATTTAAGATAAGTGTTTTTACTTACTTACTTACTTTAATACTAGAAATAAAGAGTTGGTTGCTTATGTCAGCCGACTACATAAAATTAGTAATTCTTTTAAAGGCAATTGTATACGCTATTACAATAAGGTCCCTACTGATATTAAAAACTTGCCTTTAGACAAGTTTAAAATAATTATAAAACAGAAATTGTATAAAAAAGGTTACTATAGGATATCTGATTACTTAGAAGACAGGTGTCCATGGGAATAGATTGTTTGAGTAGCAGGCTTTTTCGATATGTAATATGCATTAATTTTGTAATTGACAATATTTTATTTAAAAAAGGAAACGCAAAAGATGCGACGACTGTGGAGTTTCTTCGGTGAGCTCTTCTCCACAGATTCCGCCATTGTGTTAGTGAACTCACCCAAAAAAATGTAATGACGGATCTAAGTGATGTAATAACATCCTATGGAAATAAATTATTTTGACTTTGACTTTGACTTTAAGCAACCATATGCTAAACTGTATTTTTCCGCCTTTCTTCTCGTATTATCTTTATTATTTTTACACATTATAAAAACAAATAGAAGACGCGCGTGTATTAGAGCGCGCACGTGAGTCCCTCCTGACTTAGCCTCTTCGTGGGGCCACCCGGCGTAGGTATATTCCGGCGCTTTGGCACGGAGTGTATGTAACCGACCTGACCAGGGTCGGTCGACCTGACCAGGGTCTGTCGATCTGAGAACTGCGGTGGTGCTCGTCTGTTCGTCTGGGCAGAGTACCGGTGGATCCTCGGCCCACTCTGTCTGTACGCTCGCTGACCTTGTGCTCGGGGTGAGCCTTTCTAGTTTCCCTGAGTATAGAACTTACGGTTGTGTTACGTAATATCCGAAATATTTCGTTTTATGAAAAAAAACCAGCTCGTTCGGCAGTTTTTTAAGGATTTTAATCTTGTTTAAGTCCTTTCTAATTTAAGTCGCAGCTAGACTAGTAAGGCCTGCAATGCTTAAACTAAGGTGGTTCTGAGCTTTTTCCAACAACTTGTCTCGGTTTTTAACGGCTTCGCCCAAACTTGGTAAAATTTCTTAATTCAGTAATGTGCTTTGATTAAACGGAAATTATCCGGGATTAGTCTTTTTCCGTTATTTCCTGGTTTTGTTCTTTTGTTAATCCATCCACCAGAATACGTCCCAAACGTTTAGAGATCTCGTCCGGTATCTTAGGTCCGAAAACTTCATCTTTTCCTTTTGGGTCTCCGAGCGCTTCGAGGATCTCGTCAGGAAGTGTGGTAACATGAGATGCTGCAGAAGTACTAGGGCCTTGCCCTGAAGTAGAAGGCGTAGGATTGGTATTATTAGCTGATTGGTTTATTTATTGGGGCTCGCCTGCAGGGTTCGGGCTACCCGTTGAAAAATACCCCTTCAGTAATTTGGGTTTTAAGTATTTACAGAATGATAATTAAAATAAATAATATATTTATCACATTCCTAGATAAGGTTACCCTGTTGGATTTGCAAACGTTATAATTATAGCATAATTAGTGTACGAGATATCGTTGATCAAAATCGTAAGGTTTCCAGTCCCTGCTCGCCTGTACCTCCATTTTCTGTATGCGTATTGGAAACTGGCGTCACAACCGATCTAGGTCGTCAGTCATCAGACTCCGTATTTTATATGCGATCTTTTGATCGTTAACTTGACCGAGACGATTGCAAGTAGTTTCGCCTATGGTCATCCGAAAAGACCACCAACTTAACAAAGGTAGGTATGTGATTTAAGTTTAAAGTCACTGTGAGTAATCGCGGTAGGCCACGGGACTAATATGCGATCTGTTGATCGTGAACTTGTTTTATGTTTTTGGTGTCAATAAAGTATATTTGTATTGTATTGTATTGAATAGTACTTTCGAGACGATTGCAAGTAGTTTCGCCTATGGTCATCTGAAAAGACCAACAACAACAAAGGCAGTTATGTGATTAAGTTTAAAGTCACTGGGCGTAATCGCATTAGGCCGCGGGACTAATTGGTTTAAAGTCACTGGGCGTAATCGCATTAGGCCTCGGGACTAATTGGTTATCAGCACATGATCGCGTCATGGATAACCTCTTATATCTTGCACCACGATGCACGACACCTAATAATATCTTGCAGCACGTGATCACGTCACGTAGAATAATAATAGGTTAAACAAATCGTAAGTGATATTATTTATAGTGTTTATAAATATGTATTAGTTTTAAGGTATTTATTATATGGGCCTCTGTTTACATATATAAGACCTTTATGTAAATATTGCCTGAAATAAATGATTATAATTATTATTTACGTTAGTTGGGACGGTATATTTACGCCGTAGCAGCAGATTAACTATGATGATTACAACATGGTTTACCGTCATCAGACGGAACAAAAATAAATAGTCATAATAGATATGTATTGCTTAAACTTCTATTACTTATCTTGTTTATTATCCTTGGTCATCATTATCACTTGCATCCGATGAATATTCATCATAACGGCGACTGCGGTGTAAACCATCTTCCAGTCATCTTTTTTTTTTCAAACGTGAAGAATTTTTATCCTTATACTTTGTTTTACCCATATCCAAGGATAAAAAAGCCGTGTATATCACTCAAATTCACTTAAAATAAAGAAATACTAGAAAAAACTTTGTTTTTTTTTTATAACTGAATTACTCAAAAATAATCCGTAAAATTAATCGATGTGTCGATGAAAAACAAATGAGAATCGTTCGAAGCGCGCGGCCCCACAGGAACCCGGTGGTGGGGGGCGCTGCAGTAGTTATAGTCATTTTAATACTTTTTCTTTCTAGATTTATATTTACAGCTTTAAATATTGTGCGATGCCTAGTACATTGAAAAATGAACTACCTACATGGTGAATAAATAAATCTTGAGGATGCAGCGTCGTAGTATAATTAGTAAATAAAGTTGAGTGTGATCTTACAGTTGTGTTTTACTATACAATATATTATTAACCTTTTATTCAGCAAAAGTAAAAAAAAAACTCTGTAATTTAATATAATATTTCTGCATGGCTTCAGGAGTTGGACTATGTGAGTCGACTGAAAACTTATTTGTAATACTTACTTAATTCAATAACTTCCATTGTATATAAATTAAAGTTATCTGCTCTTATCTGCTGCGTGGAATAAATGACTATTATTATTATTATTATTATTATCTAGTGCTTATAAAAGTGATCCCAAGATAACCATCGTAGGGCTAGGTAGAAAGGGATATTTATTCATCCTCATATGTGTATATGAGGATGTATAAATACACACACACACACATACACAAACACACACACAGAGACAGGGGAACTGTTGACTGCTTAGTGGATAACATAATACTAACCTACATTAGAAGAATTACCCGATCCCAAGACGCTGTTGTCGTAGGGCTAATCATTCAACAGTCCCTTTCATGCTGTCGTCCATACATACAAATACATACACACACACTCACACATCCACAAACACGAACCACACACACACACACACACACACACACACACACACACACACACATAAACGCACAAGCATCCACATACACTCGCACGCACCCACATACACTTTTTGGTTCTTCCTGTTTTTCCTCATCTCATCATTATTTAATTATTTACGTAGTTACACACACACACATACACAAACACACACACAGAGACAGGGGAACTGTTGACTGCTTAGTGGATAACATAATACTAACCTACATTAGAAGAATTACCCGATCCCAAGACGCTGTTGTCGTAGGGCTAATCATTCAACAGTCCCTTTCATGCTGTCGTCCATACATACATATACATACACACACACTCACACATCCACAAACACGAACCACACACACACACACACACACACATAAACGCACAAGCATCCACATACACTCGCACGCACCCACATACGCTTTTTGGTTCTTCCTGTTTTTCCTCATCTCATCATTATTTAATTATTTACGTAGTTACAGCTAAATATTTAAGTAAACTGTTTTTTTTTTTTTGCTTTTATTCTTGTAATAAGGAGAGTGGCCTGGTGATCCTTAACACATTTAACCTAACTTGGACACCAGTCTCCCACTTAAGCTAACTTCAATAATTAAGGCTACATATTTACAATGCTGTGTTAATTATTTTTAAGCTTTGGGAGAAATAAATTTATATTATTATTATATATTATTTTTATTTTTTATTCAATTTTTTTAGATTAGTTAGTTACCTAATAAATTGATCCTGATAGTTTTTATTGAAATTCCTGAAAAAAAGTCGTCGTTCTTCAGAGGTTAATTTCATTTTAATTTTTAGGAAGTGAACTTGATTCTGACGACGATGTTGTCGACGAGGATGATATGGAGATGCCACCGGTTTTGTTGCCCAGGTCGACAAGGATGTTCATGGATGCGGATGTGAAGGTTGAGGAGGAGGCACCAAGTGCGATCATTTGTTTTGATTGGCCACAACAACCTCAAGCACAGGTGCGTGTACGTATATTAAATCAGAAATGTTGTAGACATTTCGTGAAAGACGTCCACTGGCGTATAAAGGCTTCCCAAATATCTCCACAATCATCGATCCTGCACTACCTGCATCCAGTGGCTTCCCGCAACCGCAAGTTTTTATTCGCGTTCATATAAATTTCTCCCAATAGAATATGCAACACGATATGCAAGAGTGACGTTATTCCTCTGAAGGTACTTTACAATATTTAATAAATAAATTTCACTGCAGACTGAAGCTGATAGTTCAACCCTTGCCGACCATGTAGCTCCCGTGCCTGCTCCAGATCGAGACCCTCTCGAGCCCACAGCAGCCGAAAACTACAACTTGGAAAAATTTGATTTTGTGTGGAGGGCTTTTTCACAACCCCAAATCGATCCCAAATTGCGGCGCGAACCATTTAGCTCCCACAATTGTGGTCCTACTGTCAACCTGGCCAATCCCTACGAAGCGTTCACCGCAATTTGGGATCGAAGCATAATGGAAGAAATTGCTAGAGAGACTAATAGATACGCACAACAACTAGCAGCGGCCATGCTCGACAACCGCACTATACGACCCAACAGCCGTATAACCAAGTGGGTTGAAACGAATGCCGACGAGCTGTACGTGTATTTCGCTACTATCCTGGCGACAGGCATAGTAGTGAAATCGTGTATAGAAGAATACTGGAACAGGACCCAGGATATTTTCAGCACACCTGGTTTTTCGGTGGCATTGCGGTACGACCGCTTCTTGTTGTTAAACAAATGCCTACATTTTCGATACAATGACGGCTACAATAAGGAAAACATGACACGTTCAGAGGCGAAGCTGTTCAAGTTGCAGCCAATCTTAGACCACCTTAACAGCAGATTCTCAGAGCTGTACAACATGTCGCGGAACATAGCGTTGGACGAAAGTCTAATGATGTGGAAGGGTAGGTATGACATCAACCAATTTATCCGCAACAAAGCAGCCTCAATCGGGATTAAAACTTATGAAGTCTATGAATCGAGCACCGGTTACTTGTGGCGCTTCGAGGTCCACGCAAGACATACCAGCACCCCCGATCCACAAGACCCAGTATCCGGGGTTGTCACGAGCCTTGTGCTCCGACTTTTAAAAGGGCTTGAACACCAAGGCCATACAATATGGATGGACAATTTTTATAACTCTCCCGCGCTCGCCCGAGAATTGAAGTGCACGGGCTTCGACTGCGTGGGAACGCTCCGTACCAATCGTCAGTTCGTACCCCAGGAGCTGATGAATTTGAAAAAAAAATACATGGCGATTGGTCAAGTGAGTGGTTGCACTTCAGGGGATGTTGAACTGCTGGTATGGCGTGATTTGAACCGCGTGGCACTCATCTCAACCTACCACGGGCTAGCAACCGTGCAGTGTGGCGACAAACTGAAGCCAACTATCATCCCGGATTATAATATCTGTATGGAGGGGGTTGACCGTAAAGACCAGATGCTAGCCATGTACCCGATTGAAAGAAGGCGGAACAGAATCTGGTATAAAAAGTTTTTCAGACGGCTCTTAAATGTAAGCACTCTAAATGCTTACATACTGCTCAAGGCTCGGAAACCAATTTTTCACAGAAGTTTTCGCAAAACTTTGGTGGAGGAATTGATTTCCAAGCACTCACCACAATCACGCACCATTGAAGCTCCCTTGCCATCCAGCCAGCAGCATTTCCCGGCACTCTTTGACTGCATTCCAGGAAAAGGTGGCGAGAGATATAGGAAACACTGCAAAGTTTGCAAAAAACGCACCAACGGCTGTTGCAAAATATGTAATGTGCCTCTGTGCCCATTCAAATGTTTTGAGCCCTACCACACTGGACAGACAAGATATTTAGGTGCCTGCAATTAAGATACGTCTGAAAAACAACGAAGTATGTATGTCATTGATTATTATGTTCTACATCTCTGGGAACTTCTGATCATGTCATTATTTCAGATAGCAAGCGTCATTGTTTTGGAAATTATTAGGTGAAGGAAAACATCGTGAGGAAACCTTTTCGAGTTGTTAGTTTTTATTTTGATATTTTATGTTTCTCCTTAATTTTATTTTAAATACTGTATTCTACTAATTAAGCCCTTTCATTTGATACCCGTATTATGGCAAGGCTTGAAAAAAAATGCAATCCGCCATCTTGTACTGGCAACCATCTTGAATTTAGTTTTTTTCTAATTTACTGAATGGAGAACACCAATATGTTCTTATTTCACTTTAAAACATGCCTTATATTAAAGTTTATATCATGTACGTACATTACATTACTTTTTATTTCATTTAAATACATGCAATTTTACCAAAGTTATCGGGCGGCCATCTTGGATTTAGTTGTTTTATAATTCACTGTATTCTACTAGTGAAGCCCTTTCATTTGATACCCATATTGAGGGGGTTGATAAAAAATACGTAATCCGCCATTTTGTAGTGGCGGCCATCTTGAATTTACAACTATACTGAATATAGATGATTGTATTGTCATCAAAACCAAACGTGTTGGGTACAATTTGTTTGGGTACAACAAAATTGGGTACAATTTTAGATCAATCGGAATTTAGTAACTGAAATTTGACCCCTTTTCTGTTGTCCGATTGATCAAAAAACAAACAGGTCCAGCTAAATAAAACCGTTTAAAAATGAAAATATAAATATTATTACGAGTATTCATAAAATAAAGAAGTTATTATATTCTTACTTTTATCACTAGACTAAACTAGTTGATTCCATTTTATGTTATATGTATTTCATGGACCGGATTTACTGGATCCGAAGTCGTATCCATACTTTTCTAGTCTGTCTGGGTATTTAAGTGGGACTTTTTATGGTTTTGTATTTTTTCTTAGAAACATATAGTTGTTTTGTTATAAAATAATACCTTGGTTTATGAAAATATTACAAAAAAATAATAATACTTGTTGCAGAAACTAAATAAGCCTAAGAAAAACATCATTTTTGTGAGCACTTTTTTTAGGCTTAGTTTAAGTACCATTTTTAAAGGACTCTTATTTTGGGAGCGAGGTGGTGGGAAGGCTAGCTAGGCGCATTTGTAGGAGCGAGGTGGTGGGAAGCGAGATGGTGGGGCTAGCTAGGCGCATTTGAAGGAGCGAGGTGGTGGGAAGCGAGATGGTGGGAACAGTATCAGAGCGAGCACGGTGAGAGTTGGTGGGGAAGGCTAGCTAGGCGCATTTGAAGGAGCGAGGTGGTGGGAAGCGAGATGGTGGGAACAATAATTCTACTAAAATTATATTGAATTTACACTTGTGCAATTTTATTTCACTTTTAGCTGATATCCTAAAGTTACTGTAAAAAACAACAAACTTTAGGAGTCACTTTAGATGTGTAGCAAACATTGTTCAGTTTGTACCAATTTTAGAAACAAGGTTTGTGTTAATAAATATATGGTGATGTATGATGTTTTATTTTTATTATTCGGTAAAACAAAAAAGTGGATAAAAAAAAACAAAATAAAGGTTACTTTAGTGTCTTATTATTATTTTATTCTCAAAATACAGTAGTTTCTAGGGTACCCCATAATAAAAGTCTTACTATTACTGTAATTATATACCTATTTAGCAACAATTTACTAAATCATAGAAGCACTAGGTAACGTATTTACATAATAATGACGGGAATAAACAGATTTCCGTGTAAAATCGGAGAAATTCGACATGAAGTACTGCCCCTCTTAGACCCTGTCTGTGACAGTTCAGTGTGACGACGGTTCTACAGAACCAGCATAGTGGGGGAAACGACGCCTCACGTTCGAAAGGATGATGCAAAAGTGTATGTTGAAAATGTGTCATGCAGGTTATTACAAGTACTAGAAATATATGATGAGAAATAATCGCTTTAAATATGTATTTTAAGCCAAAGTAAATAATAGAGATAGTTATATTAACAAATTGAAGACCAGTGCTCGTTGTGTTAAGCTTTGTTCTGGTTTCAGTGCCGTTTCTGACGACTTCGCGCTTCGGCAAGCCGGTGCTGATAATGGGTGGCTACCGATACAACCGACACTCGCAGTACATGCACGGGGCCAAGGGCCTGTGGGTCTGCAGCAAGGTCTCCACGGGGTGCCGCGCTGTCGTCACCACCCTCGACCAACACATCGTCGACATCAGGGGAACCCATACTCACATAATTCGTTCCAATAAATGTTCCAAACATTATCTTAAACTTTAGATGTGAATTTGAATATTTGTTCTATAAACTTTTTAATGTTAACAATATACTTATAGGCATATTAATTTGTTGTAGTACCTGCTTACTAATATGTAAAAAGTTTAAATATTAATTTTTAACCAGTCCGCGCCCGCTATATTACCACCCTGGTAGAAATAGAGATTAGTCCGTTAAAAATAATAATAATATTATTTATGAACTTTCTTTGCTATGAAAAAACTAATAGAAACATAATAAACCAGGTATATATGTATAACATGATGTTTCTCGGTAGAGTGTTCATAATATTATACCTAAAGCCAATTTTTTGCTTTTTATTGTACGCACGAAGTAAAATATTTCATAATACTTAAAATACTTCATTTAAAAATACTGGAGTGGAGTGAAAAGGAGTTCAATAAATTTTTTTTTAGTTTAAAATTTTCGGTTGAAGATGAATTATTTGCCCTTCATTCAGGTTATTTATCTGGGCAATGGAGCGTTGGCAGCAGCGTCTTAACTATTCCTCAATATATATATATCAGTGAAGAACGGTCCATACAAGCCGATTCCCATCGGCTTACCTTTCGAAAATCCGCTCCAACAGCCTCTAACGCTGATAGTAATTTACGTACACGCGAGCGCAAGATACTCGTACATTGCTTTTTTTAATACAAGTCGAGGCGGACGACGCTCTACAAGCACGTCAATGTATATAAAATCACGCACGAGTCGCAAGACCGACCGAGTTCGTGAATTGCCAGTGTACTCTGTCTCTGGGTGCTCCAGTTTACTTCCATATTTGCCTTCTCACTCGCATGTTGCCGGCGCTGCCAGTTTGATTTGAAACACACCCATAAAATGGCGCCATAGAAGCCGAGTCGGGTCGGCTTCCCATAATTTCTTTCTCTTTCTAACGCATTACGCATACGCGAGAGAGGAATTGATAAGACAAAAATTGAAAAAGAAGAGTTGCAGTAAGAAAATACATCGCGGGGTAGACATTTTTATTTAATTTTGAAGTGTGATGTTGTGTGATTGGTTAAATTATAATTTATATGGGGAAGTAAAGTGATTAGTACATGTCCGAGTGTTTGCTTGTTTGTAAACAGTGAAATTGTTGTTTTTATTGTGTTTTCACGATCTGTTCAATACGGTAAGTTGTTGAGTGAGTGTTGTGTGTTCTGTATACTATTATGGCATTAATTCATATGGATTGTCAACTGGCTATTAGACTACTTGTGTAGCGATGAATTCCATTTTCCGTACTCACAGTTTTGAAAACAAAAAGCATGTCATTTAGTTAGGTAGGCCGCACTCTTCCGGCTTACCTTTGTCAAAATTTCACCCTTCGCCACTGATATATATATACAAGAATTGCTCGTTTAAAGTATTAGATAAATAAGTATATATAATGAGAATCTCGGAAACGGCTGCTACGATTTCGATAAAATTTGGTATATAGGGGGCGTCAAGGGCGATAAATCGATCTAGCTAGCTTTTGTTTTTGGTAAAACAGGATTTCCCCATGTTTTCGGGCTTAAAAGAATTTGTACGCCATATCATTAAAAGAGAAGGTTAATTTCGCTGCTATCCATAATAAGGACGCGGTGGCTCCGTGGGGAACCGGGAGGCAATGAAATCGAAGGTCAGGCGATCGAATCCACATGAATGTACTTTTTTATTTTTTGTTCATGTTTCTTTTTTTGTTTGTTTTTAACTTTTTAATTCTTTCATTTAGTTATTTAAATACAAAAATGACAGAAATAAAAATTTCTTATTTAATACCTTATTTTTTCGTGGTCAAAATTTGTTTTAACAGATAGAGCAATTTTTATAGGTATGTTTTTTTTATTTATTACTTACCGTCGTCGTCGTTGTTATTACTTATTTTTTCATTTACTTAGTTCAATTAAAATACCTTTACAGAAAATCACTTCGTTTTTCTTACACCGAAAGTTCTGCAACAGATGGCACTACAACTCACATAGTGACGAAATTTTCTTCTAAAAAAGCATTTAAAAGTATTTTCAGTTATTTTTTCAGATATGTAACACAGAAATGGAAAATGCAATTTTATCCACGGAGACGTTATTTAATCCACGCAACCTCAACAAATTCAATTTTATATTACTAGTAGCGCTGCCTTTACCACTGTTAGGCATGGGAATAATAATTTATTTTCCTTTCTGAATTCTATCCAAATTCCGATCCTAATTTATTGTCAATGCAGGGAAATCTACACACACACACACACACACACACACACACACACACACAACATACCCTCATACTCACCCCGTGTCTACTATCCTCTTATATTTTGTTTTTGTTTTATTTTTACTGTTTTTTTCCTTTTTGTTTTTATTTCTCTCATTATAAATTGATTGCTCTGTAATTCAAAATTTAGGTTTCATGTCTGTGGAGTGGGAACCTGGTGACCTGTAACTCAAGTCCTGGACTTATCTCAGGCACCAGTCTCTCACAATCAAGCTTTCTTTGTAATTACTCATAGCTAGTTGCGTAACTAGCTGCTTTTTGTGATGAGAAATAAATTAATTTATTATTATTTATTATTTTTATTAAAAATTAAACCTAGCTAGATCGATTTATCGCTCCCGAAACCCCATATAATGCTAAATTTCATCGAAATTATCCACGCAACCTCAATAATTGCAAATTTATCTTACTACTAGCGCCGCCTTTACCATTGTATCTGTGAAGTGGCCAAAATTGGAACTACTGCTAATAAGTTGGTAAGTTAGTTGGTATGGGAATAATTTATTTTCCTATAATAGTCCTTTCTGAATCCTATCAAAAGTCCCATCCTATTATTTTATAATACATAATATATTCTTTTCCTCGTTTTACTCGGGCCATCTGATGGAAAACTTTCAGACCACCAAAAAATTTATCAGAAATGATCTTTCATTTTTGTATTTAAATAACTAAATGAAAGAATAAAAAAAAAGAAAAAAAAAGAAACAAACGAAAAAAGAACAAAGAAATAAAAAATATATATTTGTCGAGATTCAAACTGCGAAATCGTTGCAACCGTACGTTTCCGAGATCCTTATTATTCTTATCTTGCTCGTTTAAAGTATAAGAGTGGTGCTACTATGTCTAGCCGCGTGTACTTTCTTTTGAACGTATGAAGTAAGTAGAGTTTATCGATTGCGTAGGTGTCTTACAAATAAAATAAACGAGCTAAGCTCGGTCAACCAGGTACTTTTATTTAAAAAAGGAAACGTAAAAGATGCGACGACTGTGGAGTTTCTTCGGTGAGCTCTTCTCCTCAGATTCCGCCATTGTGTTAGTGAACTCACCCAAAAAAATGTAATGACGGATCTAAGTGATGTAATAACATCCTATGGAAATAAATTATTTTGACTTTGACTTTGACTTTATTTTGAACGGACCTAATCTACCAATGTGGTAATATAGTGGGCGCGGACTTTTTATTCAATATATACCGTTAGACAAAAAAATATTTTTCTCAAGGAACGGATTGCGTGACAACTAACCTTTGCAAAACATGATCATGATCATTTCTAAATCTAATCTAAATCCTCCAAATTCTTGAAGCCGTCGCCGAGCTTATAAATTATTACATGCTCTTGTGTGTTCATTTAGGCGGCTACCTTACTCATAATAATATAAGAAATATCTGATACGATACTGTTTTGCGTCTTGTTGTACCAATACATTTACTACTACTTAACTTAATCAGCTAGTCTTGTTATTTTTTTCCACTAAGAAGTCGTCATATGTAATTTTTGTAACTTAACTCTCTATTCTCTTCTTCTCTGTTGAGTGGCTTTTCTCTAACAAATTAGTAGATGCAAATTGTTGTCTTTAATAAAATGTTTCGTGTTCTATATATTTTTTTCATTTCAAAACTTCAAGTACCACATTAACAGTCCAATGAGAAATAGTTATTTTTATTCAGTTTTAGTCTATAACAAATTAAATTTTCAGATGTACCTGTTTTCTGTACATCCCGCTGCGGCAAGCCTGTGATTCAGATAGGGAGTTATCGTTTCAACAAGTACTCCAGGAGTAAAGGGCCGAAGACTTTGTGGATATGCAACAAATGGAGCTCCAAAAACCATTGCCGCGCCACCATCACCACCATCGATGACGTCATCATTAAACATTCAAATGAACATTCTCATTGAGTTGGTCATCCCAGTAAAGACACTGTCAAACACACAGACTGCCCCTAGTTTGGTAAGAAAATGGCCTTTGATTGTTCAAAAAGTTTTTTTTTTTAAATGACTTTGCTGATTGCTATGTATGCCAAAGTGGTAATATAGCAAACGCGTACTTGTGTCTAAAGAGTAATGTGATTCAGCGCTTTGGAAGGCACGTAAAGCCTTTGTCCTGGTTATTATATCTATAAAAAATGTCGTTACATAAGCCATATTAGAGACGAAGAATACTACTGATACCAGGTTTAGTAAGGTCGGTCAACGAAGTTGATCAGGTTGAGTCGCTTATGGCTGGTTTACACGTATTAAGTTGTCAAGTAGCAACTAAATTTTAACTAAATTTTAAGTGACTAAATTTTAAGTAAGTGTTTACACGTCATTTTAGTAGTTAAGCTCTTTAGTTAGCCCAAGATGGACGATCAACAGTGAATTCAAATCTGTAATAAATATAATAAATAAAATAATAAAGTATAATAAAATATTTATTTTTATATAATTAATATTATATTATTATTTATTTTTTATATTATATATATATTTTTTTATGATTAATATTTAATATTAATAATATATTAATCATTAATGTTTTTATACCTATATAATAATATATATTAAAATATATCCAAAAAATAAACATAAAACACTCGCACTTAACTTCGCACTTCGCATTTAACTTAAAATTAACTAAATCGCGCCTTTCCAAACGTGTCAAGTGACAGGCCACGCCCACCAACTTACCCGAAAAATAGAAAAAGTTCTAATCTACTTGTTTACTTGCACACTAAATTTTAACTTGCAACTTACTACTAAATTCGCTGTTTACACGCATTAAGTTGCTTAAAATTAAGTTAAAATTTAGTTAACTACTAAACAACTTAGTACGTGTAAACCAGCCATTAACCGTGAAACGTGGATTGGCGGGAGGGGGTGAGTGGGCGGTATGTACGGTATTAAATCTGTGGTGACAGGAAGGAAGGTAAACATTTTACATTCATGAATGCACTGTGCTTTGTTCACAGCTCCGAAGTTCACCATGCCCTGCTTCGGACACCCGGTGATGATTATAGCTGGACATCGATATAACCAAAACAACAAGAGTAAGGGCTTGAAGAAGAATTGGTATCGCAATAGGGCGAAACTGCACTGTCGAGCGTCAGTTGTGACTGTTGAAGACGTCATAGTCAAATTCAATGATATTCATAATCATCTGTAGTTCTGTTTATTTTTGGCATGGTACACAAACTTATAAATAAATTTAAGGTTTATTATTACTAACATTAAATTCAATGGTAACAATTTATCCAGAATGTCGCGTAAGGTGTAACAACAATGCGATTTTGTCGTTTAATCGAAAATTAAGCTACACGAAATGGTGTGCTTGACTGCACTTATTTGGTTTTAATAATGAAATTATGTTCACTTACAGCTCCAAAGTTCGCCATGTCCCGCTTCGGAAACCCGGTGATGATAATAGCTGGTCATCGATATAACCAAAACAATAAGTGTAAAGGCTTGAAGAAGAGTTGGTATTGCACGAGGACAAAACTGCGCTGTCGAGCTTCAGTTGCGACTATTGATGACGTCATAGTCAAATTCAATGATAGTCATAATCATCTTTAGGAAAGTTGTTTATTTTTGGCTTAGATTAATACAACTTCCTTTGTAGTTTAATACATAAGGTTGCCTGGAAAAAATGCTATATAGCAATATGGCAGCCTAACTGTGGGGGACACATACACATCTTCACACACGACCATCTGATCACTCCTGTACACTCCTTCTTGTTCTTATTTTATGTGTCCCGTATTTTTCCTGTTTATGCATTAAAGTATATTCATTCGTTCAACTCCATAATAAAATATTTTATATTTGTGTATGGTTGATATCATTAAATTCAGTGGCAACTATTTTATCCAGAAGGTCACATAAGATGTAACAACAGTTAGTTAAAATTTATGAATTTGGTAGTTCGACCGAAAACTGGATGACACGTAAAAAATTGTGTGCATGATTGCACTTATTTCTTCTTTCTAACTATTTACAGCGCCACAGATCATCATGTCCCGCTTCGGAAAACCGGTGATGATGATAGCTGGTTATCGGTATAACCTCAACAACAAGAGTAAAGGCTCAAAGAAGAGTTGGTTCTGCTCGAAGACGAATCTTCGCTGTCGAGCTTCAATTGTGACTATTGATGACGTTATAGTAAAAATCAATGATATTCATAACCATCTGTAGTAAAATTTACCACTTTTATAAAGTTTAATACAATTTCGTAATAAATTAAACATTATTAATTGCGCATCATTACTGTCAATTAAATAATTTAGGTAAAAGTAAATTCAGGAGTTGTTCCTGTAACTATTTATTCAGAAGGTCGCATGTGATGGAACAACAATTCGATTTGGTTGTTCGACCGGAAACTAACGACGCGTAAAAATGCACTTATTTGTTCTTTCTATTTTACAGCTCCGCAGCTCATCAAAACCAGTTTAGGAAAACCGGTGATAATTATAGCTGGTCATCGATACTACCTCAAAAATAACAGTAAAAGCTTGAGGAAGAGTTGGTTTTGTTCGATGACCACGAATCAACAGCATTGCCAAGCATCAGTTGTGAATTTGATGGCGTCATAACCAAACACAATGATATTCACAATCATCCGTAATATTGAATAGACCCTAATTGGCACTTATTAAGGCGAGGTCCTATCCTAAATTAGCAACTGAACGCGCTTTAGTTGAAAGTTCAACCGACGCACTACTGAAATAACGTTAATAATTATTAGCTTGCGATGCTTCACGGAGGTTACGTCCGACACTGCACAGGAATCGTGCGAAAAACTCGTTTTTCTTGAACTCTTAAAAAACTAGCTGGTTTCGCCGTTTAGGTATTAATATAGCCACCCAAAAATACAAAAAAATATGTTGTTGTCGCATAAATATTGAGAAAACAGATTTGAATGTGGGGTGATTTTCGGTGATTTTAATTATTTATTTTTGCTTTATCCCTTGATTATATTAAAAATCTACTTGGTTACGTCGCTCTGTTGTCTCGGTTCTGTTGGTTGCAATTTTCTTGATTTGGTACATATTCCGAGTCAGATACGCGAGCAAGAACGATTTTTAAAATTTCACATTGGCGCAGAGTCGAATCAAAGCGGCGCGAATAGAAGCGTTCGATTCGTTGAGCAGACGCGCAAACGCGCTCGAATGCGCGCGGCTTCGTGAATACTCGGCCCTTTTTGTACTAGTTTATTAATGGCTTTGTTTTATTAAATTACCTAATATAATTTAAGCGTATCCTTACTTGACTAAGTAATTATTTACGTCAATGGTAACGGTGTTATCGAGGAGGTTGCATGCGATGTAAAAATAATTCGTTTAAGCAAGTTAATATTGTACAATTTGATTTGGTTTATCATTATCAGCCGAAAGACGTCCACGCTTGACGAAAACCTCCCCTAAAAACTCCGTAATGACCAGACTGGCGCTGGCGATGCCCCTACTCAACAGTTTTCCGTGAACTTTTCTAAAAAATCATCAGTCCTTGGGATGAAAAGTTGCCAACTTCCGTGTGTCTTCCGTGCGTTGTCGCTCTTCGAGAACATTTCTGCCCCAGCGCAGCGGCTATCAGTCCTACAAACAATGTGCCTCGCCCACTGTTATTTAAGTTTTGCAATTCATCGGTCTATCTCTAACTTTGGTTTGTATAATGAAATCATAATTGGTTAGATCCACCATTTTTTATTTTATTCTGCAGAAAATCTCCAATTTCAACTAAAAATTGAATGACAGGTAGGTAGTGTAAATATGACTCTTCTATTATTTTATTGTAATTGTATGTTTGCAGCTCCACGCTTGATCATGTCTCGCTTCGGAAATCCTGCGATTATTATAGCTGGTCATCGATACAACCTTAACAACAAAAGTAAAGGCATAAAGAAGAGTTGGTTCTGTTCGAAGATAATAAAACAACAGCATTGTCGAGCTTCAGTCGTGACTGTTGATGGCGTCATAGTCAAACTCAATGATATTCACAACCATCCGTAATATTGAACAGAGCCTTAGTTAGCTCACGACATTGTTGAGTCACGAGCTCTGTTTACCCTTTACAGGATAAGAGCGTCATTTAAAGCGTCTATCCGTAATAGTTAATTAATGGCTTTATGCAATAAAATTACTTTATAAAATAGGTATCCATATTCTTTGATTTATAATTTAATTCGATGGCAACTGTTCTATCGAAAAGTCGCTTATCGTAATGCAAGAACAATAAATACGTTTAATTAAGACTTTGAATCGGTTCATCATATAAGCCGTAAGACGTCCATTGCTGGACAAAACCCTCCTGTCTTGTGCTCCCTGCATTCAACGGGTTTGCGCGACCTTCATCAGATCGTCGCTCTACCTTGTGGGGGCCTAGCATACCCACGTTGCGATTTACATGCATGGTCGTCCTTCGAGAAGCCTTCTGCCAGTTCGAGATACCTTCTAGTATCAATTCTACAAACAATGAGCCCCTCCCACGCTGCACTGAAATTCAACTTTCATGATTTGATTCCGCGGAGAAACTCAAAGGTTAAATAAAAAATTGAGTGATAGGTAGAGAAAAACTGATGACTCCATTTTTGATATTTTCTTCCAAATATGTTCACAGCTCCACATTTCATCATGTCTCGCTTCGGAAAACCGGTGATAGTTATAGCTGGTCGTCGGTACAATCTAAACAATAGAAGTAAAGGCACGAAAAAGAGCTGGTTCTGTTCGAGGAAGACAATGCAATGTCGAGGGTCAGTTGTGACTGTAGATGACGTCATAGTGAAATTTAATGATATTCATAATCATCCTTAACTGTTATTCATGGTTTGTTTTAATAAAAATTGCAGGCTCATTCACTTACCACAAACTATTATAATAACCTTTAAATAACTTAAAACCATGTAATAATATGAATGCACAGTCGTGACTGCTTATGTTCAAGCGGCCTTTTTAAGTGAATCTTTCATGAAATTACTAAACGATTGGCGATTGGAGAAGGCTGACTTACTCTAGTCACTTCTTTTTAAGAACTTTGTTTTGTTTCCAGATTCTCTGTTTATTAAGTCCCGCTTTGGAAACCCGGTGTTGATGTTCGCTGGTCATCGGTACCATAAAAACAATAAGAGCAAAGGCCCGAGAAAGATTTGGTTCTGTGCGAAGAGGACGCTACAGCAGCACTGTCGAGCATCAGCTGTGACTATTCATGGCGCCATCGTCAAAATCAATGATATTCATAATCATCTGTGATAATTCACTCATATAATTAAATTTTCAACCCACACAATTATAAAGATAATGAAATATGGGTGTATCCGCTTACAGCCCGTAGATATTTACGTGAGTGAATAGCTCCACATTCATAGAAAAGAATAGAATAATGTAGAGGAGCGGGCCATATTATCGTAGTTTATCTCTACCTTAAAACTATGTGTCATCCTGCGTTAGGCGCCTACGTAAAGTAACAAATTAATTTAAAGAAAATGTTAATAGTACATTACGATACAAGGATCGTAGGTGGCATATTACAAACGAGGTGACTTTTGTAAGCCCGTGCCGCAGGCGAGGGTTTATAATGTCACGAGTTGGTTATAAAACCTAAGATCCGTGTGTTGTACGACGTTTTTCATTACACTTGTGAGAAAACTGATAGTAAATAATTAAATTGAAATGGTTCAAAAACATCATCGGCCAGTTACAGTCCACTGTCCTGAGCCTCCTCCACTTAAGTGGCGGGTTTTGCCATAATCTCCACGCTTAGCAGGCAATTGCAATTGGCAATTGAAATGGTTAAGAGAGGTACATACATAGTACCCTACAAAAGCTATGATAGTACAGGTAAAATGGATCATGTAGAAGTTGTAAAAACTAACCTTTATTATATCGCGCCCAGCTTGAGTTGTAACTCCACGACCCTAATGTAAACTAAAACTATGTAGAACAACGTGTCTCTGTTGTATGACATAGAGAAAGTTATAATAACAGATTTGAGACGAATTAAGAGAATTTTTTATTTTTTTAATACGTTCTTGTAATGAATTTTTATAATTTTAGTACGTTCTTGTAATGAATGTTTTTAATTTTAATACGTTCTTGTATTGGATGTTCTGCCCTGGCAGTACCGTTCAGATAGACGAAGATCCAGTATGCAGGAGCAATCCAGATATGAGACCCACAGTCAGTAGCAGCTGTGAGGTCATCCCTTCGGGCTTGCTCGTTGGAAGATGGTTTACCATCATGGGCTCTTGTTCACGCGTGGACTATCCTAAAAACACACACTTGAACGCAATACGTCGGACACTTCGGTGGAAGACGGGATTAGCCTCCCAAAAGGTTACTTTAATTAACGGCTCAGCCGTATCGGGAACGCTACGGCTAGTATCGATTGGACGTCGTCCACTAGCTTCGGCTTACAACGAGAAGCTTAGGCTTTCTACGATGGGACTTCGGTCTCCTTCCATCGCTTAAGGCGCACCGGTCGGACTAGGGTCCGCTGTAGACAACCCTTCGGGGTTGTCTATTATTTTAACCTTTTTTACTACACCTCTGTGGTGAGGGGAGTACAGGAGCATTCTGAAGGACAGAGTGGAAAGTGACTCACAGAGAGCGCGTTGGTGGAGCGTTTATTTTCACTCGTCACGTAAATACTTTGACGACTGGTTTGCTGTATTGTGTGTGCGTCTCGGGTCTTTGCTTCTAGTCTACTGCCTTGCTTGGGTTCTGAGGTCTTAGTAATCATCCAGCTGAGGGAGCTAGAACTAGTCCCCTCGTCAGTGCTGGATATTACCCGATCCCTTGTTGGACTGTATATTGGAAGACACAGAGGGGTTATGTAACCGTATTTACCAATACAGTTGGCATAGCTTAAGGAAAAGGGTGTCCTGGTGTGTAGGGCTAGGATGGTCGTCTCCGGGTAGTATCATTAGAGAAACTTGGTTAGTGATCATTCTGTTGAGGAAATGCCACTCAACGAAAGTCCCTCTAAGAACTAGAAGTTCTATTCAGAACTACAGACGACACACCCGTCGCCGGTTCTAAGGACTCGCTATGGCAGTCCTGGAGCCACCTTTTTATACCTTTTAAATTACATATATCATGTAATAATCCCTGTGATCCATTTCAGGAATCTGGGCTCTTATTGCAGAAGCAATAAACTTCGAAGTTCTTTTCAGAATACGAAGTTAGTATTGCTTAATAAATTCGCAGGGATTTCCTGTTGACTTTATTCTTTCAGTCAAGCGAGCATGGGTAATCAGGAGTAGGCTGCTTGCCGGCTGGCAACTGGTACTCCTGTGTTCGGGCGAAAGATAGGGACGAATCATTATATAGGAATAGCATAGATGTTGAGTAGGCGACTCTTTGTTTAATTCTGCAGTTAGAAAACACAAAATAAAGATAATCACATTGTAAATTTCTAAAAGAGTTAGGGTTACTCTCACAACGTAGTATGGATCTGCTACTAGACGATCAATGGCCAATTTTGATTATTATAGAGATCAGATGTACAGTTACAGAGTATCCTTACTATTCACATTTATAATTAAATATCAACACTAAAACACTCATAAAACAACATTCAATGTAAAACAATTAAATGAAAATTTAACAAACTACAAAACGATGTTATGTTTCTTTTTTATAAGCATAATTACGGAGAAAAGGCTCTGGCGGACATTCAGCATCTACGAATAAATATTATTTGTTAAATCGAGATAATTTTATTTTTATAATTAGAATATTACTGGCTGATTGACCGAGCGAGCGAAGCGTCTCTGCTTCAGCTTGGCCAAATTTGCTTTTGTATGTCCATCTGTTTGTGGATTTGTTTGTTTGTTTCACTCTACAGGTCGCGTTTCTCAACCGATTCTCGTGAAATTTTGTAAGCAGGTTCGATAAATTAATCGAATTTTTTTTTCGAGCCAGTTTTTGGAAATTTTAAAAAACGACGGAGTTATGGGGGTTGCCAGCTTACAAGGTCTACCGCTGAGGCTGTTTTCCTCTACAGGTCACATTTCTTAACTAATAAAATAAAATAAGATTAAAAAAAAAAATTAATTTAATTTATTTTAAAAATAAAAAATCAAGGGGTTGGGGATGTTTGTGGAGAAAAAATAAAAATAAATATGAAAAGATATACAGACTCGCAAGGTCTACAGCTCACAGAGCCACTAGTAATATTTTTGATACAATTTGTTAAAATAAAAAAATATAAAATACTTTTCTCTTTGTATGAATCGATTAAATATTTTATATTGTCAAAATGATCCTGGCTGAATAATATATTCTGAAGACCGTAGGAATTAAAAAGAAATTGTAATGAAATCGCACTAGTGCGGTAAAACGCATTTACCGCACAGTTTTCTGCCTTCGTAAGTTCAATTTTCGAGCATGGTGTATTGAAAAAGATATTACAATTGAGGAGTTTTTTTTCTAAGTGTAGCAGTGATATAAGTATCCTGGATTGAATTACTTTTGGGTTTTAAAACTTGAACTTACCTACATAAACAAATAATTTGATACAAGTTCAGACTATAATCAATATATATTTTTCGAACACTTAAAGTTTCATAACTTACTTAACTATATTTAAAAGCCCAAAGATAAGCTTATTTTTCTATTCCTATTTTCTTTTCTGTATTTAACGCTTCGGTATTACTACACTCAGATATTAGCTATTACTACAAAACTTCTTAGCAATTAATCATCAATAAATCATATATTTAATCTCTCCATTAAAACATGTAAATATCCGACTGTATGGAAACAATCGCAAGTAACTCCGATACCTAAATCTAAAGACAAATCGTTAGTAGAAAATTATCGGCCCATAGCAATATTATCAGCCTTAGCTAAAGTTTTTGAAACCATAATTCATACTAAAATTGTAAAACAAGTTGACCCTTTCATAAGCGATTCACAACATGGTTTCCGTTCAGGACGATGTGTCAATTCTAATTTATTGACTACGGTTGACATAATATCCCGGAACATGGACAAAGGCAATCAAGTAGATGTGGTATACTTTGACTTCACCAAAGCTTTTGATCGAGTGGATAATGACATACTCTTACAAAAGCTTTGCATTCTTGGTTTCACTCCATCATCACTCAAATTTATAGCCGACTATCTGGCTAACCGTCAGCAATATGTCCGCCATGGCTCCTTTATATCGAAACCATACCACACTCGTTCGGGTGTAAGTCAAGGTTCAATTCTTGGACCACTCTTATTTATTCTTATGATAAACGATCTAAATTCTGTTCTTAATAGTTCGTACTGTTTACTTTATGCCGAGGACCTAAAGCTCATACGAGCGATAAAGACCCAGGAGGATTGTAATAGACTACAAGTAGACATAGATGCAATCTATCGTTGGAGCGTTGAGAATAAGCTGCTTTTTAACACGTCCAAATGTTCTATCCTTTCTTATACTCGCGCTATTCAACCCATAAATGGCTTCTATTACCTGGGAACCGAGACACACGAGTAACTTCCGTCAGAGATCTAGGAGTACTATTCGATGCACGGCTAACTTTTAATGCTCATATAGGAGCACTAGCTGTTGAAAGTTTTCGAAGGCTAGGTTTTGTCATACGTAACACTAAAGACTTCAGTAACCCAAATGCAGCAAAGCTACTCTACTCAGCGTTAGTTAGGAGCAAACTTGAAACTGCCTCCATCGTCTGGGGACCACATGAAAGCAGCTACATCTTACTTTTAGAAAAAGTGCAAAAAGCTTTCCTGCGATTTTTTTATAGAAGGAATTATGGATACTATCCATTTTTGTATCCTACAAAATTTCTTCTAGGGTCATTAGGTTTCAACTCACTTGAAACTCGGAGAAATCACCAACTTCTAATCACCATTGTTCGTATTCTAAGAGGCGAATACAACACTCCAGAACTGGTGTCACAGGCTCTACGGTTTTTTGTCCCAGACAGATATTTACGTGGTCGATCGCACCGACTACTGTCACCTCAAGACTGTCGCACGGTAGCGCGCCGTGAATCACCAGTTCTTCGTGGAGTTCGGTTGCTTGAACAAGCTTTAGTCTCAGCACCACATCTTGATGTGTTTGCGGATGGATGGCAGATTTTAAAGCAAACATGTCTTTTAATAACTGAAGAATAAAACATGTTACTTGCCAATTCAATATTTTAAGATTTGGTAGGTATGTTACTTATTTTGTTAAAATTTACTGTTTTGTTTATGTTTTGTCTTGTTATATATATTTTAGTATAAGTTAATTTGATCTCTTTTTTATGCAATTGTTTTGGGTTTTCTCCTGTAAAATGGTATAAAATATTTGTTTGTGATAAATAAATAAAATAAATAAAATCATACTTTGAATCACAAATAATGTTCGCTTTTCCACTTCATTAGAATACTTTTGGCCTAGAAATCGAACAGAGGGTCAAGGAATACTGTTCTTCGGATTCTCGATTTAAATCAGACTAAATTAAAAGTAAAGAATAAGAATTAATAAACTAAAGTCTATAATTTAATTTATCTTGTGTTTTCCTCATCAGGATAAATAAAATAATCTATAATTATCATAAATAAATAAATCTGCCCTTAAATTCGCCTTAAGCCTTACTCTAAATTACAAATGAACTTGCATTAATAATAACCTTAATTTTAAATTAAAGACATTATCAAGATCTAGGTTCAAGCAACTATTATTTACTCAATAAAGTTGCTTAATCAAATACCTTATCCTTGCTAGGATTACATAGTAAAGAGAAGTTATAATCTATTTGATATCCTGCTGACACTTGGGTATATAACAAATACTATCTTAGCGTTCGAGAAGATGTGGAAAACGGGTGTATAGTGTTTGCTCAAATCAGCAGAGGCTATCATTTTAACTTTCAAGGGGAGTCGACGTTGTTGTCTCTCCATAGAGACCACCGAATATCGGCAGGTTCCCTGGTGCTCCTCCTGATGTGGTAGGGTTTCAACGCGGCATCTCTTTTTGGGGTTACGTAAAACTTGATTCACAGGAAGTCGCTGTGGTAGAGCTCGACACAGAAACTTTCTTTGAACCCTTTTCGTTTGCTTAAAATTATGTTTAGCAAGGATATAAAGTCAAATCAAGGATTACATAATTAATAGACGATCGCATAATAATATATAACTAAATTATATCACAGCATAACTGACAGCCTGAGACTTTAGGCTCAGCACGGGCCATCACAGTGAACGTGCTATATTATTAAACAATCATTAAATGTTTCCTGTAATCCAAAAATAAAAATATTGTATTGAATTTGATTTGAACAGATATTTGTGAATTGTCGATGATATTTTCGGAAATGTTTAAATCAATAAACTAAAGTGTCTTTTTTGCTCTTTTTCTAATGGAGTATGATTCGGTTGCCTGACTGAAAATTGAGCGACCAAAGTGCATGACTCCACTTTCATTGTTTTACACAGCTCCACAGTTCATCCGGTCTCGCTACGGAAACCCGGTGATAATTGTTGCTGGCCATCGGTACAACCTGAACAACAAGAGTAAGGGCGTCAAGAAGAATTGGTTCTGCACGAAGAGGACAATATATCGTTGTCGAGCGTCAGTTGCGACCATTGAAAACAGCATAGTCAAATTCAATGATGATCATAATCATCTGTAATATTTTTTGTGTTTTGGGTTATTAAATAAAGCCCTGTATGTGTGAGCAACTACAAAGATGTGTTTATTTTGATTTTGAGCAGTATCTTTCAACAGTGTTATTTTATAACAAACCAAAATGTTATTTATTAAAAAATATTATTCTTATTTACCGATTATAAAGACTATTTCTCTTATCAGATTAGATGGTAGAGAACTCATAATTAAGTTAAGCTTTCTTTTGTACATACCTTTAACATTGTGTTTATGTATTATAAATAAGAAATAATAAAAGTATTCGTATATATTGAGTTTATCCAAATTAATGGCCATTGATGCAGTGCAGCTCTTACCACTACAATTCAAATCAATTCGAAACACATAATCTAATCTCTATAGTATAGGTATATACTCAGATGTAAATTATTCAGAAAAAAATCTTGAAAATGTATTTAGAAAATGTATCTACGCAGACGCCACGCAAGTAATACTACTGTAAGTAAGCTTAAGAATTTACTATGGCTAAGTTTTAGTGTATATATTACAAGCAATATTTATGAAAAGAAGGTAAGAAGTACCAGTATTTTGAAATAATTGTTTATGATCTAAATAAAAAACGGGATATTTGCCGTGAAAAAATAACAAAACAATGTGAAAGATAAAGAAAAAGTACAGTGTCATAATTGTGCAAAATAAAACAAAATTAAGTGAAACATGACGTAAGAATCAATAACTGTTTCAGATGTAAAAGAAGCACCGGATTCTGAGCCAGAATTGGTCCCGGTTGCGGACATTACAACTTCGCTGTCTCGCATGTACTCGAGGATCATGCTGGAAGACAACGTGTACTACAGGAACAAAACCTGGAACTCCGGACGCACCGTGCTGTGGAACTGCGCAAAGAAAAACCGCGGCTGTAAAGTCACTGTGCGCACCACTGACAACAAACTAGTCAAAGTCAATGGAGTGCACAATCATTGAATTGTAATTTAAAATGTGTGTAGAAAATATTGTCCATATTAGTATCTACTGATTTATTAAATACTTGTTGATATACATGCATACATACAATTTTTAATTTATTAATTTTGTGGTAAATGACGGGTATTTCTCCATCATGGAGTAGTACAAAATTCACTTTCAGTTCATAACAAAATAGCCTAAGTCTCAATTTGCGTAAGTAACCTAGTCATCTTCATCTTTTCGTACTTCCTGTTGATGTCTTTCTCCAACATTATCTATAGGCGTTGTTGTTTATTTTTTCTCTAAAGTGTAACTTACTATGTCATGTCTACGTCCAGCAGTGGACTGCAATAGGTTGATTGATTGAAAGTATAATAATAAATTTAAAATTAATGAAACGAATGTATATTATTTAAGAGTTCCTTCGAGCGGTGCTGCAGGCTCGCTTCAGGGAGTCGACGCATATCTTCGTGGGGGGTCACAAGTTCTTCAGACACTCGCGGTCCCTCATAGGTAACAGGATCCGGTGGACGTGCTCTAAGAAGCACAAGCACAAGTGCAGAGCTTCGGCTGTCACGGTAGATGGCCTCGTTGTCGCCACCAACGGAGCACACTCGCATGTCTGACGGAACGTACGAGTGATTCAATATAAGGAGTTTAGTATTAAAATATTTTTTCCACCAAGTTCATTGTTAACAATGGACAAACTGGAACACGAGTAAAATCAGAGCTTTTGAGAGTTCGATGTTCGTCTGATGATGATCGCCAGCGATTCAGACAATCAGTCAATACAAAATTGGATTAAGTAAATCGTGGTGCGATCGCAGGTCTGTGGCAAGTGCCTGAGTAGAGAAAAATGCTTATTTTTTAAACATTATAGATTTTTGCACTTTCCTTATTTTTTATAGATGTTTGCTTTACATTATTATTTTTATCATTGCATTATTTAATTATTTTTTTGCATTTTTAGCCTTAATTTATATGACGGTGCTTTGGCAAAAGTACCATTTTGGTAGTCGATGCGTTAGTATTCTATGTTGAATTTTATTACATTTTAATATTTATCTTTTTATCAATTTCATTTTAATGCCACTGTAATTAATTGTGTTAAGTGATTATTGACAAGTTTAATAATGGACGTGGGTTTGGTAAGATTAAAAGTATTTGTGTCTGTTAAAATATATCTTACATAGGTTCGTTGTGAAAAAAAATTATGACCAAATATCAAGGATAATGGTATTATGTTTAAATATTATATTGAAGAGAATTAAGGAAGGATGGAAGGTTTCGTCGTAATGTATTGAATCTTAATTATTTTTTTATTGTTGAAATGTTATAAAACATTAAATATTTTTAAATATGCAGTTTTGTAAATTATTTACCTTGTGTTTTAATTACAATAATGTTTTTTTTATCCAAGCTATTACTAGCTGTAATTTTTTTATTCAGATAAGATAATCAAGTGTAATACAAGCATAGTAATTAAATCTATTTTGTTTATGCGATCTCCTGGCAAAATATGGTGGTATTGTAATTCTAGTTCTATTTTTTATATGTCAATGAGAAAATCTTAACTCTAATTTGAAACAAGCTTCTTTTTGTTCAAATAATATATATTTTTTTTGTTTTACAGTGAAATTCGTAAAGAGTAATGCGGGGAAACCGTTGGCACTCATCAATGGTTACGCGTTCTTCTGCCACCCGGACAAACGTCAGAACAACCCGTCGACGTACCGCTGGCAGTGCAGGCAGCATGCGTCGAGGAGGTGTCGCGCTTCCATCGTCACCACCAGCGCTACCAGCAACTGGCAGATCGTCCACATGAACAACGACCACACCCACCCAGCGCCGAAGTACCTCATCAGAAAAGGAGTTTATATCAGTCTCTGAAATTGAACGTAAAATCACAGTTATCGAGCCAAGTCAGAGGTAATGTGTTTTTTCGTCACTTTGAAAACAGACTGGCGACATACCGATGTAAAGTCTTAACTAGGCAGTCTAACGAACCCTGTTTAATTAAAACTACATTTATCGAAGCAACTAAGAGACTCTTTAACGATTGTTTTCACCATTATGTAAACTGGATTAATGCTTTTGGCCTTTTCAGCGGTTTACATGAAATAAATATTATTCATTCCCTTGCATATTTTTTTTCACATTCTTCTCAAAAAATATAATGGGATCAAAAAACATAATATTTTATTTCCTCTGCCATAAACTAAGGTAACTAAATTAGCTAAAACATTATACTTGTTTATGACTCTTAAACGTATTGTTTCAGTAACGTTCGTGCGGAAAGCGAAAGGGCAGCCAATAGCAATATTCGCAGGTTTCAATTTCTCGTACCATCTCGCAAAAAAAGCTACAGTCAGGTGGCGCTGCGTCAGCGCAACCCATAGGAAATGTAGAGCCCACCTCACCCTCTCTGAGAAAACCAAGAAGTTAGTCCGGTACAACGGCGAACACAGTCACCCACCGCCTCGATACGCAATAATTAATGGAATATTTCACAAACTGGATAAAAACATACACACTAAATTAAAAGCTAAAGATAAAGCCAAAGCTAAAGTTGATGACGTAACGTCGTCGCGTCGGTGAAAATAGATCAATAGTTCCCGTGCAGCAGTTGTCGTGATTGATAAGTTTATTTTGTCGAAATGCGCCTCCTCTCATAAGTAGCAGGTTATAATCTGTTTTAATAAGTTATGTTACCTTTATTAAACGTTTTGTCCGCTGCTGCTCTTTTTCAACTGTAAAGAAAGTGCTAACCTTAGATAAATGAAAGGCTCGCACGGCGCTCGCCTAGATACCGCGCTATCAAAAAACAACTGCTCCGAGAATGCGGCAACTTAATGTCAAAGTGTGTTTGTGATAATTTGGTGGATGCAAGCGTACGTGAAGAATTTAGCTGCTTAATTGTTAACCGAATTAAGGGAAATTACTTTATGCAATGGGTTAGTAAATAAATAATTGGTTGTATAATGTAGAAAGTAACTGAAAATTTAGCAAAATTTAGCTCGGGTACGCCGAATTCGGCGTAGTATTTGTTGCCGCATTTACAACTACGCCGGGCGGTGTCAAGGCGAGTGCCGCGCGAACCTTTCATTTATTTAAGGTGCTAACAATTACGTTCGAAATAAAACCGATAAAAATTATGAAAATTTTTCAAAATCAGAAAGATGGGTTTTATTCGCTTCAGTAGGGCGATACATTTTAGGAAAGGCATTTATTAAGTACTTAACGTAAAACTTTTAATATTTCTGGTTAATTCTTTGCTCGTGTTAATTTAGAGGATATCCCAAGTGATTATTAAAAGGTTTAACAGAAATTAATATAGTCGTTTTTAATTTACGGCAATGCAAAATCAACTCCTAAAATTGATCGTTTCAATGTTTTTTTTAAAATGCTTGACCTCTGAGTGCTGATATGGCAATATGTTATATATTTGTAATCTACTCAAGACGTACTTTCATTTGATACCCCACATGGTATGCATTCTTTTTTGGCGGCCCTCTTGGATTTCAGGCACATGGAGTAATATGTCGAAGTGCTAAAAGGGATTTTTAGATTCAGCGATGTGCAAAACCCTGGAAAAGGTCTCTTAGCAACTGGTTACATCATTTGTTTCTCACAGTCACAATTCTGAATTCCCAGTCATACCTACTTTTTTAGAACTAGTGGCTCTGTGAGCTGTAGACCTCGCGAGTCTGTATATCTTTTCATTTTTATTTTAATTTTTTCTCTACACACATCCCCGACCCCTTGATTTTTTTTAATTTTTAAACCTTTTATTTTTTTAAGATTAATTATTTATTTGCTTGAGCGTGGCGAGAAATTGTAGGATAGGTACTTATTAGGTAATATCGTAAAATTTGTGAGCGGTTATAATTATACCCCATTTATGTTTCTAAGGTGTAGGGTGTTTTAACTGAGTTCTTTTCTACATCATCAAACTAGGATTTGAGTCCACATCGTAAAGATTGAAATAGTTGTTTACTGCTGTATTTAATATAAAAGTTGCTTTGTATTTTAGTGAAGAAAATGAGTCACTGACGAGAATGATTTGAATTCCTAAAAAAACACGCGACTCACTTGTAAAAAAAATATATTTTTTCACTTATAGATTTACTGATAGCTGGAAAATATCTTCACTACCCCGAGTGGACGGGAAGACGAAATAGGTGCAAAAGGTGCCTCGTCTCCCGGGGACGTCCGTTCCAGACATACATTCGGTGCATTCAGTGCAGGATCTATCTATGTTTGAACAAAGACCGGAATTGTTTTTTACGATATGACCAAAAAGAATTTGAATTCATAATATGAACTCAAATTCTCATTCAACAGATATTTTTCAAAGTGAGATTACTGAAGTAATCCTGTTTTAAGATAATATCTACACAGTGTTCTCACTTTGACTAAGGATATCGATACACCTACCTAACGATAGTTCAATTTTCATGTTAAATCGGAAATCCGTCCATCCATTGTCCGTCTGCCACTGGCTACAAGTATATCGTAATGTTGAAATAGTGGTATATATTTGTGTAAAACAAGAGTAGTTGTTTTTAACAATGTCAATAAATACAAGAAGCAATTACAACTTTTTGGTGAATAAAGCTCTTTTTTTTATATAATTGTTTCCGACGCGCCAAGCAAACATTTTATTTTTATTTTATTTACATGGAGAAAAAACAGAAAACAGTACATTAAGCTTAGCTAAGCAATTTACAAAATATAGTAATTAGACATAGCATTGCTTCTATAGAACATTTCTCGCAGAGACATGACAAAGAATAGTAATAATCAGGGAGCCAAACTAGTGCCCAAAAACATAAGGTTAGTAATGAGTACAAAGATACAATAATAAAAATAAAATCATGTGACTTAATAAGTCACGGGGGTTTGTAAAAAACAAATGTGACATAAGGTTAAAGGTTAAAAGGCGGAAAATATATATATAGGTATACCTAGACATGAAAGGTACTAAATCCTTCATTTCTGTGATCGAAGACTAAATCAGATAGTTAAGGTTACATCAGAACATATGATATATGCATAAAATAAAGTGCATCAATCCAATCGTATAAAACCAGGCCGGCCCTACGACAAAGTCCTGGGATCGCCGAGACAAACACTACATACGTTCCTAAATGCAAAATTTATTTTATGTTTGATGTTTAGGACATCACCAACATCGAACTAAGTAGTTCATAGCAAGCTGAAAATAGTAGTTTGTTGCTGATTAACGATATTCGAGTCGCTTTCTGTTTTAGTATAAGCTATAGTATAGAAGATAATTCATTAAAATAAACTATTTAAGGTAAAATAAATATCTCGCGACAACCTCGTTTTATGAAACTTGAACTTCTACATTATAGAACAATATTATTTATTATAACACTTTAAATATAAGATATTATTAAATTCAATTGAATATTCTAATACTATAATACAACTACTCGTTTATCTTTATCACAACCGTTCAATCACGCTGCCTTCACCAGACTGTCTGCCCACTGTCTGCAACTCACGATGAAACTCCCCTCCCCGAAACTCGGCGCTAAGCCGCTATTGGTCAGTGATTCTTGTTCGTGATTGGACGCTTTGAAATTAACAGTGACACAAAATGTTGTCAATTATTTTGCTGTTAACAAGAAATCATCACACTCGGAATTGTTTTTTACAACATCACCAAGAATTAAAGTACACGTCATAACATAAAATGCATCATCATTTTAGATACGTCCCCATCAAGGATTTCGAACCGAAAACCAGATTACTTCTGCAAACACTAATACAATATTAAACCTACCAAAATCACACCACCATCGCACCGAAAGCAACTATCATAGGCATTTTTATAGGTGATCATTTCTAACTAATATTGAAAGACGTAGGTTTAAATTTTTGGTTGTTTTCTATGAACCAAAAATATATTTAACTAAGTCGTGTTATGTTTAAATACATTACATAGCACAATTTTTTTAAGTTCATTCTTTTGTTATTTAGTGTGTAATAACAATGTAGTTAGGCTGCAAATTCAATAAAGAAATGACTGAAAAATATTTCGGATTATGGTATTATGATGTTTTTCTGACCGATTTCGGCCACCACGGCTTCAGTTCAACACTCCTGTGACTCACGAAGCCCGTCTTGTAGGTAGAGGTCTTCAAACATTTATAAATTAGTTTACTATGACTAAATACGACATTTCTGCCGCATAGATGGTCTACAAGAGCTACAAAAGCTACGAGTATATACATAACATAACAGGTCATATACGTCCCCACCGAGGGGCTCGAGCCTACCCTGAATTAGGATGATTAGGCCTTAGTCGACCACGCTGGCCCAGTGCGGGTTGGTCGACTTCACACACAACCTTTGAATTTCTTCGCAGGAGTGTGCAGGTGTCATCATCAGTTTTCCTTCACCGTAGTAAGACCGTCGAATAAACGTACATACGAATTCGAAATTCGAAAACACATTGTGTTAGGTATTTCTGTGAGCAATACCTAATACTCCTTGATCTTATGTTAAAAATGCTGGCATGTGATAAATGCACACTGGCAGCTTTATTTTGTCCAGAATTGTATTTTCAAAAGATTTCGAAACATTTCAGTTTTGAATATTGTTTTGACTGATAGAAGCCCTTGCATAACAATATGCTTATAAAATATAGAATTCATTTCAAATAAATCTTTGCTATTCTCATAAATACTTTCTTAATTAAATAAGACCTCCTTCACCACAATACATTGGTACGTGGTGGGGATCGAACCCGCGTCTCCCGGACGGCCTAACCTAACCTAGCCACTGGACCACCGACGCTCATAACATAACATATGCAAGGAATATATTTTGTAATATAGTATTGTGTTTATTTTAGTAGTAACGTTTGTACCGACTGCGACTGGATTGAACGGGCGCCACTTGGCTGTGGTGGGCGACCACACTTTCTCGTACCACATGACAACTCGCCACGCGCTGGAGCGCTGGCGCACAATGATGGATCGGCGGAAAAAAGTCCTTTTTTCAGAGTTCAACTTTAGGCAGATTTTGTATCATTAATAAATACTACAGTCTTCAACAAACAATGCTATATAATTTTTTTTTATTTTTATTATTGTGTTATTGGTTAAATTAAAGGCTAAAGTCAGACTTTAAAGAAACGTTATTTATTTCTTGAAAAATATGACTTTTTTTGCTTAGTTACACTAGATAACCAGTGTATTTAAAAAAAATATAAAAATAACTGGTAATACTACATACATTAGAGCATCTAAAACTAAATTTATAATTTGAGGAAAGTACTTAGTATTATGTAGTATCGTTAGAGAACAAAGCATTTTTTTTTACATAATTTCTTATTTCAATCGACCATATCTAGCTTGCGGCGCTTTCCGGCGGTGTCTTATGTAGTTTACGTGATAGGTACATTCCTATAGATAATTAACAAATCACTTCCAGCTGCTAATATCTGCTAACCTTGTTTTTGTAGTCCTATTAGTAAATGAGCTTCATATTGCCTACATTAAGAATTAATTTTTTTAATGAGGGTAAATTACCTAAAAAAAATAGTAATGGCTATAAAAGGGATAAACTTTTGTTTTATTTTTCATTACTTGTTCATAACCGGTACAGTGATAACAAATTTTACACTAAAATGGCGAATTTTACTATTTCTAACGACAAATTAGCCGAAATTGCTATCGCAAGCGGTCGCGATGTCAATAAGTGCGTTGAAGTTATTAAAAGCAATCATACTGATTTATCGGAGATCATGTTAGTGAAAATAAGTGAACATTTGATCAAAACCTTTTTTCCCAAATTTACAAAAAAGTGGAATGAAGCAGCTCGGAATAAGAAGTTCTTTTTTGCTAAAAATGAAAAATGGCTGTCAGTAAAGTTTACGGTTCTTAATGAAGATATTGCAGCAGGATCATCAAAACGATCTCACAGTGGAAGACCAGAAAAACCTATCGATGAATGTTGTGACCGAGCCAAAAGGTATAAAGTTATAAAGCTATGCGAAACTGTCCAACCTGAATTAATTGCTGCAGCAGCTAAGAGAATAAGCGATCAATCAACAAGATGTGAAGCATTTAGTGCGGAGAAAGCGTGGGCATTAATGTTAGATGCATCATTAACAAGGCATCAATATGAAATTCTTAGAAAAGCTGCAAAGGAAATTGGATGTGATATTTTTCCAGCTTATCATAATGTCTTAAATGCAAAGAAAGATTGCTATCCTCCTCATATAGATGCAACAGAAAGCTACGCTTACGTAGGTCTTCAAGAATTATTAGATCATACTGTAAAGAGGATATATAAAACAAAAACTGACGATGAATTGGCAAGTATGAGTGAGGAAGTAACACTTTTATCAAAATGGGGTTGCGATGGCTCATCGGGCCACACTGAATACAAACAGTCATTTGTCGAAGATGGTGCTACAGATACCAACATATTTCTAACAACATTAGTTCCGCTCCGTCTTAACAACAAAATAAATAATTCTTTGGTGTATTGGAAAAATGAAACTCCTTCTTCAACCAGGTATTGCAGACCAGTACAGTTTCAGTTCATGAAAGAAACAACGGATGTCAGTAAAAACGAGATCTCAAGAATGGAAAGTGAAATAGCTAATCTAAATCAAACAACGATTTCCATGAACAACAGGATTTTTAGAGTGACTCATGAACTTCATTTAACCATGATCGATGGTAAAATTGCACAAACAATCACAGATACTTCTTCTAATGCAGTGTGCTATATATGCAAGGCGAAGCCGACTGAAATGAATAAGCTGGAACATTTAAAAACAAAAGAAGTAAATACGGACGCTTTTAAAGTAGGCCTTAGTCCGTTACATGCAAGACTGAAATTTATGGAATGTATTTTGCATATTGCCTATAATAAATCGTTTAAAAGCTGGAGAACCAATGCCAACACGCTGCCACTTAAAGAAGAGGAGAAGAAAAAAATACAAGACGAGCTTTTCAAAAGATTGGGAATTAAGGTGGACTTCGTTAAGCAAGGAATGGGCTCGTCGAATGATGGAAACACGTCAAGGAGGTTTTTTGATAATGTGGATATAGTGGCGGAAATTACAGGAGTCGATGAAAGGTTGATTCATCGATTTTCTATAATATTGCAGACAATCAACTCCGGGGCTTCAGTTGACTCAGAAAAGTTCGGGAAGTATTGTGAAGAGACTACAAGACTGTATGTTGGGTTATATGACTGGTACTATATGCCAAATACAGTGCATAAGGTTCTAATGCACGGCAGTCATATAATTTCAGCTGCTGCATTGCCAGTGGGAATGTTATCTGAGGAAGCCCAAGAGGCGCGCAACAAGGACTACCGTCGATACAGATTAAACCATTCTCGAAAATGCTCACGTGAATTGACGAACGAAGATGTTTTTCACATGCTTTTGGCTTCTTCAGATCCGTACACAAATAGTTTAAGGGCTATGCGTAGCCCAAAGCATTTGCCCTTGCATGAAGATGTAAAAGCTTTGCTGCATGGAGGAAATGAAGAATGATCCTCAAACTTAATTTAATGATTTTTATTCCTGTTCATTACTGTGTATGTATTTGTATGCTTTCTTTGTATATATATATTCATTATTGTATATGTCTTAAAAAATGCACAAAAATTAATGATTTAATTTATTTTGTTATTTATTTTTTAGTTTTCTTTCATTTACTGCTTTTCTGATTTTTACGATACTATAATATAACTAAAACATTATGAAAAATATGCTTTCTTATTATTTTATGAACTAATATCCAACATTTATAACATTCCCTTTCTATAAAACAATTATTTCCGCCGCGCCATACAACGTCCACCACTGTGTGGCGCTGCGTCAAGAACAAAGGCAAGAAGTGCCACGCCATCTTCATCTTCAGCAAGGCGAACAACAGCATAATACGCTTAAAAAATGTACACACTCACCCCCCAACGCCCTATAAAATACATCGTGGTATGTACGTTAGACTGTAAACTTGGCAAGTGTGTGATAATTCCGTTATTCAGAAGGATTTAATAGAAATAGTTGGGGCAATATTTATGTGACTGGTGATTTTATACTGTCGGGTGATCGCAGTGAGGTTGAAAATATAAAACTAGGGAGTGATATTAAATAATATTAAAAAATATATTAGAACTTTATTTGATACTTAAAAGTGTTGTTGTTTTGTTTAGTGTTTTACTGCTATAATATATACATATATAACAGTATACCTACTGCTTTATTTTTTTCCTTAAAATTACGAGGTTAGCGGTTTACTAATAAGATTACGAAACTAAATACAAAATTTTTTAATTATACCAATTATTACAGAAACAATTATTTTATTTAAAGTGTCGCGCACGCGCCTCCGGTTTATAAGATAATAGGAAAGTACTATGTATTTCGATTGCTAAAATAAAGTAGAGGTTTTCTTAAACATTAGTTAGTTTATGTGTAGATTTTTTGCTCATTGCCTGTCTTTGCTTCCTGTGTCCAATACATGTATAAGGTTTACGTAAATAATATTTACGCATACTTAAATATTAAACATTAAGATGATAATTTAAGAACAACAAATATCTATCTTCGTGGCGCATGGCATGGCGCCCAGAGATTTTAATGGCTTATCAAAAGGCGCGTGGGCGCTACGAGGCTATTGTGTGCTTGAGCCTTATATTGCTTAAACGGAAAATATCCTGTTCCTTAATTCTTCCGTGCTTTTATACAATAAAATAATGTCATATAATAAATCATTACTAACAGTGCCTGTAACGGTTACCCTTGGCATCCCTTGGCATTTAATACGCCTTGCATTTAACTCAAAATTTGAATTAATTAATTAATTATATTAAAATCGACGCACGTGTACAGGGTGGAAACGTTAAGTGCACTCACTCGTTTTATCTTAAACCAATCAGGATAACCAGAAACTGATTACTGGTACTAAAAGTGCTCCACGAGCTCTATCAAGAGCTTAGGCCTCTACAAACATCGCATCGCAATGGCGTTTGTAAAGGCTCAGCTCTTGATAGAGCATCGGTAAGATATAGTTAGGAAAAGAAAGTGTAATCAATGCTTTAGCCAACAAGGCGAGCCTAGGATGGTTTGGTCGATTAGTATAAGCTTGAGTGCATGCGCCTGCGTATGCGCGAACCTTAAAATATCCTGCGTATCTGACCGCTTCTGTCTCATCATTATCATCGTCAAAAGCTTGAGCTAATAATAAGTTATTTTCTGAATATGTTACACTAAGATCTTGTGAGCTACAACGTACCGTCTTGTTGCAGTTAGTTTCGTTAAGAATTCAGTCGGTAAGATACTCGCTATATACGGAGGCTTCACGTTCTACGCGTACAAGCATTCCAAGCGGAGCCAATACTGGCCGTGCACCAAGAAGAACTCTGGCTGCAGGGCTTCCTTGCTGACCAGCCTCGACGGAGCCTTGATCCGCGCCAAGTCTCAACACCAACACTTGCCGCCCAATTTTACCATACAAAATGGAATCTACTTCAGAATATAAATCAAAAGTATCTGGGCAACCAAGCTATGACCATTCCAGTTTAATAAACCAATAAATAAATATGTATGGACATCTCACACGCGCAAGTCCGCGCCCGCTATAATACCACTATTGCGATTAGATCCGTTCAAAAATAAAAAAATGAGATGAAACGGATATCTGTTATGCCGGATATCGGATATTCGGCCAACCTTGTTGCCGGATATTCGACCGACATTTTACATTGCCGTTTAGTGCATCGCACAAAAAGCACGCTTGCGAAGGCAGCGCACGAACGATCGGGTGGAGTTCCGAGTAGTATCCAATTCGGGTCTTTTCGTTGATAAATGAAACTAACAATTTATTGTCACTTTCATTGACTTTGTATTGATTGCAGTGCAGACACCATAATTGGCCCTTAGTGCAGTATGAGTACTAGGTAATTAATTTTCTTAGTTGTAGAATTATAATGTGATGACTGATTGTATTTCTTAAGTGACAAATAAAACAATTAATAAACTTAAAATATATTTTTTAAATCCGGTATCCGGCCGGATAATAAATATTCAGGCCGCCGCCGGATAGGTACCGGATTCCGTTTCATCTCTAATAAAAATCACACGCAGTCATCTGATTCTAAATAAAAACAGCGTGATTTTGTAATCCCTAGCAAAATTTAAATATGATGTTCAGAAAGCAACAACTTTTCCCAAGGAACATGGGTTGAAAACCCCCAAAAAATAGTAAAGTTGATTGTGTATTTTTATGAAAAGTACATTTTTTTGGGGTTTTTTTTGTTTTTTTGTTTCGTTCTTCTGGTACAGTATTTTTATTAGCTGTGGTGTCTTGATAGTACCTAAATAAAAGATGTCGTTTTAGTAAACGAAGAAGTCTTTTGCAATTTTCGAATTAAAAATATTTTACTAGGCATCTAATTTAAAAATTGTTAATTAAATGTATTAAATGTGTTACTGTATTTTTTCAGTTACCAAATTGAAAACTAAAACTGGTGAAAAAATGGCAATTTACAAAGGATATAACTTTACACTGGACAGCTTATATGTAGGGTGCAAGAACTTACGCAGCACTCAGTACTGGGTGTGCTCCATGAAAAACAGTGCATACAAGTGCAAGGCTCGCTTTACCATTACCAAGGAAGGCACTGTTGCACGTGCGCACGAAGGCCACAACCATTTACCGCCTAAATTTGTTGTGCGAGGTGGAGTTTTCATAAAACTTTAATTATCATTCTTAATTATTACATTTATACCATATTTATCATTATTAAAATCTAATAGCAGTATAAAATTTTCTTTGAAATAACATTATCTTTTGTATGCGCCTAATCTTTGTATGTTAATTTTTCTGTTTTCAGTCACAAAATACCACGCCAGTGTTTCAGTACAGATTTTTTCTTTGCATTTTCAGTGAAAATGCTGAACAACGTAGTATGTAAAACCGTGGCACTGGCAGTGTACAAAGGTTACAGTTTCTTATTACACAACCAAAACCGACGCATGCAGAATTGGGCGTGCAGCAGGCGTGGCGGCTGGACGCAATGCAAGGCTCGTTTCACCATCAACCCGAATGGCCAGGTCGTACGGGAGTGCGCAGACTGAGTTCAGCAGCGTTCGCAGTTAAAAAAATTAGAGCTCTTACCGACGTAGACACCGCTAGACTAGTCTACTTTAGTTACTTTCATAGTCTAATGACCTATTATGGTATTCTATTGTGGGGTCACGCTGCGAATGCTAATAGTATATTTATTCTGCAGAAACGGGCTGTTCGTGCAATTTATAGATTAGGGCCTAGAGTGTCACTGAGGGAAAAGTTTAAAGAAATCAATATTCTGACATTTGTGTCTCAATATATCTATGACAATCTTGTGAATGTAAAACGAAATATGAGTAATTTTCAGAAGTACAGTGATATAAACAATTTTAATACTAGAAATAAAGACAAGTTGGTTGCTTATGTCAGCCGACTACATAAAATTAGTAATTCTTTTAAAGGCAATTGTATACGCTATTACAATAAGGTCCCTACTGATATTAAAAACTTGCCTTTAGACAAGTTTAAAATAATTATAAAACAGAAATTGTATAAAAAAGGTTACTATAGGATATCTGATTACTTAGAGGACAGATGTCCATGGGAATAGATTGCTTGAGTGGCAGGCCTTTTCGTTATTTAATTAGCATTAATTTTGTAATATTTAAATTTTTTATTTAAAAAAGGAAACGCAAAAGATGCGACGACTGTGGAGTTTCTTCGGTGAGCTCTTCTCCACAGATTCCGCCATTGTGTTAGTGAACTCACCCAAAAAAATGTAATGACGGATCTAAGTGATGTAATGACATCCTATGGAAATAAATTAATTTGACTTTGACTTTGACCATAACCATATTCCGCCAAAATATCGTGTCCGAAACGGAATTTACATAAGATCTTAAAATATACTTTTAAAAGCGGATTCATTAGTTTGTACTTATTTACTTTAGACAGCTACGCCCATTGTTAAGATTTTTCTTATGTTAATTATTATTCATCAAATTTCGTTGTTCAAAAGTGAGTTTACTTAAAATATTTTAATATAATTATATATTTTTTTATTAGATTATACATCTTATCATTAGGGTCATTATAAAGTGGTCACACGTAATTTTCTAAAAAAGTTACAAATATATTATTACCAATAACGACTGTTTACTTTTTGTTTACCTGAAATGTTTTCATTTTATAGGCTAGCATTTAATTTAATATATCAAAATCTGATTCAAAATGTTAAAAACGGGGGGAAAGTCGTGTTCTTAGCTTGTCACACGCGTCGATGTATCTTGAAAAACGCTTATAGAATTATCATATCTTTACATTTTAACCATAATTTACACATCAAAATAATCACAATAAAGTGTTTTATTATTTGTAAACAGATTTTTTTATTACAATTTAATATATACAAGATCGCCTGAGCATTTCACGCGGTTTTGCCCGCTTCTGTATTACGCTACTTATTTGGTTATGAACCTACGAAAACAAACAAGTGAGAGTTTAGCTTCTAATGCCGCTGATGCAAGTCGCGCCGCGCCGCCGCCGCGCCGTGGCCGCCGCCACGGTGCTTGTGTGGGAAAAACATGCGGCTGGTCGCAGTAAGAACGAAAAAAATTAAGGTAAGTTCTTTTTTCCTGCTTAAAAATAACATATGCACTGTTATGAAATTAACGGAAGTTCACGGAACCCTTGCAATATCTGTAAGTAACGCTTACATAAGCGAGACTTAGGTTGGTTGATTTTTGTGTTTGATCCTTGTGTCTTAATCCTTCTGTTCTCGATATTGAATCTTTCTTTGCATTTTCAGTGACAATACTGTACAACGTAGCAGGTAAAAGAGTGGCAATCTATCAAGGTTACAGCTTCTTTATAGACAACCGAAACCGATGCACGGAGAATTGGGCGTGCAGCAGGAGGGGCACCAGGTCTAAATGCAAGGCTCGATTCACAACCAACTCGAATGGCCAGGTCATGCGGGTGTGCGCAGATCATAACCATGATCCGCCAAGATATCTCGTTCGAAATGGAATTTACATAAAATGTTAAATTATTAGGTATTATTATTTATATTTATGAACGCCAAACTGTATAGGAACAGTAAATAGTACACGTTTTTTACCTTTAGACTTCTCCTGCGGCTACGCCCATATTATAGGCTTTTTTGTAGTCAATCGTTCTTTGAAATGGAGTTTATATTTTTTAGCTTTTTATTAGATATATAATAATAAATAATTATTAAATTTCTACTCTATGCCCACCAAGTAGACAAACAAATTTTATATTGCGGTCGTGATTAGGTACGATCTTCTTAATAGGTGAATTAATTAATTATTGGATTTTATTACTTATATTATTTTGGTTTTTAATAAATGTCAAGGAATTAAATTCTTTTTTAACATAATAATATTATTATTATTCCTCCTTGTGTCCTTTCGTATTTTATTATATATATTTTCGGTGGCAGACAACACTCTTACGCATAAGGGCTATTGAACATCGAACCTATGTCATTATCTCGTCGATTTATCTGATTGTCTCTTAAAATTACATCCTTATTCTTTACAAACAAAATTATTTCCAACAAATACAATGAAGGCAGACGGAATATATACTCACCGGCACATCTTACCGCCCACTCTTCATTTTAGGGAATACTCGTGATTCTTTATAATAATATTAGTTACAGCTGAGGTCAGTTAAAAAGTTGTTAATTTAACGTTTATTTAAGTGTGTTTAATTTATCGTAAAATTATCAATAAATCAATTGTATAACAATAAGCGTAGTTAAAAATTAACCCGAAATACAAGGGTGGGCGATTAGATGTGCCGGTGAGTGTGTATATATATATATGGAAGAGATTCATACTTTTAATCTGAGATTTATTTTCTATTTGACTGATGTGACTAAGTTAAGTAGCTTAAAATATGGGTCCGGATATTTCCTCTTATTCCACAAGCATCTAGTAAGGTTAAATAATACCTATATTTTTATTTTATTTTATTTTTATAGGAGAACCAACAGTTATTAAAAGTCCAATAGGTAGACTGTAACATAGCTACTTAAAAACCAATTAAAGGTTCCCACACGTAGAGACATAGTACAATATAACAAATTGAGACTTAACAATTAACCAACACCAACAAGTAAGTTACATCTAGTAGGAAACATTATACAGGTAAATATACGTAAAAATAAACAGCATTAACAGCAAACTTTTCAACCTATCAATTATTCTTCTAACGCACCGGACAAATGCTCAGTAATTTTCCGCCTTACAGATTCCACACTGACACTGAATAAATCCAAATCAAGCTTTGTAAACAGTGAATTACAAGTCTTACTTGCACGTACCATGAATGTGTTAGACCTACAGGTCTAACTACAGTTAGTTCTGCAAAATGGAATGAACAGTAGATCATGATTACGCATTTGTCGAGCAGGGACACTGAAATTTATCAAAGAGAGAAGCTCAGGGCAGTCAATAAGACCCAACACAATCTTCATCAAAAAGATGATATCAGCTATAGAACGCCTATCCTGTAGTGGCAAAATGTGGTGCTTCTTACACATACCAGAGTATCCAATAGATTTATATGGGGTTTTTGTACGGTAGCTCAGATAGCGCATAAATTTATTTTGGATATTCTCGATTCTGTTGATATACGTGGCGTACCTTGGATTCCATATTTGCGACGCGTATTCAAGATTGCTGCGGACAAGCGAACAATATAAAATCTTAAATGTTTTAGCTTCACAAAAATATTTTGAGTTGCGAATAAGGAATCCAAGCATTTTAGTAGCCTTAGAAATTCTAGTTTCGATGTGTTCATCAAATAGCAACCGTGAGTCGTGCATTACACCGAGATCACGCACACAACTTACGCGACTAAGAGTCTGAGACTTTAAAGCATAATTAAAAATCATAGGGCGTCGTTTCCGTGTAAATGTCATCACCGAGCATTTCGTTGGATTAAGATCTAGACAATTCAGCTGACAGTATACTTCCAGACTGTTCAGGTCAGCCTGCAACAGAACGGCGTCATCTTCAGATGAAATTTTCGCAAATATCTTCATGTATCAGGTATATTGCGATGGACTTGCGTCATGTCAGAGTATACGGAGCGCACAGGTGTTGTTGTATTTTATACCCCATCTACCATACTTCTAACGTCTAATCTAATAGCAGATAAGATTTTGTAATGATAACGTTAGTATTATCTTTTTGCCTGATCTTTGTGTCTTAGTCTTTCTGTTTTCATTATGGATGTTTTCTTCGCGTTTTCAGTAACAGTACTGTATAACCAAGCTGGTAAAAGAGTGGCAGTTTATCGAGGTTACAGCTTCTATGTACTCAACCATAACCGATGCACGGAAAACTGGGTTTGCAGCAGAAAGGGCTGCAGGTCGAAATGCAAAGCTCGTTTTACCACCAGTTCGGATGGCCAGCTCATTCGGGTAAGCGCAGACCATAACCATGATCCACCGACATACGTTATTCGAAACGGAATTTACATAAGATCTTAAATACATGTCTTTGAATTAATATTTGTACTTTATTTACCATTGGACTTCGCCCACAGCTACGCTCATAGTTTATGTTTTTACCCTGTCAATTATTATTCACCTTATTTCGTGGTTCCAAATGTTGTTTACCTAAACCTTAAATGGTTAAATAAAATAAATAAATAAATAAATAACCTTTTTATTAGATCCATACTTCGTTTATCATTATTATAATCTAATAGCAGAAGTTGTGCAATAATTTTCTTTGTTAGTATCGTTATGTCTAATCTTTTTGTTTTCATTATAAAGTTTTTCTTTGCATTTTCAGTGACAATGCTGAAACATGTATTAGGTAAAAGAGTGGCAGTCTATAAAGGTTACAGCTTCTTAATACACAACCAAAACCGACTCACTCACGGAGAACTGGGCGTGCAGCAGGAATGGCGGCAGGTCGAAATGTAGGGCTCGTTTTACCATCAACTCAAACGGCGAGGTCTTGCGGGAGAGCGCAGACCATTACCATGATCCGCCAAAATATCTTGTCCAAAACGGAACTTATATAAGATTGTAATAAATATACGTTTTAACTCTAGATGCGGTTCCCGTAACGCAAAAAGAGCGCTGGACGAAGTGGAGGGGATTTAAAATGCCTATAATGGTTAAGATAGTGGGATACGAAAGTACATATTGATTACTATATTCCAAAAAAAGTTGCAATATAGTAATTTTTTGGAAAAAAATCTTGAGTCAGCCATTTTTTTTACGTCTGTCGTAAAAAATAGTTTCATAAAATATTTTATTAACAACTGAAGAGGACTGACCCTTGCTGAAATATATTTTTTTCTCGCAAAAAATTTTGTACGTTTGGGCATTTTTTATTTAAAAAAAAACGTAGTATTTTTTATTTTAGGCTTAGAATTTTAGGGTCCTATTATATTTCAGGATAATTTTGTGAAGTACTATGTATAACTGACCCCTATGACAATGTACGCTAAATAGGAGATGGAACGTCGGGTTACATCTAACTGGCCACTCTAATTGTCGTTCGACGGTTCGCTTTGAATTTGCTTTCCTCTTCATTAACAAAGTTTTTATCTTCTACTAGATGTTTTTACGACCAACGATGAATTTTAAACTCAACCTTCCAACAATAATCGAGCATTCCTAATGTCATTCATACTAATAAGGCACGAGATTGTTGTAGCGGTGAGAGTTGCTGTTTTCATAGGGAGGCAACCCACCGCGTACATTTTTGAATTTCAAAATTGTACTTATCTTTATGTTCAATTTGTATTATGATAAAGGAACATGTTGCTCATTATGATCAAGAAAGACAACAACCTGGACATAACGCTGCTACCATAGTTTATATTTTTCCTATGTCAATCACCTGATTTCTTTGTGTGAAATGATTACAAAACCTTTTCGTTAGATTTATACCTCACTAGCGGTCCGCCTGTGGTTACGCTCGCGTTATGTAAGATTTTCCCGTTGGAATACGACTTTTCCGGTACAAAGTATCCTATGTGTTAATCCAGGGTACAAACTATTCTTTCTGTTTTCTTAAAAAGTTTGTTTTTTGCACTTTCAGTGACAATACTGAACAACGTAGCAGGCAAAATAGTAGCAGTCTATAAAGGTTACAACTTCTATGTACTCAGCCAAAACCAATCCTTGCAGAATTGGGTGTGCAGCAGGAATGGCGGTAAGTCGAAATGCAGGGCTCGCTTCACCACCAGCTCGAATGGCAATGTAGTGCGGGAGAGCGCAAACCACAACCATGATCCGCCAAAATATGTTGTCCGAAACGGAATTTTCATAAGAGTTTAATAACTAAACGTTTGAATCCTAGCTAGACACGGTGGCACACAAAAAGAACGTTGGGCGAAGTGGAGGGTACGTGTTTAAAATGCTTATTATAGCCCAGGACAATGGGATATAAATACGAGACTTTTTATTTCTTAAATTATTATAAATAGTACTGAACTGTGGCTATTTTAAAGCAAACACATCCAATTCACGTTGTCCAATGTTCTTTTTACATTACGCTAGCTATGCTCACGTTCGGATTTAGTCTGTTCTCCATTCGTCGGTTTCACGAACATAATTTTTCGTTCATTATTTTCTATTTAAATTCATGTTTTTGTTATGTTTATAACAGTTCATAATTAATGCAATTTTTACAAAAACACGTTGTAATATGAGTAAATTTTTGTTGAGTGGTTTGGAGGTAAAGACGCATCGGAGTTGAATAGCTTTAGAATAGTGTTCTAACGAACAAGTGTGCTGCGGAGTTCAGTGATAGACTCTTTGCGATGCGACACTGATCCTTTTAAGTTTTTCATAAAAAAATTGAATATTTTTATAAGCAGCATTCTATAGGTATGTTTTACTAACTTGAATAAAGAGGGCTAAAAACAAGCTAAAAACATATTTTATTTTCCCGCAAAATCCAATGTTCTACATTGAGGAAGAAGTCTTCGCCATGGGCATTATTAATAAAAACAAAAACCATTGATATTTTCGGGGATCATTTTGTAAAGTATATGACTGACCCCTATGACATTGAACGGTAAATAGGAGAAGGAACGTCGGCTTATTTTCACAGGAGGAACCCAACCACGTACATTTTTGAATTTCGAAATTCTCCGTATCTTTGTGTTCAATTTGTATATTTGTATGCGTTGCTTATTATGACCAAAGAAGACAACAACCTGGACCTGCGCTCATGGTTTAGTTTCTCCCTATGTCAATTATTATTCACCTAATTTTGCTATTCGAAATGAAGTTTATGTAAATTTTTACTTTCTTAATTAGTATTATCTTATAGCAGAAGGACTGCAATAATTTTCTTAAAATTATCTTTTCTTTGTGCCTGATATTTCTGTATACATAATTGAGTTTTTCTTTGCATTTTCAGTGACAATGCTGAACAATGTAGCAGGTAAAATAGTGGCAATCTATAAAGGTTACAGCTTCTTAATACACAACCAAAACCGACTCACGGAGAACTGGGCGTGCAGCAGGAATGGCGGCAGGACGAAATGCAAGGCTCGTTTCACCACTAGCTCGAATGGAAAGGTCGTGCGGGAGAGTGCAGACCATAACCACGAGCCGCCAACATATGTTATTCGGAACGGAATCTATATTAAATGTTAAATACACGTTTTGATATGAATTCATTGATTCGAACTTTGTTTACCATGACTTAGCCTGCGGCTACGCCCATGGTTCAGATTTTTCCCATGTCAATCCAATTTCGTTGTTCGAAATATGTTCGGAACCAATCGAGGTTTTTGTGATGGCAACCCTCATCGATAAAGAGATACTGATTTAGAACGCGATTACGGGTGCTTGATTGATTTTAGCGCGTTTTGGAACGCAGGTTAACTGTCACTTTTTGTCTTTGCCGTTCAGGAGCCAAGGCTCGTCTTGTTGGTTAGGATTAAAAATTTAATCCTCGAGAATCGATTCGGCATTGTGTGATATTCTCGTATGAAGGGGCTGCTTGCTCCCCACGTGCCGTGTGTTAACGGTCACCGGTTATTTGTGAGATAAGTGAAGGAGACGGGAGCTGCATGAGCGCGGGCAAGATGTGTTTCACCTCTCATTCTCTATTTACCTACCCCATCCTCATTTCCCTTGTTCCTGAAGCACTGGCCGTCGCCAGCTCGCTCACATCATCGGATCACAAGGTATTGTATTGTAGTTATTTATAATTATTATTATATTCGGTACATTAAAGAAAAAATAAGCCCTATTTTAGTTTTGTTTATTAATTTATGTATTGAAAAAGGTGTGTATCCTATCGAAATAAAGTCAGCTCTAATTAGACCGATATACAAGCAAGGGTCACATTTTGATTATACAAATTATCGTCCTATAGCGATATTAGCTGTTATAAATAAAATAATGGAAAAATATGTAGTACAACAAATAAGCAGTTTTCTCGAAAAAAGTGGTGTATTAAGTAATGTACCTACACATGGGTTCCGACGGGGCCGTAGCACGGCGACCGCGAGATTCGCCGACGACGACGTGAACGGCAGCTTGTATGCCAGGCAGCAGGTGGGTGTGCTCTTTATAGATTTCAAAAAAGCTTTTGATACTTTGGAGTACAGCCAGCTGCTGCGTGCCATGGAAGAGTGTGGCATACAAATGGTTGCAATCGCACCTTTCTGGCCGGACGCTGAGGACTGCTGTTTGCGGTACAACGGGCGACAGTAAGCAGGTAACATGCGGAGTGCCGACCGGATCCGTCTACGGCCCCGTCGGATATATTATGCATGTAAACAGCATGTGCAACGTAGTCAAACATTGTCGGATGTACATGTACGCTGACGACACGTGTTTAGTGTACTCGAGTAAAGATGTAAAACAAATTGAAAAGTGTATTCAGGAAGATATTAACACCATAGTAAAGTGGGCACACGATAATGGTATTATAATTAATATTGCGAAAACAAAATGTATGCTTATTTATTCACCTTACAAGAAGTGTGTAACTAGGGCACCGAGAATCATAGGGCACGATTACGATCGTATGCATCGTAGCTATTCGCTTTGTCAATGCGGAGAGCTTGAAGTGGTGGAAGAATACAAGTACTTAGGACTTACGATCGATTCAAATTTATCATGGAACACGCATGTAGATTTAGTATGTGATAAACTTAGGTCAGTGCTTGTCAAGTTTCACCACCTGAAGTTCTTCGCAAACAGAGCGACTTTATACACAGTTTACCATGCACTTATGGTCGAACGTTTAATACTTACCTCGAAAAAATAAAAAAATTACAAACAAGGTTCTTAAAAGTTTTATCAGACGATGAATCAAAACGTCGTCAGAGCAAGCGTAATTATAACAAATTATTCCCGAAATGTATAATACTGCACGTCGATGAGAGGGTATCGTTTCAGTTAGCGTTAGAAGAATTTGGATGTAATGAGTTTAAAGTGCCATTAATAAATCCTCACTTACTTAGAAAGATAAGTAATGAAGCATTAATTGTACCTAGAACCTCTAACTATTATGGTAAACGAGCCAGATCATACCTCATTCCTAAAATTTACAACAGTATACCGTTATGCATTCGAAAGAGCACCAGCAAAAATGTATTTAAATCTAAATTTATAAAACATATATTTCAAAAACTTGAACAATAGGTAGATGCATGAATATGGTAAAGTTGTATTGTATTGTGTTGGTAAATTTTTATTGCATTGTAGAAGGAAGTCTTTAAAAATATGTGAGCTAATGTAAATTGCATTTAAATAGCAATTAACGTAAAACAGTATATTAATAGGGGAGGTATTTCTGCCAACAAACTGCTTTGCAGTTTGGCGGAATCTATATTAAATTAAGTCGCTGTTAAAAAAATAACTGAATAAACGATTTATTTTTCTTTGCATTTTCAGTGAAAATACTGTACAACGCAGTAGGTAACAAAGTGACAGTCTATAAAGGTTACAGCTTCATTATACACAACAACAACCACTCTACGCAGAACTGGAAGTGCAGCAATAGTGGCGGCAGAAAGAAATGCAAGGCTCGTTTTACCACAACCTTGAATGGCCAGATTTTACGGGAGAGCGTAGTTTATAACCATGATCCGCCAACATACGTTGTCCGAAACGAAACTTACGTAAGAATTTAATAAATGTACCTTTTAATCCTAGACACGGACTTTTTCTTTGCATTTCCATAACGTTTAAATCGACAAATGGTTTTTTAAAGTATTGTTTGTATTCGTATTTGTATTCGCAGAACAGTGGACATACTATTCGTATTCGTAAAAGTGGTATTCGTTGCATCACTAGTTTAATTGTTCTTGATTTGTACTTTATTTAATATCAACAACCGTCCGTCACAACCTTTTCCAGTAATCGGTTATATATGCTTCATAGGAATTAAAAAAAACACTGTTTTCACCTGACTGATAAAACCATAGAGTCATATGGTATTTTTTGCACAGATTAAAGATAACTGTTTAGAGCCCACTATATTCCACAGTTACCTTCACGTCGCGTCTCAAAATCCTTAGTGTACCAATAAACGAAGCAAATTATATGTATGCCAATTTGAGTGAGCTTGAGTGAGATTTTCTTCGGGAAAATGGTTGATAGAATACTCTCTTAAAAAAACAGACACAAAATTTCATAAAAGACCATTTATTATGCTTTCAGTTACACTACTTAAAACGGAAGCAGGCAAACATATGGCAATTTTCAAAGGGTACAGCTTCTTTTTAGACAACAAAAACCAACGTTCGCAGAACTGGGCGTGCTGCAGACGTCGCACCAACTCGAAGTGCAGGGCGCGCTTCACCACTAGAACTACCGGTGAGGTCGTCCGAGCGAACACTGATCATAACCATCTTCCACCTAAATATTTTGTTCGAAATGGAATTTACATTAGACTTTAAATAAACGTTTTATTGTTCTTGATATGTTGAGGTACTTTATTTTGCTCAATGTGACCGCCCGCCTACATAAGTATATATTTTTCTGTTGGAATGAAATAAAACCGAGGTTGAAAGTTTAATCTAGCTCTCACGCGATAAAACTCCGAAATGTTTTGTCGTGATCGTTCCAACCAGGAACAAACTTTTTTGCCCTTTTGACGTCGAAAAATAATTTTGTTAAATATTACTTCCAATGAAGACATTTTTATCTTTTATCATTAAACAAAGTCCAAGGCAAAAGATTAGGATGAAAAATATAGAACGTTCTGAAAATTTAAACTAAGTATTTTACGGAAACGTGTGTGACGTGCATGTTTCGGCTATCAGTTACTGCAATCTTTACTTGCTCCACAATTTTGGTACTTTAATGTTGTTCGTTATTTCAGACCAGACCTTGCGCAATTGGCAAAAAATTGCAATTTTACACACACACACACCTATCTGTACAGTCAACTGCAAAATTGCATACCTATCAATGTGACAAACGATAGATTTTTTTTTAATGTATCTCTCTTTTGATATATAATGGAAATTGTAGAACTATTTAAGTATAATGCACTAGAAGAAAATTTCACCTTGTTTGCCGTGACAATTTTTTTTTTCAATAGCTATGCAACTGAAAACGGCAGCTGGCAAGCAAGTATTAGTTTACCAAGGATACAGTTTCAGTCAAGACTCCCATTACAAACACACGCAGAACTGGGCGTGTACGAGGAAGAGCACGCGGGACCGCTGCAAGGCGCGCCTCACCACCGCTACCGACGCCGCCGACGACGACGGGGCAATCGTCCGCGTGAACGCACTCCACAATCATTCCCCGCCTAGGTTTGTCGTTCGTAAAGGGTATTATATAAAAATTTAAATAAACCTTTGTGCCTTTCAGTTGCTTTTACAGGTTCTTAATCACAGACGTCAGTTAAATATTTTTAATTAATTCTTAATGTCAGAAAACTGACGATGAATGTCGGTATTCCTAATGCTTGTAAATTAACAAACAAAATAAGAAACTGTATCAGCCTTTCATTCACCACACACAAGTAAGCATTTAATATCTTGCTTCTCTACCACTTAACTTGTTTCCGACTTCGTTGAAAATTATGTATTCATTTGGGTACTAAGTTGGGTACTAAGCATAGCAAAAAATAACAGAGCAGAACTGAAAAAAAAAATTTGCAAAAATATTTTATGGTTGTTAAGATATGGGATATTTTAAGTTATCGACTTTTAATTTTGAGTTTAGCATTCTGAAAAAATAATATTTTTATAATGTTTTTGTTGTTACAGTAAAATGTGTAAAAAATCAAAATGGGAAGCCACTTATCATTTACAAAGGTCATACATACAATAAAATTGGAGGTGACCACAAGCATACGATCCATTGGTATTGTACAAGAAGCAAAAGCGCAAAGTGCAGAGCGCGCCTCTGCACCGATAAACTCGGCAATCTTGTTCGCGCAATTGAAGAACACAGCCATCCCGCACCAAATTTTATGATTCACAATGGAACCTGTATTAGGTACTAGGCAGATTATTCAAACTATTTTAGGACTGAGTTTTGTTTAGAAAACAAGCATCTGTCTTGCTTTTCGTTTCGACTCATGCGAAAGATCTATGCTTTCAGGTGGTAACATACACATGTAATAGAAATATGAAAAAATAAAACTAGTGCACTTACTATGTTAATGTGTGTGAATATGACTATCACGCTAATATTATAAAATATGTGAAAGTATATTTGGATGTTTGTTCCGCCTAAACTACTAAACTGATTTTGAATGGAGATAGTTTGTACCTAGAATTAACACAGGATACTTTTTCGGGAAAAGTCTTATTCCTACGGGAAATATTTTAAACAGCGCTTGCGTAGCCATGGGCGGACAGATAGTTTTTTAATGTATTTTAAACTACCGTGTGTTTTAAATAATTATGTGTTGTAAAAATAAGAATAAAGAAGAAAGTTTCGAAACAACTATTATGTATTGTCTTGTGTAGTTTTTGAAACAAATATAATTATTATCTTATTTTCAGGTACATGTTATTTAATATTATAAAATTGTTTTATCGTTCATTTTCGTTGGCGATTTTTATATTTTCCAACTATAGGTAATTATATTAATTTAATAAAAAGACGCCTCTAACGACATGGCAAGAGATAGCCCAAAACAGAAAGGAATGAAAGCAGGGGAAAGAGGCCTTTGCTCTGTTATAGTAATTACTTATTTGTAATAGTAATTACTTGTTGTGAACTTGTCATTGTGCGTGACGCGAGACAAACTTTACCGGTTCATATTGTGTGTTTAATTAACTTGTGATTTAACTATTATAAAATAATGTTGATGGTTGTTACAGAAAAATGTGAGAAAAATTACAACGTGAAGCCTCTTACCATTTACAAGGGTCACACATATAACATAATCAGAACTTCTAAGTCCAAAGTTCACTGGTATTGCAGAAGCGCAAAGTGCAGAGCGCGGCTCTACACCATCGATAAAGACGGCAGACATCTTGTTCGCAATTTTCTGGAACACAACCATCCCGCATCAAGTTTTATAATTCGAAATGGAATGTGTATTAATAAAGATTTAGGAAGTGTGTAAAGGTCGTATTAGAGCTTCAGATTTAATGTTACATTGTTCGTTTGTTCTCGGAAGATATTCACGACATTTGATGTTTTATGTTGTTGTGTCAATCTATCAATACTCTTCACTCTCTCTTCATAAAGGTTTACAGATGTTTATAGAAGTTGTTGTCAGATCTCACCCCTATGTTATCTGCCAATTTTGTGAAAAACATTTCCTATGTAATATTTTAAATAGTATGGGTACATATAAGAAAAATAAAAGCTAATTTAAATGTATTTTTTTTTTCTAATGAATTGGCAAGAGACGGTCCAAAACAGAAAGGAATGGAAGAAGGAGAAAAGGCCTTTGCCCTGCCGAATAAATTTAAAAAGGTCATTTATTATTATAGTAATTACTTACTTCTAATAATGGAGCACATGTGTTCCATGCTTCTAATAGTAATTACTTGTTGTGAACTTGACATTGTGCGTGACGCGAGACAAACTTTATCGGTTCATATTTTGTGTTGTGCGGATGAGCGCAGACCATAACTATGATCCACCAAAATCTTATTCGAAACGGAATTTATATTAAATGTTAAATACACATTTTAATGTATGGGTTTATTGACCTATACTTTATTTGCTATAAGCCTTTGCCTGCTGCTATGCCTTTGGCCTAGACGTTTCCCTTGGAAATAAAAGACACACTGTAAAAAGCCTTTATGTTCACAATCTTACCCGATCACGTAAAAAACAAGCAATCAGAATGTTTATTTATTAATAAAAATAAAAAAGAATATATTATTCATCGCACACGATAAACGCACAAAAGTAATTCAGTTTTGGTGTACAGTTAAACGATTTTTTTTCCAAGCTTTGTAGGTGTTGCTTATAACATTTTAAAAGCTAAAATTGCATATTAATCTCGCGTTAATCGATTCATTTGTTTCTTTATTACTGTAATTTGTTCAATTAATGATGATAGAAAGAAAATGCCAAAGAGACTATTTGTGGAACAACTTATTGAAGCTTTTACAAAGAAAGACTTGGATGTGGACACAGGTAATTTTCAAATATTCTAACTACTCTTTATATCGTTAATAGAAATGTGAATGTGACATGTTGAGTAACTTTCTTCAAATAGACTGATGATCGTGATAACTATTAGTGTGTTTGTTTATTAAATGCAAACGGTGTCTTGCTCATCAAAATTTTACTCTACCCAATCTAACCATCTTAACCCAACCCTTCTCTACTCTAACCAACTTTACCGAAATCTACCTAACTCTACCCGATTCTACCTTACTCTTACCCTAATCTACTCAGCTCGACCTTACTTTTACAGAACCCACTGCAAATAAATCACATCATCTCGAAAAGGGACCAAAGAAGAGGAGATGTGTAGGATGTTACCAAAAACTCCGCACCTTCTTAACGAGTCGTGAAGCCGACAAAAAAGTGAAGAAAATTCTCACAGAATGCACTGGTTGCAAAAAATATTATTGTTTGACATGTTTTAATGAAAAACACTAGAATAAATACAATTAAATAAAATCGATATTTATTTTTCCATCACTAAATAATATGAAAACCTGCCATTCTTCAGTGCAATGCAGGGTATATTAGGCCCCACATTTTATTTTACCTATAGAAACTAAACTAACTAATCTAACCACGAGCGGCGGCAGATTTAGGTTAATAATTTCATTGTAATAATAATCACGACAAAAGCCGTCCACTTCATCTTATTTGGCGCCAAAAAAAAAGGATTTTAGTCTCCTACGGGCGGTGGGGTTTAATATGCCTCGTGCCGCCACAATCTCTGGTATAGGACAAGGTTTAAAACGACCCGTAACGCAGTAATGGAATGTACAGATAAATCTGTGCCGCTCGGAACGTGTTAATGGTGCAAAGTATCCATGTAATCTTCAATAATTTTGCATTTGAATTGCGAGTAATTACATGGCTTAATTATTAGCAGGAAGCGCTGTCAGTGTATCTCAAGCTACTTACTTAGCTAGCATCACTGCTTAGTAAAAACACTTAATACCGGCGAAATCCAAAGTGGTACCGGTAAATAAGATAAAGAGTAAGACCCAACATATTAATTATTATCTTTTCAGTTATAACAATACTGAAAACGGCAGCAGGCAAAACTGTGGCAATCTACGAAGGTTACAGCTTCTCCCTATTCTGCCAAAACCAGCGCACTCAGAACTGGGCGTGTTGCAGGAACGGAGGCCGGTCGAAGTGCAGGGCGCGCTTCACCACCACAATCACGGGCGAGGTCGTGCGGGCGAACACTGACCATAACCATGTTCCATCTAAATACGTTGTTCGGAATGGAATTTACATTAAACTTTAAATAAACGTTTTATTTAGTGATGTAACGAATACGAATACCAATATTCGTATTCGCCGAATATAAGTCTATCACCGAATATCATGATGACATTCGTACAATATACAAACTGAAAAAGAAATCGCCTCACACCAACAAATTTACGTACGCTGAATGTGTTTTTTAAATAAGAATTTGCCAGTGGTAAATTTTGATTATTAAAAAAAACAGTTCTTACACATTTTAACTTATTTATTATTATAGTTACTTAGGTGTTTTTTGCCAATGTGTGTGTACTTATGGAAATGTTGTGTAGTATAAATGACTGTTAGTTAAGTAAATACGGTCTCCATATTAGGTAAGTGATCTTATGGAATTAATGAAATAAGTTTATCGGTGAGAATAAACAATAGTGTTTAACGTTTAAATCGACAAATGGTTTTTTAAAGTATTGTTTGTATTCGTATTTGTATTCGCAGAACAGTGGACATACTATTCGTATTCGTAAAAGTGGTATTCGTTGCATCACTAGTTTAATTGTTCGTGATTTGTACTTTATTTCATATCAACAACCATCCGTCACAACTTCTTCTAGTAATCGGTTCTATATGCTTCATAGGAATAAAAAAAAAAACACTTGTTTCGCCTGATTTATAAATCCATAGGGTCATATGGTCTTTTTTGCACAGATTAAAGATAACTGTTTAGAGCCCACTATATTCCACAGTTACCTTCACGTCGCCTCTCAAAATCCTTAGTGTACCAATAAACGAAGCAAATTATATGTATGCCAATTTGCAACTATAAGAATGCTGATTTTATTATAAACACTTTTAGGTTCTTTTAATTCGTGGTTATAACCCGATAAATATGTGTGCTGATTTTATTGTATTTAATTTTTATATTATCAATGAAAGGTTACGGCGGGAACGAACGAGTGAGTTTATATTTCTTCGGGAAAATGTTTCATAGAATACTCTCTTAAAAAAACAGACACAAAATTTCATGAAAGACCATTTATTATGCTTTCAGTTACACTACTTAAAACGGAAGCAGGCAAACATATGGCAATCTTCAAAGGGTACAGCTTCTTTTTAGACAACAAAAACCCACGTTCGCAGAACTGGGCGTGCTGCAGACGTCGCACCAACTCGAAGTGCAGGGCGCGCTTCACCACTAGAACTACCGGTGAGGTCGTCCGAGCGAACACTGATCATAACCATCTTCCACCTAAATATTTTGTTCGAAATGGAATTTACATTAAACTTTAAATTAACGTCATATTTTTGGTTTACGGTATTCAGCTATGGGGTTGTACCAAACAGAGCAACATACAGATGATTCAAAGGTTCCAAAATAAAGTACTAAGGGGTATTGTAAATGCTCCTTAGTATATTAGAAATGACGACCTTCACCGAGATTTAAAAGTAGAAAATGTAAAAAGTGTTATAAAAAAGTATGCCGAAGCTCACGAACAAGGACTTCACCATCACGTGAATGTTGAGGCTATCCAGCTCCTTGACAACACGGACTTAGTGAGAAGACTTAAAAGGACAAAATCCTTTGAGTTAGTTTAGTGAACGTTAGTGTAAAGTAGTGCAATCAGTGCTTACTCATAAAGAACACACGAACAAAGTGTCTTCCCCTTAATAGAGACAATAAGAAAAGTGTTAATGGACACGTTCTTAGCTAAAACCTACTTAGCAATTTAAGTTAAAGTAAAATTACTCATTAGTCTTTAGGCTGGATTGTAATGTTATTTTAGGGTACCTCATTAGGTACAATAAAATTGACGGAAAAAAATATTCTAGGTTTGTACTTTATTTAGCACCAACCATCCTCTGCGATAAGTCACACGTTTACCGAATTCGATACGTTCCATAGGAATAAAAAAAATGCCTCCCTATGATCCGTATCTGTATGGTGTTGCACTAATTAAGAATGAATCGTGTAAATTATACCTGCTTCGAAGCACAGTTCGAAAGCGACACTTCACGGAAGTATAAGTTATTTAAATGCAGTATCCAAGATATGCCAAAAGATTGAAAATAAAGTGGTACAATATCATGTAATTCCGAAGCAAACAAACGATTTGTTATTTTCAGTTACACTGCTAAAAACGGCAGCGGGCAAACATGTGGCAATCCTCAAAGAATACAGCTTCTTTTTAGACAAGATTAACCAACACTCGCAGAACTGGGCGTGCTACAGTAGTCGCGCCAACTCGAAGTGCAAGGCGCGCTTCACCGCCACAATCGCCGGCGAGGTCGTGCGGGCGAACACGGACCATAACCATCTTCCACCTGAATATATTGTTCGAAGTGGAATTTACATTAGACTTTAAATACACGTTAAATTGTTCTTAATATCAAGATATTAAGAGGTACTTTATTTTGCTCTATGTGACCGCCTGCCTACATAAGTATATATTTTTCTGTCGGAATGAAATAAAACCGCGGTTGAAAGTCTAATCTAGCTCTCACGCGATAAAACTCCGAAATGTCTTGTCGTGATCGTTCCAATCAGGAACAAACTTTTTTTGTCCTTTTGACGTCAAAAATAATTTTGTTAAATATTACTTCCAATGAAGACATTTTTATCTTTTATCATTAAACAAAGTCCAAGGCAAAAGATTAGGATGAAAAATATAGAACGTTCTGAAAATTTAAACTAAGTAGCATGTTGCTAAGTAGCATAGCAAAATTTAAACTGTAACAACAATGGAAGTAGCATTCTGAAAAAAATATATTTTTATGTTTTGTTGTTACAGTAATTTTAATTATTTTTTTTTACATTTGTGTAAAAAACCAAAATGGGAAGCCACTTGCCATTTACAAAGGTCATACATACAATAAAATTGGAGGAGACCACAAGCATACGATCCATTGGTATTGCACAAGAAGCAAAAGCGCAAAGTGCAGAGCGCGCCTCTGCACCGATAAACTCGGCAATCTTGTTCGCGCAATTGAAGAACACAGCCATCCCGCACCAAATTTTATGATTCACAATGGAACCTGTATTAGGTACTAGGCAGATTATTCAAACTATTTTGGGACTGTTTTGTTTGGAAAACAAGCATCTGTCTTGCTTTTCGTTTCGATTCATGCGAAAAATATATGCTTTCAGGTGGTAACATACACATGTAATAGAAATATGAAAAAATAAAACTAGTGCACTTACTATGTTAATGAGTGTGAATATGACTATCACACTAATATTATAAAATATGTGAAAGTATATTTGGATGTTTGTTCCGCCTAAACTACTAAACTGATTTTGAATGGAGATAGTTTGTACCCAGAATTAACACAGGATACTTTTTCCGGGAAAAGTCTTATTAATAAAAAAATAAAATAAAAAAAAAAAATGTTTTTATTTCAGACTTTTCAATCCATAATTGTGTTAGTAGTGCTTAAGCCTAAGTTAATATTAGGAGAGAGAACTGTGACAGACCGCATACTGTGACAGACAGCTGTTAATCAGCCAACCCCTACACGAGTTACATGTAAAAAAGTAAATCTTTCCATTAACAAAGAATCCAATCTTCCCCCAACCATTTTCAAAATCCTATTGGAGCTTGCCCGCACCCTGCTCACCAGGGATGTAGATTTCTTTCTCATGACTGCAAAGAAGTCATCAATTCTAGCGTCGGCAAACATCCCTGAGGCACTGCAGTAGCGGGGAAGCCTCACTAGGGCCCTAAAGACATTGTTATAGAGGACCCGGAGAGCCCTGTATGTCCTTTGTGTGTAATTGACCCATAGGCTGCCAGTGTAGAAATTTTAACAAAAAGCTTTAAACAAGGTAAGCTTTACTTCAACTGAACACCTGGCAAACCTATGTGCCAACATGTTCCCACGAGCTGACAGAGCCCTCCTCTCCCGCTCAATGTCCTGATCATCTTTAAGTGTATCAGTGACTATGTGTCCTAAGTACTTAAACTGATAAACACGTTCAAGAGGTGCACTATTGAGAAAAAGTGATGGCACTATACTTGGTCCTTTCAAATTGCCTCTAAATACCATGTATTCACTTTTCTTTTCATTATACCTCAGACCGTGTTCCTCGGCATAAGTAGTACAAAATTTAAGCAATTTTCTAAGACCACTAATTGATGGACTCAACAGCACCATGTCGTCAGCGTAACTGATGTTATTTACACAAACATTATCTATATGGCATCCGACATGCATGCTGTTGAGTCCCTCAATCAGTTTATTGACATACACGTTAAAAAGTCTTGGTGAGGACAGGCCTCCCTGTCTGACACCACACTTCAAAATATACTCATCAGAATATTTATTACCCCATTTAACTACATTTATTTGGTTGTCATACCAGTAAGAAAAAATCCTTACCACCTCCGCCGGTACGCCTGCCTCTCTTAACTTGTCCCATAAGAGATCATAACGCACCAGATCAAAAGCTTTGGACAAGTCTAAGAAGCAGGCGTAAACAGGCGTTTTCCTTTTCATATAATAAGTTACAGTGTGTTTTAATGCTAAAATTGCAGTCTCTGTAGAAAGGCCCTCCCGAAAACCAAACTGATTATCCTGCAGTTCTAAATGTTCACTTATGCAATTGTCAAGTATGCAATCGAAAACCTTAGCCATAACTGTAGCAAGAGAAATGGGTCTATAATTAGTCTTATCTGCTAGATCCCCAGTACGGTTCTTCGGAATTGGTATAACCACAGTTCTAGTCAAATCCGATGGCAGGTATGTATGTCTGATACAGAAAGTGTACAACATAGATAACAGTCTATTTATATGGGGGCCGGCAAATTTCAGATGCTCAACACTGAGTCCATCATGTCCAGGAGATTTTCCATACGGGAAATATTTTACACAGCGCTTGCGTAACCATGGGCGGACAAATAGTTTTTTAATGTATTTTAAACTACCGTGTGTTTTAAATAATTATGTGTTGTAAAATTAAGAATAAAGAAGAAAGTTTCGAAACAACTATTATGTATTGTCTTGTGTAGTTTTTGAAACAAATATAATTATTATCTTATTTTCAGGTACATGTTATTTAATATTATAAAATTGTTTTATCGTTCATTTTCGTTGGCGATTTTTATATTTTCCAACTATAGGTAATTATATTAATTTAATAAAAAGACGCCTCTAACGACATGGCAAGAGATAGCCCAAAACAGAAAGGAATGAAAGCAGGGGAAAGAGGCCTTTGCTCTGTTATAGTAATTACTTATTTGTAATAGTAATTACTTGTTGTGAACTTGTCATTGTGCGTGATGCGAGACAAACTTTACCGGTTCATATTGTGTGTTTAATTAACTTGTGATTTAACTATTATAAAATAATGTTGATGGTTGTTACAGAAAAATGTGAGAAAAATTACAACGTGAAGCCTCTTACCATTTACAAGGGTCACACATATAACATAATCAGAACTTCTAAGTCCAAAGTTCACTGGTATTGCAGAAGCGCAAAGTGCAGAGCGCGGCTCTACACCATCGATAAAGACGGCAGACATCTTGTTCGCAATTTTCTAGAACACAACCATCCCGCATCAAGTTTTATAATTCGAAATGGAATGTGTATTAATAAAGATTTAGGAAGTGTGTAAAGGTCGTATTAGAGCTTCAGATTTAATGTTACATTGTTCGTTTGTTCTCGGAAGATATTCACGACATTTGATGTTTTATGTTGTTGTGTCAATCTATCAATACTCTTCACTCTCTCTTCATAAAGGTTTACAGATGTTTATAGAAGTTGTTGTCAGATCTCACCCCTATGTTGTCAGCCAATTTTGTGAAAAACATTTCCTATGTAATATTTTAAATAGTATGGGTACATATAAGAAAAATAAAAGCTAATTTAAATGTATTTTTTTTTCTAATGAAATGGCAAGAGACGGTCCAAAACAGAAAGGAATGGAAGAAGGAGAAAGAGGCCTTTGCCCTGCTGAATAAATTTAAAAAGGTCATTTATTGTTATAGTAATTATTTACTTCTAATAATGGAGCACATGTGTTCCATGCTTCTAATAGTAATTACTTGTTGTGAACTTGACATTGTGCGTGACGCGAGACAAACTTTATCGGTTCATATTTTGTGTTGTGCGGATGAGCGCAGACCATAACCATGATCCACCAAAATATCTTATTCGAAACAGAATTTATATTAAATGTTAAATACACATTTTAATGTATGGGTTTATTGACTTATACTTTATTTGCTATAAGCCTTTGCCTGCTGCTATGCCTTTGGCCTAGACGTTTCCCTTGGAAATAAAAGACAAGAAAGAAATAATGTTGATGGTTGTTACAGAAAAATGTGAGAAAAATTACAACGTGAAGCCTCTTACCATTTACAAGGGTCACACATATAACATAATCAGAACTTCTAAGTCCAAAGTTCACTGGTATTGCAGAAGCGCAAAGTGCAGAGCGCGGCTCTACACCATCGATAAAGACGGCAGACATCTTGTTCGCAATTTTCTAGAACACAACCATCCCGCATCAAGTTTTATAATTCGAAATGGAATGTGTATTAATAAAGATTTAGGAAGTGTGTAAAGGAAGTCGGGCAGTGTGAATGTTTTATGTTATTGTGTCAATCTATGAATTCTCTTCACTCTCTCTTCATAAAGGTTTACAGATGTGTTGTTGCTAGCTCTCATCCGGCAAATTTTGTGAAAAACTTTTCCTATGTAGTATTTTACTTAGTATAGGTTCTTATAAACAAAATGAAAGTTTATTTTAATGTGCTACTGTCTTTTTGATCTTAAGATTTATCTACTACGATATTTTAATATTTCGTCTTAATTTAGCAAAAGATTGAAGTGCGCAGCGGTACTATTTAAAGTTATGCCGAATTATGATTTTATGCTGAACTCTTAATCTTTTCAGCTGCAATACTTAGAACAAGAGCTGGCAAAAGAATTATAGTTTACCAAGGATATACCTTCTTTATGGCTACCCAAAACTTACTAACACAAAATTGGGTATGCTCCAGAAGAAGCAGTAAATGCAAGGCGCGCTTCACCACCAACACAGAGGGCAGCATCATCGTTCGCGTTCACACTCAACATAGTCATTTGCCACCTAAGTTCATTATTCAGAACGGGGTATATATTAAAATTAAGTGAACGGCTTGTTATACTACCAATAAAAATAAAGAAATATAAGCATTTTCGTACCAAGCATATTACTTTGTAAATACTTATTTGATTTTAGATATAAACCTTATTTTTTTATTTAATCATTTATTACACAATAATACAATTAAGATACATGAAGAAAAAGACAGCAACAACAATAGCTTTACTTAGGAGGTATTAATTTAAACTTTATTAATTCTTTAAAAAACAATAATGCGTGCCGATTACCGTTAGCGTTTACAAATATGCCTAAACAAAACTACTGTTAGTGTAATATTGTACTCTTATTTCTAAAATAAAAAAAATATTTAACGACAAACTCTTTCTCTGATTACCATAAACAAACGTAGTAAACAGCTTTTCTAGCAGGGAAATACATTTGTATTATATTTAAAATGAAATTAACTCCAGTTGTTTCTAATTATTAATATAATTAGAATTTTATGAAAAAGTATGTAAATATTATAAATTAAAATAAAGGGAAAATAGCTATTTCGTCTCATTGTTTTGGAGTTAAAAACATTTGGAGCTGGCGAGATCAAACAATATTATTTTACTGTCACCATTTTTGTTTTTATTAAAACAAATATTTATGATATTTGTCTTTTTTTAACAGGACGATTTAGTAATCGTTATCGCCCCATCAAACACAGTGAAGACAATAGGTGTAATTATGGAGCTTTCCAGGGCGTTACTCATACTTGTTTTATTGTCTGCTTCAGTAACAGTCACCTTTTTGGCGAACGCAGAAGGCAGGGAGAGAGCTCTTGTTAATGGACACGTATTTTATTTATTAAAACGCAAGGACTGGAAAGATGACGAGTATTGGAAATGCAAGAAAGTGGGATGTAAAGCCAACTTTACAAAGGATGCAAATGGTATCCGTATTGCAGAGGAGAAACATAACCATCCTAAGATAAAGTATGTTCTCTATGACGGGAAAACTCGCATCAATGACAGTCAAAGAAAAATACAAAAAGTCGAAAGCAATAATTCCCGCCAAGGTATAAAAGCTAGTTACAAATACCTGTGATAAAATACCTACACACCAACGTTTAAATAAATAACAATTGTTTTTTTTTTTTCAGTTTTAATTACCTTCCTGCTGAATAATATAGGTAACATGAAAGCACTAGTAGAAGGCCATGTTTTTAATCTTCAAACAAAAAAAGGTAATATCTACGAATATTGGAGATGCTTCAAATTTGGGTCTTGTAGATGCAGTTTTACTAAGGACGAAAATGGTATACGAATCTCATCTAATAAACACGACCATCCTAAAGTGCCGTACAAAGTTAAAGACGGAGTGATAGAGGTGGAGCGAGGAAGAGCAGGACGGAAGGAGGATCCGAACCGATTCAACCACGGCATGAAGCTGGGTGAAGTGAGAACTGCAGTAGGCAGACTTGGTTGAAAACGGTAATGTAATACTGAACTGTAAAATGTATAACCTTGTTTGTACTTATGTGTAACTATTAAATATGTCTAAACATAGACAAGAAATGTTTAGCTCTACGATGTTTATATTAGATTTAAGATGTAATGAGGTTATCCAGGATGACACACTCTAATCTTTTATTTAAGTTCTCCCTTTCTTTGCGCCTTTTAAAGATTAATAAAAGGACATCAGAAGTTTGATATCCTAATATTAGAGCTGTCAAACATCTTATTTGTACCTTATGGACGCGTCGTTTGAACAATTTTAGACCGGACATTGGACATTTGACTTAAAATTTTCGTAATTTGACAGGTGCACCCTTGGTTTAGTTTACGATTTATTTCAAAATAATATAATTTTCTCCGACACGCTCGAAAATGTGATCATTACTGTAAAAATACAATACGCGAAGTGAGTCACTTCTGGACGAAACATTTCCCCAAACAGCGGCAAGCAATGTGCCCTCAAACGGCCTAGGCCAGCAAAGTAACTTTTGTCTAGAAATTTCAATGTTTTTTTACAGCATACTCTTGTTCTAAATTAAAATTTTATATGAATCGTAATCGAATCTCTCTGTCGAAAAGCTCTGTATGACACTGGCACAGAACAAAAAAAGCGGCCAAGTGCGAGTCGGACTCGCCCATGAAGGGTTCCGTAGCAGCAAGTAACATAAAAGTTCTTGTAGTTCGTTGTAACTTTGATCGATGTTTTAATAATAGTGTATTTTTTTAATTGAGTTTATGATAAGTAAACATTATAATTAGGTACCTAAATGTGGTGGGATTTATCCCATTCTAGGTAAAGATCTAACTATATGCGAGCCCATATAGGATCTCGTCGTGCTTGGGCTTCAGAGACTTGTGTTAAAAAGCAATTATGTTCAGGTATCTTGCACAATTTTACACACGACCTTGCAACAATGATGCGTTGAATGAGATGAACTGATTGAGAAACCTGTCCAGCAATAACTAAAAAGTAAAAAATAAATTAAAAGTAAAAAACATTTTTAAAAACAAGCTTTTATTTTAATGCGCTAAAAAGAATAAAATAAACTTTACCTTAAAAACTTTTACTATCAACCAAAAACGTCATTACACAATTTATTATGTAATAAAAGCTTGTCGCGAGATTCAAATACTCATATTTGCTTAGTATGAAAATTCTAAAAATTAAATTGAATCAGTTTAAGTCATTATTTTAATTTACTTGATTATCTACTTAAGGTTAATCTCGCGACAAGCTAAATAAAAACTAAGCTAAGCTAATTATTACATAATAAATTGTGTAATGACGTTTTTGGTTGATAGTAAAAGTTTTTTACTTTTAATTTTTTACATTTGAATTGGTTGATTTAATGAAAGGTAAATCGCGGTTCTTCTTCTTCATCGTGTGGGTTGTAAAGTCGACTACCGACCTCACAAACCCTAGTGTCAGTGTTATAGAACCGCCAAAGGCCACTGACTTGGCTCGTGTAACGACTAGGTAGTAGCCGCGGTGTACGATTTACGATTTATGACGTATTAAAACAAACTACTTACTGGATCTCGTTCAAACTAATTTTCATTGGAAGTTTCCATGGTAATGTACATCATATATTTTTTTTAGTCTTATCATTCTCTTATTTTAGAAGTTACAGGGGGGGGACACACATTTTACCACTTTGGAAGTGTCTCTCGCGCAAACTATAGTTTAGAAAAAAAAAACTTCAATATAATTTTTGAAGACCTATCCATAGACACCCCACACGTATGGGTTTGATGAAAAAAAAACTTTGGTTTCAGTTCTTTGTATGGGGAACCCCCAGAATTTATTGTTTTTTTTCTATTTTTGTATGAAAATCTTAATGCGGTTCACAGAATACATCTACTTGCCAAGTTTCAACAGTATAGTTCTTATAGTTTCCGAAAAAAGTGGCTGTGACATACGGACGGACAGACAGACAGACAGATAGACATGACGAATCCATAAGGGTTCCGTTTTTTGCCATTTGGCTACGGAACCCTAAAAAGAAAAGCATGCAATATGGAGGTTTGTAATTTTCGTCCCTTTTATTTTTATCGTAGTTTTTCATGATGGAATTGAATTAGGGAAATATTATAATAATGAAAACAAGAAGTCGAAGTAGAGGTTTAAGTAATAAAGACTAGAACTTATAAGTTTAGTAAGATAGAAGTAGACATCTAAGTCCAAAGTACCACATTTTTTGTATTTTACAATTTTCTCGCATATTTTAGAGAAAAGCACTATACCTATACAAGCCTCGGCCGCAATAACTCTTGCTGGACTCGTACACAATAGAAGTCTTCGCCTGCGGCTCGGGCTGTAAACGTGCCCTTGTCCAGCAGTAACTAATATTGCGGCCGTGGAAGTTGCTGTACAATTGTTTTGGAGTAAAAAGCTTTTTGATTTATAAGGTTAAAAATATTCTTGGATTGTCACCATTCTTATTATTATTATGTAGTTAAAAATACACATTTATGATACCTGTTTGACTTGTTTTTTTTTTTTGTTGAAAAGATTTTCCTTTTAGCAAAATTATTCAGTGATCATCACAGTAGTGTTTCGATTTTCGGATTAGCAAACCTTTTCACACGCAGTAAAGATAATAATATAACGTAAGATATATTAAGGGCCTCCCTACGCCTATAATCTTGAACGCTAGCCCCACTACAATAAGAAACCAAAACTCCGATAAACACAAAACAATAAAAATCTGGTGGTCAAAATATTGTTTCATAGGTTTTGTAGAGTTTTAAGAACTATTTTATTTTTACCAGTTTTAAAAATAGGTACTTCAAGACCTATAAAACCATTTTATCTACCAAATTTTAGATACATTTTGTTTTCTCGGAGTTATGATTTTTTATTTAAGTGGCGATAATGTGCAGTCAGCTATCCCCTTAAAGAGAAACCTTGAACACTCATCGTCTGCAATTTGAATGTATGGGCTAGATCGCTAGTAGAGGACGGACGATAAGTCTGCTAAAGTCTGCTTGTTCCTTACTATACATTAAAAATTAATTAAAAATAATTTATTTTTAGATTTTTAACTCAAACTCAAAATATTTAGCCCTGTTAGAGCACAACAAACATGACATTATTTATAAAACAATCTTAAACATACAACATAGGTACTTAAGATACATAGTAGTGTAATGTAACTTAATAATTAGTTTTTATTTCATATTTAAAACTTATTAAATAAGACGTAGAAACTAAAATAGGAACTTATTTTCCTATAAACCAAAGCTGGCCGTTTTTTATTATTTTTTAAGATATAATTTATATCTAATCAAATATGATTTTATTTATAACATGATAAGTAGCTATTCTAGTGTTAGTATATAAATATTTTATTTAAAAAAGGAAACGCAAAAGATGCGACGACTGTGGAGTTTCCGCGGTGAGCTCTTCTCCACAGATTCCGCCATTGTGTTAGTGAACTCACCCAAAAAAATGTAATGACAGATCTAAGTGATATAATAACATCCTATGGAAATAAATAATTTTGACTTTGACTTTGACTAATAAAATTATGCTGCCGGACACATGTCGAGACTTGTCCAGTAACGCAGCAGTGGAGAGTCCCACCGGTCCGCGAACACCTTGAGGAGGTTGTTGGTGCTGGCGCGGAGCCGGGCCCGCTTGGAGGCGCACCGTTTCCTCATCATCGCATAGAAGTTATTCGTGTGCGCCTCCGCAAACATTCCATATGCGCTACACCATCGCGACAGCCCCAACAGGATCCTGAAGACGTTGTTATATTGGACCCGTAGGTCGCTGTATGCCTGCTGCGAATAACTGGTCCAAAGGCTGCACCTGTAGAAGGATTGGCAAAAAGCTTTGAAAAGCGTTAACTTCACTGGTTTTGCACAACGTGCAACCCTTCGGGCCAGCATGTTACAGCGGACAGTCAGCGACCTACGTTCCCTCTCCAAGTCCATATTATCTCTCAAGTCCTCTGTGACCCAGTGACCCGAGTACTTAAATTTAGTCACCCATTTTAAGGGCGCAAAGCAAGACATCAGGTACATCTGTAAGTTCATCGCGTTGGCTTTGGACATCATGAGCTCGTTCTTTTTTATGTATAACTTAATGTCGCTGAATTGGACAGGCGCAACCACCATAACACTTTCCAGGGCGTTACTCATACTTTGTTTTATTATCTTTTTCAGTGAAGGTCACCATTGTAGAGAACGCAGAAGGCAAGAAGAGAGCTCTTGTTAATGGCCACGTATTTTATTTAGTAAAACGCGAAGACTGGAAAGAGCTCGAATATTGGAAATGTAAGAAAGTGGGATGTAGAGCCACCTTTACCAGGGATGCTAATGGTATCCGTATTGCAGAGGAGAAACATAACCACCCTCAGATGAAGTATGTTCTCTATGACGGGAAAACTCGCATCAATGATAGTCAAAGAAAAAAGAAAAAAGATTGTAATGTCGAAAACAGTAATGACTGCCAAGGTATGAACGCTAGTAACAAATACCTATAATAAAATACCTGCGCACTGACATGTTAATTTATCGATATTTTTGTTTCAGTTACAATAACCTTTTTGCTGAATAATGAGGGTATGATAAGAGCACTTGTAGACGGCCATGTTTTTAAAATCCTTAAAAAAGATGGTAACTACGAACATTGGCTATGCATGAAATTCGGGTCTTGTAGATGCTCCTTTACTAAGGACGATAATGGTATACGAATCTTTTGTAATAAGCACAACCACCCTAAAGTACCGTACAAAGTTAATGATGGAGTGATAGAGATGCAGCGAGCAAGAGCAGGACGGAAAGCGAATCCGAACCGAATCAACCACGGCATGGTGCCGGGTGAAGTGAGAACTGAAATCGGCAGACTGGTAGGCAGAGAACTTTCGTAAAAAAGGTATTATCATAGTGTAGTTAAACGAATATCTTATACACGATGAAAAAAGATATACAAGAGGAAAAGTACCCTGAATATTAATGTTGGCATTTGAACTAAAACGAGACATTCCTTTATTTCAATAATTAAAACTCAAATATTTTTATGATTTGCTTGGGAATAGAATAGAAATAATGAAATACAAAATCTGATCAATCGAAACGATAAATAGAATCATTATTTTTCCCGCTATATTAAAGGAATACCTTGATATTTAAAAAAAGCGATCATTTAGTAGTTAGAGTACAAATATTGCTATTAAATTTAATTTTTATCATTACTTTGTTACTTCGGAAGTTTCTAAAAATAAAGCAAGGTGTTTCTTTTTTATTTAATTTTCCGGTTTAGGCAGCAGATTTTTTAAATCACCCGCTGTTTTGTATGGGGCAATGTTTCGTACAAAAATGAGTCACTTCACGTACTGTCTTTTTGCAGTAATGATCACATTTTCGAGCGTGTCAGAGAAAATGTGATTTAGTTAACAGGTTATAGCAAGTAAACACCATATAAGTTTGTGTATTCGATTTAAGATAAATTTAAGTATTTATTTAGATGTCGCTCAGTTTAGAAGCTTTCTGTTCTTTCAATTTCATTATTATTATTTCATTATTTTTATTATTCATTATTATTTTTTAGGGTTTCGTACCATTATTATTACTAAGCCTCCTCCGCTGTGTTGTGCGTCCGTCTGTCACCGGACTGTACCTAATGAACCGTATTAGATAGAAATAGTTAATATTTTCAAATAAAAAACATAAAATTAAAGGTCACCGCACGCACACTTAAACAAAATCACGACCCATCATCGTCGTACTGAGAAACGGTTTGAGATTTTGTTTGAGTGTGCGTGCGGCGACGCGTCGCCGTACGTTATCTTTATACAAACGCCCCGCGCGCGGCTTGTCGCGACGCGTAGATACTATGGCGCTGGCGAAGGGTGAAATTTTGACAAAGGTAAGCCGGAAGAGTGCGGCCTACCTAACTAAATGACATGCTTTTTGTTTTCAAAACTGTGAGTTCGGAAAATGGAATTCATCGCTACACAAGTAGTCAAATAGCCAGTTGACAATCCATATGAATTAATGCCATAATAGCATACAGAACTCACAACACTCACTCAACAACTTACCGTATTGAACAGATCGTGAAAACACAATAAAAACAACAATTTCACTGTTTACAAACAAGGATACACTCGGACATGTACTAATCACTTTACTTCCCCAGATAAATCATAATTTAACCAATCACACAACATCACACTTCAAAATTAAATAAAAATTTCTACCCCGCGATGTATTTTCTTACTGCAACTCTTCTTTTTCAATTTTGCTATCTTATCAATTCCTCTCTCGCGTATGCGTAATGCGTTAGAAAGAGAAAGAAACTATGGGAAGCTGACCCGACTCGGCTTCTATGGCGCCATTTTATGGGTGTGTTTTAAATCAAACTGGCTGGCAGCGCCGGCAACATGCGAGTGAGAAGGCAAATATGGAAGTAAACTGGAGCACCCAGAGACAGAGTATACTGGCAATTCACGAACTCGGTCGGTCTTGCGACTCGTGCGTGATTGAATATACATTGACGTGCTTGTAGAGCGCCGTCCGCCTCGACTTGTATTAAAAAAAAACAATGTACGAGTATCTTGCGCTCGCGTGTACGTAAATTACTATCAGCGTTAGAGGCTGTTGGAGCGGATTTTCGAAAGGTAAGCCGATGGGAATCGGCTTGTATGGACCCTTCGCCACTGTGGCGCACACATACAAGCCGCGCGCGGTGCGTTTGTGTGAAGATAACGTACTTTCCACTCTTTCTACTATGTAGATAGTATCTTTGGAAACGTAATAGGTAGATTTCAAATCTTGGACGATGGTACGGAACCTGTCGCGTTCGAGTCCGCCGCTTTTAACAAACTGTAAAGTAAACTTATAATAAACATTATTTTTTATTCGTACCAAAGGATACTAATTTTCGTTATTGTGTTTTGTTAGTTTCAATAAAAGTTAGTGATCCTATTAGTCTTTGTATTTCTATTACTAATGATAATTTTTATAGCTGCATGTTTCGTGTAGATTGTGAACCAGCAAGCAGTTTTTCCTGAAATATAATTCTTTGTAACTGTACACATACTGAGTTTTATTTTCAGTGAAATTTTATGTTTTAAAGTTTACTTTAAGATAGATGACTACTTAGATGATAAAGACGTCTATTTGGGTATTGTTCCAACTCAGCAAAATAAATTTCCATTGTAACAATGTACCTATTATATATTCTTCATATTATAAAAAAAAGTAGAAATGCGCGTCCTGTAGAGTTTCTTCTTGCTGTTCTTCTCCATAATGAGCATATACTTTATTATTTTGACGTTTACGTAATTAAGACGAATCAATAAATTACTGATATTTTCTTAAATACTATTGATACTACTTAACATCAATTAAGGAGCGTCGGTGGTTTAGTGGTTCGTACCGCTGTCTTCCATACGTGAGACGCGGGTTCGATTCCCACCACGTACCAATGTGTTTTCGTATTCATATGTACGTTTAAGTGTCGCTCTTACGGTGAAGGAAAACATCGTGATGAAACCCACATACTCTTGCGAAAAAAATCAAAGGTTGTGTGTGAAGTCGACCAACCCGCACTGGACCAACGTGGTCAAACAGCCTAATCGCCCTAATTCAGGGTAGGCTCGAGCCCTTCGGTGACGTATATGAGCTGTTGATGATGACTTAACATCAATTATGCAATCAACCAATCAACGGCCCGTTACAGTCCACTGCTGGACTATGAGCCTCCTCCACTTAAGTGTTTGGTTTTGCCATAATCTCCACGCTTGGGTTGGAGATCGCAGATTAAAAGGTGACTTTATCAATCAGAGAGAGCTGCTGCCCGTTCCCTGTCAATTATTAGCATGCTTTAAAAACATCTACTTGCCAAAGGTTACCTCTGCTGTGCGCATGGTTTGCATAGTTTTTGTAATACAATACATACATACATATAAAAAAAATAAAAACAAAACAAAGTAATAGTGGTGGTGGTAGTGGTAGTTGTATTTGTATAATTTATACAATATGTATATTTATTTTTTGATGACGGGACTTGTTTACTAAATACAGCACTTCATTTTAGTGACGCTAGTACGAAACAATTCCGGTAAGACTCTTGCCTTATTCAGCGGGTACACTTTTTGCCTGTGGAGGCAGAATAAGAGCACAGACCATTGGATGTGCACGTCTTCCGGGCGGGGGCACCAGTGCAAGGCGCGCATCATCCTGGCCAAGGACAGCGTGACCATGGTGCGCCCGGCCATCGACCACAACCATCCGCCGCCGAACTACGTCATCCATGACGGAGTCCTTTTCCGGGTAAAGTAACAGTATTATTGTTCGAATCCAAAAGCGTAAGATACCAAAGAAATCTTCACACCAGTAGTTGATAAGTATTTTTCTAAATAAGTAAATGCTATGACTGCGGTCTTTACCCAATTTCTGAAAAGTGGATGCATTTATTATTGTGATACCTACGAGTATATTAAATAACAGGCTGTTTCATAATACGATATGTCTCATAGATTAAGTATAGTAGTGGCTCTGCGAGCTGTTAGACCTCGCGAGTCTGTATGTCTCTTTATATTTATTTTTATTTTTTCTCCACAAAGATCCCCGACCCCTTGAAAATTATTTAACATTTTATTTTAATTGATTAAGAAATGTTACCTGTAGAGGAAAACATTTTCAGCGGTAGACCTTGTACGCAACCCACATAAATCCGTAATTTTTTAAAATTTCCAATAACTGACTCGACAAAAACATTTGATTAATTTATCGAACCTGCTCACAAAATTTCACGAGAATCGGTTCAGAAACGCGACCTGTAGAGTGGAACAAACAGACAGACATATATTACAAAAGCAATTTTGCCCAAGCTGAAACAGAGACGCTTCGCTCGCTCGGTCAATTATTCAAAATGTTTTTTCTAAGTCTTAAGTAGTTATCCAGATTAATATAAAAATCTGAAAAAAGCAATATTTGAAGCCTCGCTTCTAAAAATGTGTGTTATCTTCCTCGACGTAGTTATATTAGATTTCATCATTAGATTTTATATTTTTACATCGTATTTAATGTAATTGCTAAAAGTGTTTATTGAAATTTAAAAATAGTTACAAATAAGCTATTTACGGTGTCCTTATGTAATTAGGATATATCTTTTGCTACTTGTCATATTATTAGCATACTTTATTAGACATATTATAAGGAGATCATAATAGATGTTTTGTTTTGCTGCGAGTAATGGTAACACTACATAACAGCCCTATATTTGTACAAATGGAGAAATTCAATATCAATCCGACATTGGCAGTAAAGTATTACTAGTAGAACCTGAGACGAATGTAGGCAATTTGACTTAGCACAAACTCCGATGTTATACGCTCATTACTAGTCGTAGCTTACAAATGCGTAGGATAGGCTGTTGTTCAAAATATAGTCCATTCAGTGATATTCTTTGGGTATAATTTTCAGTACAATGGGTGAAGAGTAGATCAGGAAAGCAGCTTGCATTGGTGCAGGGTTACACGTACTACTTGAACAACAATTCTTGGCGTTGCACCCGCGGCCGACCGTGCCGAGCCCGGTTCGTAGTCAACCGCAACCGGACTATCGCCAGTGCCAACTTTGAACACAGCCACGGCGCATGTGGATTCGTTATCAAAGATGGTGTATACTTCAAATGTTAAGCAAAGCCGCATCATATTCAGTTTCAACGAAATGTAAAATTCGTATGATGTTTAGATTGACAAATCTTTAATGAGATGCCGCTTAAGTGAAAGAACCTTCAGTTGTTATTAAAAAATAATTTCGGTAGAAAAACTTGATTTCACACTTCGAAAAAATGTGGTAGAACCCTTGTCAGTTTGTCAGAGCTTAACTGAAATACATGTGACTCCTTCAGAAGTACTCGTGAAATAGTAATGTAATTATGTAATTTCAAACTAATGTAAGTCAGACTTTTCTGCCTCTATTGCACCCTCCTTCTGCGCCTGAAGATCCAATAGTACTTTCCAATAAACCAAAGGTAAATGAACCAAAAATTTGATTGATTTAGCTTTCTCTTGTCCAGAGTATCCCATTACCTGTGTTAATTTCCTCCACCGAGTAATGATTTTCCAAACACGCGCATGGGACACAGCGAGGCTGGACAGCGTCGGCTGGTATTTGTGAACAGATACATGTCCAGTAAGAAGTGGTGACACCACGACTTCTGGCGTTACACCAGGTGTGTCTTCTGCAGGAGGAGATGCTCATCAATCCCTCCAACATCCACGAAGTCCAATAAGATAAACGCATCGTCATATTGTATGCATCAAGTATCTTCAAAGTTAGAGTGAACAGGCACATTTTGGGTGAACTCGTTCCATCATCTACCACATCTCGTCCCTCGCGAACCTGAATGTGGTCAAGTGTAAGCCCATCAATTAATAAAAAATAAAAACATTATTCACGCATTATATAGTTACTGTGACCACAAATTGTTTTATTATGAACTTGTTTATGGTATTCTAATATATAAAATTCTTATTTTATTTTACGATTTTTTAGTTCAGTGGGTACACAGTTCATCTGGGAAGCCTCTTGCCTTAGTCAACGGGTTTCCATTCTACAAGAACATCAAAAGCGGCAAATTCTGGCGCTGTCCCAAGACACGCGTATGCAAGGCGCACTTCTCCGTCGACCACAATTGGACCATCACCAGCTGCTACCTTACTCATGATCATCAACCACCTAGTTACATCATCAAAAATGGAACTTATATAAGGATCTAATATTGAAATATTTGCCCATATGCTGTTTTTTAGTATCAATTATTTCTTCTTGAAAATAAAATGGCGACTGGCTTCGTTGGAAGAATAAAGTAAAAGTCTTTGCTCAGCACTCTATTCAACAAAAAAAAAAAACAATTCAATGTCAAAAGACATGGTGTTAAGTGTGAGTGTTTAACACCCCAAGAGTCTTTAGATAAAAACAGACACGATCCTATAATAATATTGAAAGGAAAATAAGAGTAAAGAAACAGAAAGTAAAAGCAGCAAGATGTAAATAACATTTACAAAATATGAGTAATAAAGATGAGTTGTCATTATTTTTGTATATTTTTAATTATTCATTTAAAGATCGAGTTTTCATAAGAAGTATTATCTTGCAGTGATTCTTCTGGCCAAGTCCCGATACACGGGCAAGCACATAATAATGTACAACGACTACACGTATTACTGCAAGAAGCAGTGCAAGAAGAGTGGACTGTTCGACTGGTACTGCTCCACCCACAACTATAAAGGATGCAACGCGAAGCTGAAACTGAGCGAGAACTTCGCCGTCGTCGGGGAGACGAACACCCACACACACCCACCAGCCAAGTACTGCATTCAGGACGGACAATATATCAAGATATAACAATTAATTATCCAAACTTCTACATTATTGATTATCTTATTTTATGCGTTCACATTATCACTTTTTGTACAAGATGATGTAGATGCACTGGTTTTGACCTCAGACTATTACGTGCACGAACGACCACCCTTTTGCCTGTCCAAGGAGCGCAGAATGAATTTTGTATAATTTGCATAGATAGATGATAAGGTTATTGCATCACAAAAACACATGTTACACAATTATGAAAAACCTAATGACATAATTTACTATTTAACTAAAATGAAATGGTGCATATGAGTGTAAGAGTGTAGAGCGATGTTAAAGGGCCTAGCTAGCGACTGGAGCCTCAGTGCAAGATATTTTAAACTTCTTTGTTATTGATAAGACGATAAATAAAATGTCCTCTTAGTTTTAATATTAATCTCCATTAAATTGTGTATAACGAGTATTGTTATCTTGCTTCCTTTGTCGTCTTTTGCAAATATTTTATAATAACAGTAAATAATTACGTTCCAGGCGATGACGATGTTGAATTAATACCTCTTCCTACTGGAAAGTTCCTTTTACGTGTCGGCGATAACACCTTCAACAGCAATGATAAAGACATGACCCGCAAGAGTATTTGGTACTGTTCTAAGCGAATCAGCAAGAAGTGCAAGGCCAGCGCCAAAATGTATGGTCGCGACATTGTCACAATGAACAAAGAACATTCACATTAGTTTTATATTTACCTACTTAATAAATTATGATTTTTGTAAAATTAATAAGTTGACTTATTAATTTTTCTTTAATTAATAAGTAGACTTATTAATTTTTCGTCGTCTTTCGGCTATAATTTTATTATAAAAATGACTTTGAATAATATATGTTTGAAGATAAGTACATGCTAGTCACATCAGATCTCTTAATCTTGGCATACCCTATTGTATTAATATACGAAAATTTTCATTGAAGTGTTTTTTTTTTAAGATAATATTTATCAATAGTTAAACTACGCAACTTTACAGGTATATGTTGTTTTAGTGAATTCTTGATTCACCTATCATGAATTTGTATTAATTTATAACAAGTAGGTAAAAAACAACTTGTAATAGTTTGTACTGTTTAAGATGACAGTTTCGAGTTGCTTATTATATGTGGGTTCTTTGCAGCCTTCTTCTTGCCTGGAAAAAACGGCAGGGAGCAGTTATTTTACGATGGTAACAAGTACTACAAGCGTCACGGAACCTTTGGCCTGGGCAAGGTGCGGTGGTGCTGCACCATCAGAAGATGTAACGCTTGCATCTACACGCTTCACGAAAAGATCATCAAATTCAACAACAATCATAACCACGACAAAAGAGCAGGCGTCGTCGATCTGCTTTTAAAGAACGTGTTCAATAAGTAAAGTTCATGTTTTTATACGAATTTGTAAAATCCTTTGAACCCACCTTTAAGATAGGATGTTTAGGAATTGGCGTAGAGCGATACGTCTGTGTGATACGTATACTTAATCTAATACTTTAAACGAGCAATTCTTGTATATACCTATATATATATAATGAGAATCTCGGAAACGGCTGCTACGATTTCGATGAAATTTGGTATATAGGGGGTCTCGAGGGCGATAAATCGATCTAGCTAGCTTTTGTTTTTGGTAAAACAGGATTTCCCCATGTTTTCGGGCTTAAAAGAATTTGTACGCCATATCATTAAAAGAGAAGGTTAATTTCGCCGCTATCCATAACGACGCGGTGGCTCTGTTGGGGAACCGGGAGGCAATGAAACCGAAGGTCAGACGATTTTTTATTTTTTTGTTCATGTTTCTTTTTTTGTTTGTTTTTAACTTTTTAATTCTTTCATTTAGTTATTTAAATACAAAAATGACAGAAATAAAAATTTCTTTTTTAGTACCTTATTTTTTCGTGGTCTAAATTTTTTCCTTCAAATAGAGCAATTTTTATAGGTATGTTTTTTTATTTATTACTTACCGTCGTCGTCGTTGTTATTACTTATTTTTTCATTTACTTAGTTCAATTAAAATACCTTTACAGAAAATCACTTCGTTTTTCTTACACCGAAAGTTCTGCAACAGATGGCACTACAACTCACATAGTAACAAAATTTTCTTCTAAAAAAGCATTTAAAAGTATTTTCAGTTATTTTTTCAGATATGTAACACAGAAATGGAAAATGCTATTTTATCCACGGAGACGTTATTTATCAACGCAACCTCAACAAATTCAATTTTATATTACTACTAGCGCTGCCTTTACCACTGTTAGGCATGGGAATAATAATTTATTTTCCTTTCTGAATTCTATCCAAATTCCGATCCTAATTTATTGTCAATGCAGGGAAATCTATTTTTACTAAAAATTAAACCTAGCTAGATCGATTTATCGCTCCCGAAACCCCATATAATGCTAAATTTCATCGAAATTATCCACGCAACCTCAATAAATGCAAATTTATATTACTACTAGCGCTGCCTGAAGTGGTCAAAATTGGAACTACTGCTAATAAATTGGTAGGTTAGTTGGTATGGGAATAATTTATTTTCCTATAATAATCCTTTCTGAATCCTATCAAAAGTCCCATCCTATTATTTTATAATACATAATATATTCCTTTCCTCGTTTTACTCGGGCCATCTGATGGAAAACTTTCAGACCACCAAAAAATTTATCAGAAATTTTCTTTCATTTTTGTATTTAAATAACTAAATGAAAGAATAAAAAAAATATAAAAAAAGAAACAAACGAAAAAATAACAAATAAATAAAAAAAAAAAATTGTCGAGATTCAAACTGCAAACTCGCGGTGTCCCGACTGAGCCAAAATTACCTATTTCAATGATATCGCGTATCAATTCTTTTCAGCCTGAAAATACGGGGAAATCTAGATCTAGATCGATTTATTGCCCCCGAAACTAAATTGCGAAATCGTTGCAGCCGTACGTTTCCGAGATCCTTATTATTCTTATCTTGCTCGTTTAAAGTATAAGAGTGGTGCTACTATGTCTAGCCGCGTGTACTTTCTTCTGAACGTATGAAGTAAGTAGAGTTTATCGAAATCGACACCTGTCTTACAAAAAAAATTAACGAAGCTATAACATGTAAATTGTAAGTATTTGGCAAAATATTTCAACTAAGAATTTGTTTTTGTTTTGATGTTTGTTTATTATTGTTATTGATTTTGGTACAGCTGTAGAAATAGGTTTTTAATTAAGCTTGTACATAAAGAATATAATATAATAATAATTACTTAAATGGACATAAATTTTAATCGACTAATTTGTAAATAATGGATTATTTATTTTATTTTATTAGATTGTTGTAAGGAATAAATTAATTACAGAAATCACTTGAATGCTATAATATTTGCATCGATCACTGCCTCACGTATTGTAGTCTGTACATAAAACAAGACGTGTCAAGAACATCAATGGAATTATCTATTTTACGCATAAATCTAGTTGAGGATTACGCCTCTTTTTCCCTGCAAAGATTTTTTTGTTCATGTAGACCTCAGTATCACAAATTCACAAGCCTATACTCTTCTAATTAGTTTCATTGTGAACTTCTTCAACCATGAACAAGCATTTCTTCTCCTTTACTGGCTTTGATGTCAAAAACTCATTTAATGAAATCGCAATTCGATACAAAAAACTTATTTCTAATTAAAACTGTAAGTTGCTAAACGCACAATTATTTTAGCGTACTTTGTGGCTGGCGGCCAGAAGGGTGCACGCACCATCAAGTGCAGAGCATACATCTACACCGCCGCGCGCCGCCGGCCGGCAGATAGGCCAGTTCGTTCAGTCGCAGAATATACCTTTCCACATCCACGATAAAAACGACAATTCGTTACTCAAATTATACATAGTAATATCGCTGATTATTTGTACTACGCCCGATCGGGGGCCAATTGGTATAAAATGCAGTTTGATCTAGTACAATCAACTAACAATAATTTTAAGCTTTAAGCTTTTCCTTTTAGATGTATTCAATACATTATAGCAAATTGACATGTAAATATGTATTTTTACACGTAAACTATATAAGATTGTTATTGTTAAAAATATTTTTATGTAAAAATATATTTTTAAACACTACGATTTTATAGGTAACCTATAATTTAATAGGTAATAAAAAAAAAACAAATAAATTAAATCCCAAATAAATAATATACTCGTATTTATAAATTGATTGATACGAGTATTATAGATTTTGAACATCTTTACAAAGGGAAATGATGATTTTAAAAACCTGTTAAATAATTTGAATAGATATCATACTTATTGATGTAACTGTTACTGTTGTACAATGCTGGATGCACAAACCATATAAAGTAAAGCTGAATGCCAAATAAAGTTTTGCAACATTAGAGCTTTATTAGGACTACTAATATATAGGAGTATAAGAACTTTGGTACAAATGTTCAGAATTCAACAATTGTTAACTTGCAGTATTATGTTGTTTCAGTTTTTCCCGTTCCAACATTTGGGTTTTCACATCAGGGTCTAAGGAAACTGTTCTGGAACGGCATCAAGTACCGAGTAAACGGGGCGCAAGGATCCAAGGTCCGGTGGAGGTGCGCCACTCACCAGCGCTTCTCCTGCAAGGCTATAGTGCACACAATCAACGACCGGATCGTCTATTTCAAGGACGTACATACCACCAGTAGGGACTCTAGCTGCTGACTGAGCCTTTCCATTACCTATACTAATACTAAAGATAGACTGTATATTTACAAGCAATTTTGTTTTTGTCAATGTTAATCGAGGTATGATTATTGTGCCTTTTCATGTAGTAAACAGGATGGTAATAGTACATTACGATACAAGGATCATAGGTGGCAAATTACAAACGAGCTGACTTTTGTAAGCTCGAGCCGCAGTCGACTATGTTCCATCTTTCTATACAGCCACTCAATTACAGCGCAATGTTAAATTGAAATAATATAAAGTTACTTGTAAGTATTAATTAAAGAATATATGACTTTATTATAATTGTCTTTCAACTATTTCTTAAAAATAAAATAGATTTGGGTAAAATATTTACCATTTTTCAATAATGGAAATGAAATAATGGCTCAAAAGCTGGCCAGCTCAGCCACAGAAAAAAATAAAAATAGGCGGGAAAGCAGTGATTTATCATTGGTTTCTCGAGTTGTAGGGTTCTGTTTACAATGAGTTCATCTGATTCAGATATGGAAGTCACTCATTTTTTCTTTAGCTGATTCGTGTTTTTATTTTTACTTTCCTTGTATTCGTAATGAAAAGCACAGTGTTTACCTCTGGTTAAAGACTTATTTAGTGCCTCGAACTATTAACCCCGTCTCGGCGCTAAATAAGTTACTTTCACCCCTCTATTTTAATAAGCATAATTACGGAGAAAAGGCTCTGGCGAACATTCAGCCTCTACGAATTGATTCTTCTATCTAGATAATTTTATTTTTATAATTAAAATATTACTGGCTGATAATATTTTTGATACAATTTGTTGGAATAAAAAAATATAAAATACTTTTCTCTTTGTATGAATCGATTTAAATATTTTTTATTGTCAAAATGATCCTGGCTGAATAATAATTTATGAAACCGTAGGAATTAAAAAAAAAATGTAATAAAATCGCACTAGTGCGGTAAAACGCATATACCGCACAGTTTACTGCCTTCATAAGTTCAATTTTCGAGCAAGGTGTATTGAAAAGATATTTCCACTATATTTGCCCGCAATGCTGTGCGCGATGTTTAACACATCGTCACGTCATTACCACATAAATCAAAACTGCATTTACAGCACACACTCACACACATAAAAATGTTCCCTTAAAAAAAAGTGTATTTATAAATAAGTTTTGAATAATTCATAATGAAAAGTGTTGTTTTAGCGTTTAATCACAAGCATATACATTAATGTCCGAAACAACGGCAGATTCTGTTTGTCACGGGTCATTTTGCAAAATTTGGCAAAAAAATAGACCCCCAAAGACCGCGAGAAAAAATCTTTTTCTCACGGGAAAATCTACGAATCCATTGATGTTTGATACAAAAATAATTTAACGTCTAACGGTCGTGGGCTACCGCTGGAAAATTGTATATATACCCACGGGAAAATGTGTAAACAGCGTAGGCAGTAATTTTGTATTTTTTATAATTTGAAATAGGGATCTTTTTTCTTGCAGGTTTTAATGTAGCGATGTCCCAAAGAGGGAAACCGATGATAAAGATAGGTCAGTATGCGTTTCGTAAGAAAACCACCAGAGGGCCAAAAACGATTTGGGTTTGTTCTACTCACAACTACCGAGGCTGCAAGGCCCTCGTGCACACAGTCGATGGTGAAATTGTAAGGAAGAAAATTAAACATAATCATTGACAATGAAATCTTATTTTTTATCTTAATATTAAAATATATATAAATTAATAAAAGTCTTGTTCTTGTTCTTCTTGCTCGAGTTAAATGTTACTGGGTGGCTTGGTGCTGCTGTAATAATTTAAAGAAAAGGCAATTTAACAAATATATTTATTTTTTGTATTATTCAAACCAAATGAGCGTTGGCTTTGGATGTTAACTCACTTGCTCCGTAAATGCTGCCTCAATGTATACAAGCTTTTAAGCGTCCGTCTTTGGACATAGGCCTTCTCTTCATTCTTGACGATCTGTAGCCACTTGAAGGTACTTTCTATCAGCTTACTGCCAAACGTCATCTTTATGAGTCATAGCACACCCTGATACCGACCCGCCGCCGCGCCGCCGCGCCGACTCCCATGATAGCGAACACACCAACGAAGAACAGTATAATCAAAATTATGAATTTTACGTTACGATCAAGTTCATATTTTTGTACGTTTTCTCAGTTGCTGCGCCTATATACTATATTATTAAATATAGCAAATGTAAATAAAGATGCATTCTGTGCTAAGAGCTCTGGTACTATTTTACTTTTATGTTTATTTTTTCTTACAGCCACTTTCGTGACGTCTTCTCGCGGTAAAACGCTGTTAAAAGTGGGGGGATTTACCTTCTACAACCAAATGAAAACGGGCCTGAAGCTGCGCTGGCTGTGCTCTTTACACAGTTCCAAGGGATGCAGGGCTTCCGTGTACACAATCAACAATCAAATCGTCAAATTAAAAAATATCCATAGCCATGGACCACGTGAATATTTTTTGCCTTTTGTAGATAGAGAGTGTGGTAAAGGAAGGGCTTTAATGAATTTTCGTCCAACTTGACTATAGCCCACACACACACCTCTCGAATCCGTCGAAGCACTGCGCTGACCGATTTCGGAATACAAAGTTGAATTCCCATAACAACGCGACCGATCCGACCGGTGGTGATGGCGGCGGTAGCTTATAGAATAAATATTAATTTGTTGTACGATAGGCCTTTTTTCTACGCGAAATGCATCATACAAAATGCTTAAACTAGCTCATTTTATATAGAGACGCTTAGAGAAATCTATATTCGTATTAAGTTAAGTGAGCCGGTTTTAGCGTTTTGTATGAAGCAATCCTATAGTGTATTTCTCTATAATAGAAGTAATAAATGGTTTGCCTATCTGTGTCGGTGAGTTTAGTCGGTGCTAAATAAGTAATACAGGCTGTTTTGTTTTTGTTTGTACCATTTTGTATATCTTAGTATTAATAAACGCTTATTTTTATGCTGTAATATCATAATTGGTATTGCAATTATTAATTAATTTACAATTATAAATTTTGAGTGAATTATTTACTTATAATGAACAGATATTATGTTAAAAAGTAAAGGTTTATCGTATTAGTTTTATTCTTGGCCTTTTAATATGAAAAAAATAAGAAAAAACAAGCGATGACGCATGGGGTTGGATATTAAAGATAAGACAAAAGTGTCTTTATTCGAAGTAATGTTTAAAAAAAAATCATTTTTCGACGTCATAGTAAGATGGATATGTGATGGGATATGTGGATTAGATATGTGATGAAATATTATTAATGTTTTTTTTTTCTTTTACTCGTACGCTTTTCATAGTATCAGTTTAATCATTGTTATAGTAAATATACTATACTTTAGGTACAATGGATCTTTGTGTGGCCAGGAGTGGACGTTTCCCAGCTGAGATGATGCACTAAAAACTATAAATAACCAAATTTTAGATATACTGCTTTGCTTTCTCAAAACTCGTGATTTGCAAACATTATGTTTCTTTGTGAGACTATCCCCAGTTATGTGAGGACATTGCTGGTAGAAACACTTGGTTGTCCGAAAAGGAAGATGATTCCGTGCTGCGAAAAGCTCATTATGCCGCGGGTCTCGGCTGCTATCTACGACGAGCCATGTCAGTGGTTAGCAAGATTTGTGAGGTCGACCTTATTACCCAAAAGATGAAGAAGAAGTTACTTGTAACAAAACCTTTAAAAAACTTTAACAAAAATAGGTGAAACAGCTTTGTTAGTCTTATGGCGAAATAGCTACTAGAGCTAATTATAAGTATCTGTGTAGGTGGCAGGGGAGCGTTGGCGTTTTACGTGCCGTCGCGTCGCGGCAAGCGGCTGATGAGCCTGGGCGGATACACCCTGTTCCCGAAGACGGTGATGGCGGGCGGGCTGAAGGTGCGCTGGGAATGCTCCACGCACCACAACAAGGGCTGCCGCGCCGTCGTGCACACTTTCAACGACGAAATCACCCTTATAAGAAATGTGCATAGTCATTAATTCATATTCTTTTAGGGCGCGAACAGACGTTCGTGATTCGTACGCGGTTTATTTGCGTGTGCTAGCTAACCATAATATACCTTACATAATGACAATCGAGAACGTCTGAAGCGCCCTTGCCGTTTGCTTTGCTACTTATACTTTATCACTTCCCGCCGACGACGTGCGGTTAGTCGAGTGCTGCTTGTGTTCTATTCATTATGACAATGAAAAGTATTACTGATATTGTGGGAAAATCTCACATAAGTATGTTTATTTATTTAACTGAAGCGTGAATGAACTTTATAAAATGATTTTAAATACGTACAATGAAAAGGGTTGTTTTCTTCCAAGTTACATCTAGTTTTCAGTGTGATTTATTACTTACTACACAGAACTACCACTGTTGCTAAATTATACCACTGATTATTTCATATTATATAGTTGCAGATGTGCAATACGTGACGTCACGGAAGGGTAGAAGGGTGCTAAAAATAGGAGGTTATAGGTTTTCTTTGCAGAAAAGATACGGAATGAGGAACAGATGGGAGTGCTCCACAAATCGCAGTTACGGTTGCCGTGCTCTCGCCGTCACCTATGGCGATGAAATTATTAAAATAAATAATTTTCATACCCATTAATTAAAAAGTATTATCTATTTATATGTACCACTAATTTACTATAATATTAAATAATAAGAACATTTAATGGGTAAAAACCAATTTATTGATATTATTATATATTATGTACAACAAAAGCAATGTACATCAGGCAGCACATCAAGATATACATTTTTGTTGCAATCTAGACGTTATTTATTGCCAACGCGCAAGATACCCTGGTGAGTGTACAGCTTAATGAGCCAAGAGGGCAATAAAGAGAATGCCAGCACAAAAACAGCTGACTGGACAATATTTTTAGGAACAAAAATAATCTGAATTATTTAAGTAATCGATTTTTAATGTGTATAATTGTAATTTTTTTTTTCAAATATTACCGAAGTACCACTTGGCTAATTGGCTATTAACCAAAATAATACACTCGAGTCTATTCCTGTTAAAAGAAAATAAATCGCGCACACGAAATGCCAGTTTCATATACTGCAGTATTATACAGTAAAAGGATTATGTTAAAAAACACACATTACGAGTAATAAATTATAAAAACGTTTTTTTTTTACTTAGCAATAAAATACATATAATAAAATGGTATAAAAGCCGGTTTACCTACCGTTTATTTTTTACCCAGTTTTGTTTATTTATAATAATATGTCCGATATTTTGATTTAATAAAAAGACTGGGCACTTTTTTTTAGCGCTGCATTTCGAATACGTGCGGTCCTGTCGTGGTGGTGTGCTGATCAAAGTAGGAAATTATACATTTTGTAAACGCCAAACTCGAGGAGTGAAAACGAGGTGGAAATGTTCTTCTCACAACGGCAAGGGCTGTCTCGCTGCCATCACCACCATCGGGGATGAAATAATCAAGACTAATTTATTCCATAATCACTGATCTAGTCCCTGGGAGGTCGGTGGTGTAGTGGCCAGGGCCGCTGCCTCCCAACCGGGAGACGCGGGTTTACGTACCAATATGTATTCGAATTCATTCGACGCTCTTACGGTGAAGGAAAACAGTGTGAGGAAACCTGCATAGTCCTGCGAAGAAATTCAAATGTTGTGTGTAATTCAACCAATCCTAACCGGGCCAGGTGGTCACTCCACTTTACCTAGTCGCAGGGCTACCTACACTACAATGCGATTAAAATAATATTTCGATTGGCTTTTGCGAACTTTACTTGAATCTAGTATGGAATAAAAATGTTTTTATTTTTTACCTGTGGCCATACAAATTCGAGTGACATTATTGTTATTCTAATCGCATTGTACGTTTACCATTGCGGTCTCAACTCCACTCCAGCACAGTTCAGTCTTCTGTGACTTGACTCTGCCTCATCGGTAATCGGCCACGCGTATTTTAATTTCTAATGAAATGTTCAAAATCGAGGTAATATTTAATGTTGACGATATACCTATATCATTGTTAAACAGAATAAACGTACCTTATTTTTAGTGATACTATTTAATTATTTCTACAGATCTACACTGGTAACGGATAAACTTTAGTTCGAAATTGGAATGCATACTAATCTATCTAAACATAAAATTAAAATAGGCCACTAGAATACTCTATAATCTATAAGATATTTTTTATTTAGCGCCAAAATTGGAATTCGTGCGATCTCAGCGGGGGGGTGTTCTAATGAAGATCGGAGGTTACACATATTCTGTGAGCGGGAACAGTGGGCTGAAGACCAGGTGGTCATGTTCGACCCACCAGCGCAGGGGCTGTCGCGCTACCGTCGCTACTTACAACAAGGAGATAATCAAGATCAAGTCTGAACATAATCATTGATAACTATGTCTAAGCACACTCGAATTTAAATAATTACTAAAGTAATACTTGATAATACTGGACAATACCATTATTAAAAAGTTATTTACTTAGTTCTCACTTGTAGTAGCTATATAGGTATACCTATATAATATAAGTTTATAATTTTACAGTTTATTATTAGAATTACAATTTATTCAGGACACAATACAAAGCCCAAACACAAACTGTTGAACTTAAAAACTCTGAAATCTAAATGTAAAAGGAGGCAGGATATTATTCCAATGTTTTGATGCATGGTTACTGAAAGCTCCTCGAAAAGCGGTGGTTCGACGCTCAGGTACGAGTGCATTTGAAACAACAGAACAAGATCTTGTTGTGCAAATTTAGAATTCTTTCGTTTCGATTTTGTCTTTTTTCTGCCAAATTCTTCACTTCATGTCCTGATCTCCAACAGTAAACTTATCCATGTTACTATTTTCCCGTCGTTAGTTAATAATAATATATATATAATAAAAATATATAAATTCATAAATACCTTTTCTTCGGACTGTGCCCTGGTTATTTGCCACATAACTATATCAAACCTCTCAACACTCTTCGTGTAGTGCCCAGCAGCTCCGTGGCGGCTGCTGGGCCACGGGTTTATGTTGTTTTGTTCCAATAATATCATGTAATTGAGATGCTTAATAGAGAAATAATCGTCATACTATTTTATTATTTCTCTAAATCTATAGGTACTGCCTGCCAGCGCACTAAACATTTTGAATTCAGTAAATTTTTTTTTAATAAGTACGTGATTTTTTTTTATTTGCTTTGTATACTATTTAAGAAAAGTGCTTATGTTTGTGTTAACCATCACAATTGATTTATAGGGCAGTTGTTGGATTTCGTATTGTCCAAGCGGGGGCATACTTTGTTGAAAATAGGAGACTACACATATTCTAAACAGTCTAAACAGAGGATGTATAGGATGAAGACTAGATGGGAATGTTCCACACACCACAGCAAAGGTTGTCGCGCTACTGTCACTACCTTCGACAAAGAGCTCATCAAGATGAACCCTAAACATAATCATTGATAACGATGTCTCTTTACTGTCATATTCTGTTTTAATACCTATACAAACTTATTAAGCATCATCAACATAAACATCACCATACTAACTTAATTTCAAATTGAAAACATTAAAAATACTAAACAAAATTAACATCCTTAATAAATTTTAACACTTTTTCTTGAAAATTGAAAGAGACTCATAGAAATTATCGACCTGCTGTCCGAGGGAGTTGTTCGCATTATAATGCAATAATGTGAACATAAATATAACTCTAAAATATATTTAAATTTCGTGTTCCACGTAGGCCTCTGCGCTACCTACTGCTTTGTTATGTGATGCTCGTAACGGTCAAACAAATCCATAACGACATGTCCATAACATATTAATTACTTAATAATTAATACCTTAGGAATATTGCGAAAACACTGATAAATTAGTCTATGGTAAAAACATTTCTCAATCTTACTGGAAAAAGATAGGGCTTTTGCAAAAACACGAGTCGCTCTAGTAACATTGAATGTTTTTAGCTCTGTATTGGCTAGATTTTTGCTTACTGACTAAATCTTATTCTGATTAGCTCCTAGTCGTCAACGTCAACCAATCAGAGGAGGTCTCGTTTTGGGCGCTCCGACCGGCCAATCAGCGTTCTTATTTCATAATAGCTATCGTTTCGCTTCGCAATATTACTAGAGCGACTCGTGTTATTACGTTTTTGTTTTGTTTTCTTTTGATATATAATTCCAGTATTTTATTGAATATATTCAGTTGAAACCGAGAAAACACGCAAAAATACGGAAATAAATTGTTCTGTCTTTACATCAATAACAGAACTAATTTAAATCAAAACAAAAAAAAACGTGCTTACGCGCGCAGATCGCGCCTATTTTCGTAAGTTCTGAATAGCGGAAGTGTTTCAATTATAATTTTTAGAAAAATGCCGCCGAATTAATAGCCAACTCCAGCTCGTTCATTCGAATAGCGGAAGGGTTTTAGAAATTATTTTTAGGAATCCTGCTGGTAAAACCTCCCGCATCTCAGATTGGCGCCGGTGCTGAAGTCGGGTAGCATTTCCATATACGCCTCGCCGACGACGATGGCTCGGGCTTACAAAAGTCACCTCGTTTGTAATTTGCTCCTCGTATCGTAATGTATTATTGCCTAATCTGTGTTTATTTTTTGTTTTTAGCGCCTACATTGCAATACGTGCGATCTCAGCGAGGGAGTCTTCTGTTAAAAATAGGAAATTACACATATTCTGTGGGTAGGAAGAATGGTTTGAAGACCAGATGGACATGTTCCACTCACCACGGCAAGGGTTGTCGTGCTGCTGTCACTACCTTCGACAAAGAGTTCATCAAGATCAACCCTAAACATAATCATTGATAAACATGTATCGTTAGATGATTGTTATTTTATCTTTTTATATTGCAATTAACTGTGATGTTTTATTAGGAACTAGCAGTGCCCGCGACTTCGTTCACGCAAACATTTTGTGTTTACGAAGAAGTGTGTTTTGTGGTAACGAAATTGTATACAAACATGTTATAATAATTCATCGTAAACTACACTCACCGGCACATCTAACCGCCCACCCTTCATTTCAGGGAATACTCGTGATTCTTTATATTTCTATTAGTTACAGCTGATGTTAGTTAAAAAGTAGTTAATTTAACGTTTATTTAAGTGTGTTTAATTTATGGTAAAATTATCAATAATTAAATTGTAATGTATAACAATAAGCGTAATTTAAAATTAACCCGAAATACAAGGGTGGGCGGTTAGATGTGCCGGTGAGTATATGTTACAAGTTTTGTCTTGTGTATCAGTGAGTATAAACTGGCTTCGTGCATTGCTTACTCATGACAAAGCTACATAAAGCTGGCCGTGAGAAAAACAGGGCTTCCGTAGGTCTACACCATCACGACTCATAGTCTGTCCCTGAGCTTTATTCAATGGTCATACAGAAACTCACACTTATTGGGAACTGCACACGTTGGTATCTTTTATACTTTAGCTGGGACGTATATGAGCTGTTGATGATGATGATTATTATTTAGCAGGGCTGCTAGAGTTCCACGTCAGGTGTATCAGATCTTAGATTTTTATACCTAAACAGAAAGTGTTTATTCGCCAAACAACCTTCCCAAAGTGCTATATTTGTATCTCTTATGGTTTAGCTGGGCTACTAGGATTCCACATCAGGAGTACTGTACCAGACCTTCAATATTTGTACGTCAATAAAAAATGCTTATCACGCTGAACAACTTTTCCTAAGGCACTATTTTCATATTATGAAAATATGAAAAATTTGCCTTAGGAAAAGTTGTTCAGCGTGATTAATAGTTTAGCTGGACTGCTATGGTTCCACATCAGGTATTCCGATCTTCAAAATAAATTATAGCCTATATGTTACCGAGGACCAATAGCTACAAAAACAGTTTCATAAAAATCCGTTCAGTAGTTTTTGCGTGAATCGTGAACAAGACACAGACAGACAGACAAAAATTTCAAAAATACTGGATCTTCGTCTATCTGAACGGTACTGCCAGGGTGGATCTGCTCCAACTCCATATCTCCATTCTGCCATATCTCCATATCTCCGCCGCGCGTCTCCGTGCCTGAGACCGCATATGAATCTAAAGACTCATTTCAGCTATTGCTCTGAATATAGCTTTACAGCCATCATCAACGCCCGTACAGTCCACTGCTGGACTATGAGCCTCCTCCCCTTGCAGCCATATGATATAACATCGCACAGTTGATTCGGTGGTAAATCATACATGATGATATTAGCCAGAGCAGTCCACGTCCAGTTTCTCGTTCTCAATTAATAAACTCGTTCCAGTATGCCTCTTCACAGACTTATATCTTGAAGGAAGCCACTATGTGCTCCGCTATCTCTATCTGGGATAATACTTGAAAGACTATCATCGACACTAATCAGTCTGAGGTCCACCGCGTATGGACGTGGACAAGTCCCCATCCACGACGATGTATTCAAGTCGCTGTATGCGTCTCGGCCAATCAGCGGTTCAGAGCTAGACATGCGTGGTAGCGGCATTCATAGCAACCCAATGGTTTCTCCACATCTTCATAGGTCAGATACGGAAATCTCTCCACAGACTTGCGTCTTGAAGGTAGCCACTAAGATATTGTTAACTTCACTATCAGGGGTAATGCTTAGTGTACTTATCACGCCTAGGATGCGACCCATACACCAGCACAGAGCTAGACATGCAGTGTCAACAATATCATAGAAGCGATAGTTATACCTCATCTTCATGCGTCAGATAAGGGTCCTCTATTAGATGGTCAAATATAGTGCATTATGTGATCAGTTTGATCCAGCGGCCGTGTCCGCTTTCATTAGGTCATCTAGGTGCGTCAACCCTATGATTCCCTTGATTTTCATTTTTGACCATCTCGGATGGGATATGTCATCCATAGAGGAATAATTAACCGTTCCCATATCAAACAGACAGCACGCCAGTCTTCAGGGACCGAAATCCCGTCGAAAGGCAGTGAGAGGCTGTGCAGCGCCTGCGACTTAGGTTCGGCAATTATTTCACTTGGTTTTCCAAGTATAGACTCCTACTAGTCTATTTTTGCACTTTGACAATAATGTCAATTTTCATGAACTTAACGTTCCGCCAGCCATCTATTCCTAGACGGCCGCCTGCCTCCCACCATGTATATCCGCGACACGCATCGACGGTACGCGCTAGGTCAACAACTCTTTTTCCTAAACTTTCGATATTTCTGAAACTCACAATGCAAACGTATCTCAGTCTCTGCACCCCAAGTATGCATTTAGTTTTGCGTTATCTCTTTTAGTTTCTGAGTTATTAATTTTAGAAATATCTGCTGGACTATGAGCCTCCAATTCATTACAAGAACGTATTAAAATAATAAAAATTCTCTTAACTCGTCTCAAATCTTTTATTATAACTTTCTCTATGTCATACAACAGACACACGTTGTTCTACATAGTTTTACTTTACATTAAGGTCGTGGAGTTACAGTAAGACGTAACTTCTTGCCAAAGTTCATTCGTTAGTTCTAAGTTAACGAAAGTGCCTCTTTTGCGGTTTTATTTAGTTTGTGTACATTTAGATTTGTATGAAAACATAACAGTAAATGGGTTTTTCTCGATTCTGTTGATTTTTTTTTCATATTTTTTCAGCTCTAAAGATCCATAGACCTAAGTATTCGATATTTAATTATTATGAAAATGTATTTCCGCGCTGTCCACGCTCCAAAGCAACAATTGACCCTTGCTGCACCCTTACAGGGTATATGTACATGACACTTAGTTTTTAAGACTTCATGTGTATATTAGCATTAAATAAATAAAATTATCTTTTATCTAGTATAATGTTTGTATATATGTCTTTTGCAAGTATCTTTTTTGTCTGTAACGACGTTTTGTATTATGTATAATATTTTAGATTATTAGTCTATAGTCTTAGTAAGTATTTATAATTAATATATATATATATATATATATTTTGTGATCTTTGCAATGCTATCAAATCATATTTAGCTGCGCTGCTCCAGATTTCAACTAAATATTAAATTTTTGGTTTAATTTGTAGGGTACGTAACGTATAGAGATTGCAACCCGGTATGTTTCTCAACCCGGCCGGGCCCGGTAGCATTCGTCGCTAACCCGTTGATGCGTTGGCGATAAAACCTAAAGTATTTTATGAAAATTTGCTATATACGAATGGAAAAAGACAATGATTCAAGGTTACGAATTAATATTTATTTCAAACTAGCAAATCAACAATAATTAGTAAAAAAAAATAATTTATTCGAATTAAGATTTTACAAATCATTTTTCGACGTCAAAGCTATCATGGATGGCACGTTCACCACCAGTGTACACTCGCTGTGGAGAAGAACGGCCAGAAGAAACTCCACAGGAATCGTATCTTTTTATGTACTTTTCTTTTAAATATATATAAAGTCATAAGTCATAATTACAATCTACTCCGCTGATTTGGAACAACAGTTGACCAGACGTCAGTCTCACTCAAAGTCTCAAAATCACTGGTTTAAAACAGAATTGATTACTTTTACTTATGTTATGGACGGAATAGTAACATTAGTATTAGTAATTATTATTTTTTAAGTTTAAGCAAGTAATAAGTTTAATTTTCATACCCACCGGGTCCGGTTTGCAATTTCTAGTAACGTACCATTTATGTAAGGCGCCTGTAAGCTTGCTGAATATATTTTTATTTCGTGATCATGTTATTAATAATTTTATTTCGTTGTTTAGTGCCGACATTGGAATACGTGCGATCAAAGCGGGGGAATGTTCAGATTAAAATAGGAAATTACACATATTCTGTGAGTAGGAGGAGTGGGTTGAAGACCAGATGGGCATGTTCCTCTCACCACAGCAAGGGTTGTCATGCTGCTGTCACTACCTTCAACAAAGAGTTCATCAAGATCAACCCTAAACATAATCATTGATAAACGTGTATTTTTTGATGATTGCTATTTTATCTTTTTTTTATGGCAATGAACTGTGATGTTTTACAAGGAATATTAAAATGAGTAATATTATTAATGCTTGTTTTAAAAAAAATTAACCTTTAAATCGAATTCTGAATAAATAATGGACAATACAAAACAAAAGCATTACTAACAAGTATTGATAATAAGTTTTTTCAAAGATAATAGTTGATAAATTTATCCGTTCCTCCTTCACCAGTATCGGACATGAAATTGATAATTTTAATTGAAAAAGCATGAAGTATGCAGCTTTATGGCTGATTTTAATAGTAGAAATATTGAAAAACCATTGACATACTGTTTTGTTATGCTTATTCTTGACGACATATAAAAAATTGCCATGTCCGATTCTGACTCAAATCCGAGTGTTATCTGTGAGGTAAAAACTCAATTGACGAAATTGTGGAGTTGTCTATGGCGGCTGCATAGCAACTGGTTATTGATTGTTTGCCGAGAGTTTATCTATATTGTTAAATAAATAATTTCTACATTAATCCCATAATCCGCTACATTATATCAGTAGGAAACGTATTAAGTTGCTTTTTAGGACCGCAGTTTGTCTATGAGGTTGATTTTGCTGATTACTAGTTTTACCTAGCAATTGGCGCCATCCAATGACATTATAAGTAAAAAGGCGTAGATAGGTCACTTAAAGGCAAACGGTGTTTTAACATGGTACAAAACTTACACAAGGACGGCAAGTCTAAGCATAAGTGCGAAAAAGAGACAAAGTGACGCGTGACTAAGTTCAGGTTGGCTAATTAGTCAACTTTTGGTGTGCCGCTTTTTGAGCGCGTATGACTTATCTACGCCTTTTTACCTAGTACATCTATGGCGTTATCTTATAAATATTCTTCACTGTAAGAGACTCGGACCAACCACCCACTGGACACCACATTCTGTATAATTTACTAACAAACTAATTACGAAGAAAGTTGCGGTGCGGGGACGCGGGAAACACATCGTGATTGGTTCATCTCGCTAACGCAACGTATTGACAGGTTTTATTGGTCGAAACTGAAGTGAGCCGCGAGGTATTGGCCGCCCAGAGATATTTATATGTGCAAATGCACCTATGCGTTTCGGAGAGATTCGCCCTGATGATGTATGGTGTGGTAAGAGCCTTCCGCTCCCCCAAAAGTCCGGTTACGCTTGATACGTCGATTACTAGGGGTAAGAGCCTTCCGCTCCCCCAAAAGTCCGGTTACGCTTGATACGTCGATTTTGCGACACAAGCATTAGGTCATCGTCAAAAAAAAAAAAAAAAAAAAGATGTATGGTGTCCAGTGGGTGGTTGTTCCGAGGTAAGAGACGTACTTAAAATTATTTAAAACTAGCTGACCCGGCAGGCGTTGTCCTGCCATTTTACACCTCCTCCCTACCCTACACCTACCCTACACCTACCCTACACCTACCCTACACCTACCCTACACCTACCCTACACCTACCCTACACCTACCCTTTACCTACCCTACACCTACCCTACACCTACCCTACACCTACCATACACCTACCCTACAGCTACCCTACACTTACCCTACACCTACCCTACACTTACCCAAAATCAACCCTACATAGTGGGGTAGGCCCCACACCTACCCTACACCTACCCTACACCTACACTTCATCTACCCTACACTTAACCTCCACCTACTCTACATCTATCTACTTTACATCTTACCCTACACCAACCCTTCACCTACTCTACACCTACCCAACACCTACCCTACACCTACCCTACACCTACCCTATACCTACCCTACACCTATCCTACACTTATCCTACACCTACCCTACCCCATTCGGCATGTAGTTGTTTTATATCTATTTATAGCGGTACGCCCGCGGCTACGCTCGTGCTATGTAAGATTTTCCCGTGGGAATAAGACTTTTCCCGATAAAATTTATCCTATGTGTTGATCCAGGTTACAAACCATCTTCATTCCAAATTTCGCCCAATTCCGTCCAGTAGTTTAGGCGTGAAAGCGGAACAAACATCCAAACATTTAAACATCCAAGTAGCTGCAGATATTGAACGTAGCGTAACAGATGTGGGTTTCCACAAATCATTTCTTGGATATACCTTGTGGTAACGATATTCCGTTCTCTCAGATGCCATATTTTGAAACAAATCGTTTTGGATCATCAAAATTTACATTAAAACCAATGAATGAAAAGGATATTTATGACACGGTTGTCTCAATCACCTCTAATGCTGTTGGGAGTGATGGGGTGAGTAGGGATATGATAATATTGACATTACCGAGAACGCTAAAAGTTATTACAGGTATTATCAACAAATCTATTGCTACCGGTGTCGTTCCAGCCTTATGGAAAGAGGCACTTGTGACACCTCTTCCTAAAGTTAATGACCCCACGGAGCTTAAGCATCTCAGACCCATTAGTATACTCCAGTTCTTTTCTGAAATATGCTGAAAAAACTAATATCCTACTTATACATCAATCGGGATTTCGTAAGGGTCGTGGCACTGGTACTGCTCTTCTTGATGTGGTTGACACTATACTGTCTGATCAGGATGAGGGTCGTGGAACTCTCCTTGCGTTGCTCGATTTCTCGCGTGTATTTGACAGTATCAATATTCCATTGCTTTTGAATAAGTTAAGATATTACGGACTGGATGACTTATCAGTCAAATGGTTCGAAAGCTACCTTGATCAGCGGCGACAATCGGTCAAGATAATGAAGAGTGATGGAAAGATCATACTGTCGGATGCAAAGTATATTAAGAGGGGAGTCCCGCAGCGCTCAATTTTTGGGCCCTTGCTTTTTATCATCTATGGTGCGAACCTCCTGTCGGTGATTCAGCACTGCAAGTATCATTGCTATGCTGATGATCTGCAGCTATATATTTCTGAAGTTCCGAACAAAGTGTCTAGTGCTTTGATTAAAATAAATGAAGACCTTGGTAGGATAGCGGATTGGTCGCGAAAAAATGCTCTTATTCTTAATCCAAATAAGTCCAAATTCATGATTATTGGCACCAAAGCTCAAGTTAGAAAGATCCTGCTACTGAACCCAATGGTTCATATAGAGGGGCAGTCCATAGAACGCGTCGAAGAATGTCGAAACTTGGGTATCACATTTGACAACCATTTGCGTTTCGAATCGCACGTGCTGGGCCTTGTAAGAACTTGCATGTATAGGTTGAAAGTTTTATATAAAATTCTTCACTTACTTAATGAAAAGTCTCGTATAACCTTGTGCGAGTCATTAACACTTTCAAGGCTTAATTACGGCGACATATTTATCGGGCCACGGCTGCTATCTAGAACGCAGCGGTTGTTGCAGCGCGTTCAGAATGAATGCAGAATGCATGCTGCAGGTTCTGTTTTACCATTTCACCACGTAGTCACGCCACACCTTATCTGAACGCCGCGGGTATGTTGAGTATGGAATCACGCAGGCAACTTCACCTTGCTAGCCTGGTATTCAGTGTGATGAAGCATGAACAGCCAGAATATCTATTTCAAAAGTTAAAACAATCGCCACTTCTTTCTGGATACGGTGCAAGAACTGCGCGTGCCCCTCGTGTGGTTAATTTGCATCGCTCAGTGGCGTTTCGCGGTAGTTTCCGATTCTACGCAACGAAATGTTGGAACGACCTACCGCCGCCAATGAGAGAGCTAAAGTCCATATTATTCACTTTCAAAAAACATTTAAAAATTCGTTTACTAGATATTCAAATATTATGAAAACCTTTGATCTGGATTTAAAACTACTTCACTATGGCAAGGCTTGCGATCAATTGTTATTTGTTTTCTTTACTGCGCACACAAACACACACACTGCACAGCACATTGCACATTGTCGTAGGTATTTATTATTATTGTTTTTGTTTTTTTTTTTTTCTGTACCTAAGTACTTATTCTTTCTTTCTGTGGTAGGTACTTTTATCACTTGTAATACGTCAGGTGTCGTTTACTTTTATTTTATTTATTTTTATTTACCTGCGTTCCTCCCGGGTAGAGGCTGAAAATCAGTGTTGCCCTCCTAGGGGCAATAACACACTGAGCCTTGGCCCTTCTGCATCGCTGCACACATGTGTAATGTCATTTTTAAGTGTAGTAATTAAATTTGTGTTTTATGTCTTAAGTTGTATGAAGTGTACTTACATGTGTGTATTTGTGATGCAATAAACTTGTTATCTATTTATCAATCTATCTATCAAATATATATTTTCACATTTATAAAAATATTAGTGTGATGTGATGTGATGTGAAGTGTGACTAGCGGTCCGCCCGCGGCTACACTCGCGGTGTGTAAGATTTTCCAGTGGGAATAAGACTTTCCCGTAAAAAGTATCCTATGTGTTAATCCAGGTTGTAAACTATCGTCATTTCAAATTTCATTCAAATATTTTTTAAGACCGCAGTTTGTCTGTATAGGTGGATTTTACCGATCACTAGTTTTATCTAGCAATTGAATCATATTATGCATTGTAAGACGTAGCTTCTTGTCCAAGTTCATCAAAGTCAACGTAAGTGCCTTATAGGATTTGATTTAGTTTGCGAATACCTATTAAAATATGTACGAAATTCATAACATCTTTAGACTTTTTTTTTAGATTTTTTCAGCTCTAAGGTTCCATAGACCTAAGTGTTTGATATTTATTATAAATATGCATTTCCTCGCCTCAATCGACGCTCCAAAGCAATAAGTTAACATATTTTTTACTTCTAGTGTTTATATTTGATTATTTCCTAACATCAACTATGGTATCGGACCGAACATGATGTATCAAGAGCTCGCTAAATATATTCTTGTTTTATAATAATATTCTTTATGATCGTTAATACGCTATTAATAATTTATTTTTTCGTTTAGCGACGAAATTGGAATACGTGCGATCAAAACGGCGAGGGAGTGTTCTGATTAAAATAGGGAATTACACATATTCTGTGTGTAGGAAGATTGGGCTGAAGACCAGATGGACCTGTTCCACCCACGTCAGCAAGGGCTGCCATGCTGCAGTTACCACCTACGACAATGAGCTTCTCAAGATGAAACTTGATCATAACCATTAATAAATAACCATGTAATGATATATTTTAACCGAGGAGCGGCAGACAATACAAGATGGAACAAATAATCAACTTTAATCTTTGACAGTATTATCAATACATTGGAACCTAGCTTGGTTGGATGACTTAATTCTATAGAAATTGCGGTCGAATTTTGTAGTTTAATATATTATGAGGTCAAATACTGGAGATTAAATCTTTGAGAATAAGCGAACTCAGTAGAAGACGAAGTGTTTTAGTAACATTCACTCACATTTATCACTAACTAGCTTTCCGCCCGCGGCTACGCACGCGTAATGTAAGATTTTCCCGTGGAAATAAGACTTTTTCCCGTAAAAAGTATCCTATGTGTTAATCCAGGGTACAGACTATCTCCATTCCAAATGTCATCCAAATCCGTTCAGTAGTTAATTCGAGAAAGCGGAACAAACATCTAAACATCCAAATATATTTTGACATTTTATAATATTACCTGGGCTGATTGATAACTGGCCGAAACGACGAACTTAAAAAAATGATACGCAAAAAAAAAATATTACATTATATTTTGGCATCTTTTTGAAAATAGAACGCCAAATTTGAATTAAATTGAACTGGTGGAATTTGTTTGATAGGACGTAGAACTTTCTCTGTCGTAAATTTTCTTAACAATGGAAAGAAACTAAATTCGTGCGGTGATAAAGTTTTACGTTTTAAAACAGAAAACAGCAACCCAGATTAAAACCAAGCTAGACAGTGTTTTAGGTAATTCTGCTCCTGCATTGAGTACAATTCACACCTGGGTAACTGATTTTAAACGTGGAAGACAGAGCTGCGAAGACGCCCACAGGTCTGGCCGTCCAAATGAAGTCACGAATCCGGACATGATCAAAAAAATTCACAAAATTGTATTGAATGATCGGCGCTTGAAGTTGCGAGAGATAGCAGAGATGGTGAGCATTTCATCTGAACGCGTTTTTAATATTTTGCACCAACATTTGGGAATGAAAAAGCTTTGCGCGCGATGGGTGCCGCGTTTGCTCACTGTTGACCAAAAGCAACGTCGAGTGGACGATTCATCGGAGTGTTTGGCGCTGTTTAACCGAGATCCTAACGAGTTTTCGCGGCGTTATGTAACAGTCGATGAAACCTGGATACATCATTATACTCCCGAGACAAAAGAACAATCTAAGCAGTGGACTGAGAGCGGAAGACCTGCGCCGAAGAAAGCAAAAACGGTTTTGTCGGCCGGCAAAGTGATGGCGACTGTTTTTTGGGATGCTCGAGGGATTATTTTAGTGGGTTATCTGCAAAAAGGAAAAACAATAAATGGAGAGTACTACGCAAGCTTGCTGCAAAAATTAAGTGAAGAAATCCAGAAAAAACTACCACATTTGGCCAAGAAAAAAGTTTTGTTCCACCATGACAACGCACCTGCACGCACGTCAATGGTTGCAGTCGCCAAACTCCATGAATTGCGGTTCGAATTGCTACCGCATCCACCCTATTCCCCGGATCTGGCCCCGTGTGACTTCCACTTATTCCCAAACCTGAAGAAATGGTTAGGTGGCCAGAGATTTTCATCAAATGAAGAAGTCATTGTTGCCGTGGACGAGTATTTTGAGGGGTTGGAGAAAACATTTTACCAAACTGGTGTAACGGCATTGGAGAAGCGCTGGACTAAATGCATCGAGGTAGAAGGAAACTACGCTGAGAAATAAATTAATTTTAAATAGATTTTTAAAGTTTTTCTTTGTCGTTTCGGAAACTTATCAATCAGCCCTCGTAGTGATACGAAAAAAAATGTTAGTTGGGAAGTTATAGTTGTTCTTTTTGTAGATCTATCCTATATTATAGAACGATGTAATGTCAAACATGTAATGGAACTTGTTTAAATATACAAAACAAAGTATGAAGTATTTGTTGATTTTTTTCTGTTGTTCGTGCTATAATTGTAATTTAAGAGTATTTTTATTAAAATGTATGTTTATTTGTTCTTTTGTAGCGCTGCAGTTCAGATTCGTGCGGTCCCAGCGCGGAGGCATGATGGTCAGAATAGGAAATTATACATTTTCTAGACATAAACAACGAGGAGTGAAGACTAGGTGGAACTGTTCTACTCACAACGGCAAGGGCTGTAACGCTGCCGTCACCACCATTGACGATGAAATTATCAAGATTAATTCAAAACACAATCACTAACTGACGTATGACCATGAGTCCAGGGAACGCAATCCCGCACGTTATTTTGAATCCCAGTATTTGCAGGACTGGGTGTTCTCAGTATATCATACATGACCTAATGTCAAATATAATAATGGAACTTGTTTAAATAAACAAAATCAAAGTTTAACTTTTTTTTTCTTTTTTTTTGTGCCTGGTAATTAATTGTCATTAAATAAAAATGTTTTGGTTATTAAAATGTCTGTGTTCCTTTGTTTAGCGCTGCAATTCAAATACGTGCGATCCATCCGCGGCGGTGTGATGATCAAAATAGGAAATTATACATTTACTAGACATAAAACACAGGGAGTGAAGACTAGGTGGAACTGTTCTTCTCACAACGGCAAAGGCTGTCTCGCAGCCGTCACCACCATCGGGAATGATATTATCAAGATTAACGCAAAGCATAATCACTATTGACTGATGACTATCAATGACGTACTTATTTTAATGTTATATTAAAAAACGAGTTATGATCTGTACTTTTTAGTAGGTAATATTTTATTATTGATGATATTAATAAAAAATGTGGTGAATATTTTACTGGTATATTTTATTCATTTAGATCCACACAGTGGCTAATTGTAGATTTTATTGTAGATAGAATTAGAAGATAGAAGCTTCATTGTGATCATGTTAATGTTACAGTCAAAGGTTGTAAGCATAACAGTAAGCATCGCTTTTACTAACAAAATCGATGGACCCGAAAATTGTGATAATGTTAGTGTAGTGAACAACCACGAAAATCTTAAAACATATAAAATCGATGAAGTCGTATTTCAGTTTACCTGGAAAAAGTAACCATTATTGAAGTTAAATCTACCAATAAATAAAGTCATTACTTCTTCTTGGTGTACCGATTTACTTCTGCTTATTTGCGAACCATACTTGGCAGATCGGCTGCATACCCCTCTTCAGGTGCACCAGCGCGCCCGAAAGTGAATTATAATTTATATGAGAATTTTAAGTTAGTTGAGTTAAACGATAATTCCGGATTCGTAGTTTTTGACCATTTGACTTATTTTAATGAACTGTGTAAATTGCAGTGGAATACGTCATATCCAAACGCGGTAGAACCATGCTGAAGCTGGGACCGTACACGTTCTCCTCTCGTGGCACGTTCGGACTGAAAACCAGGTGGAAATGTTCACACAGCAACGTGTGCAGGGCGCTGGTACATACAGTCGGTGATGTTGTTATAAAAACAAAAAATGCTCATAGTCATTAGCTATATTTAGCTAGAGTTATTAATTGTGTTAAATGTACTTTGTTACGTTTTTAGCATTAAGTAAGTTGGTTTTTTATTTTTCCGAGTGTTATTTTTTTACCCTCTTCATTTTCAAACACTAATTTGTACTGAACCAAATCGTTACACTTGTGGATCGCAATTAATAACACACACTTTAACGTTTCTTAAAATTTACAGTTAGAAGCTTATAGGTATATTTAATTTACACTAAGGGTATCGAACCTAACCTAATTTAAATTGGGTTTAATTATTCTAAACATGATCCGTCCGCATTATGCGAAAAATAAACTCTTAATTTAAAAATTCATTTTCTACCTTCAGATCTGCTCCCAACATTTGAGATATCGGCTAAAGGGAACAAACTGCTTGTGTTGAACGGATACCGGTATAGGCAGAAGAGAGACTCGAGGCAAAGGTCGAGCAACAAATTGAGGTGGCTGTGCTCCAAGAATGAACGGTTCAAGTGCAAAGCCAGGCTGCTGACTATCAGCAACCAGATCATCTCACAAGAAAATGAGCACAACCATCCGGCGAATATAAATTAAAATAACCGGCCAAGAACGTGTCGGGCCACGCAAAGTGTAGGGTTCCGTTTTGTCCAATACTACTTAGGTACCTGTTCAAGACAGTTAACATTCATCAAAATATTTTTATATGATATTTCTAGTACCAAATTTTACGTGTGACCAATTTCGAATCGCTTCTAGGTTGATTTATTAATAATAAATAAAATATAAATAAATAAATAAATATGTGGGGACAACTCACACACGGCTATCTAATCCCAAACTAAACAAAGCTTGTACTATAGGTATTAGACAGATGATATACATTACTTAAATAGATAAATGCATACATTACATATAAATATAAACAACATGCAGACACAAGGCAAACACATGTGCTCATCACACGAATGTTTGCCCTGGGCGAGATTCGAACCACGACGAGATGCGACCCTGTGCTTCGTAGGCAGGCGTATTACCAACTAGGCTACGTGGCCGTCAATGAAATAAATTAATCTAATAAACGAGTGAAATGTATTCTCCTGTATCAATATTCATTTTTAAATAAAAATAAATTTGTATTGAATAAATTTGTTTTATATGCTACCAATTTTTAAACCTTGTTGTATGCCTAACGACGATCTCTCCAAAATCTTTAGAGAGATTGATAGAAAAAAATACTAGTCAAATGTTTTACCTTCTTTTGTTTTTTATTCCAATTCCGTTGCATTTGTACAATTTTCAGAAAAAGCTGAGCTGGTACTGAGTGAGCGCGGGTCTCGACTGATCAAGCTGGGCGGCTACCGCTACTCCATCAACTACGCCCGCAGACTGAAGAGCGGCAGACTGAGGGTCAGGTGGTACTGCTACACGCATCGCACCAGCGGCTGCCGGGCCTCCATCATCACTGTCGACGACATCATCATCAGCACTAAACGTAAACAACTCCATGACCATTTACCTGATGAGTAGATATCGTGACGGTGGGCGCAGAGATGGTCTGTGTTCCTGTGTCTAATTTATGTGTCAAATATATATGCTGCGTATAACGGACGTTTCATTTATATATCAGTAAATAATAACCTTTTTATATCGTCTTCCTTTAGTCTGAATAAATATACAGTTCCATGATCTAAAGTTTTGGGTCTCATATATTACACAAAACTATCTTTGGAAGACCTAATATTTACTAAAATTTGATTGCTAATTGCCGTAGGTCTCGCATAAATATTTAGCGCTGATCTTGAATGGTGATATTATCTTTCTAAAATCCAGCGATGAACTTTAACTACTTATCTTATTAAAATATAATTATATTATAATTAAAATAAAATATAAAACAAAGTACCATTTGATTTGGCTAATATTATGAGTCTACTTTTCGTCTCCCGTGTGTTCTTACTTCATCCGATGTTTTCAGGCGAATTTGTCGTTGGAAGGTTGGGTAACCGGCTGCTGAAGCTGCACGATTACACCTTCAGCGCAACGACGCCGGCGCGGTCGGGGAAGGTGCGCTGGCGCTGCTCCACGCACAACCACGCCGGATGTCGAGCGCTCGTCTACACCATCGACGACTGCATCGTTGCGCAAAAGAACCACCACACTCATCCTCCAGCCAGGAAATGAATTAGTTGATACCAGTGCAATAATAAGGGTACCTACGAGCGATGTCCAGGTACATCGCGACCAGAAATGGCCGGGGCCAAATAAAGCATAGTGTTGCTATGATAACTTGCACACCGGGCACATAATAGACTAGTTTTAACACTGGCATTATGATTGAAGATTTTTTTTATACTATAAAATTTTCAAGGTGATCGCTTGATCAAATCATTGATGTTCATGTGACTCCGGCGGCTTTATTAGTTACCCGAATTATTATTATAAAGATTGTCGTAAATTAAATGGGTATTATTATCATTATAACAAAAAAAATAATGTTTATTAGTACAACAAGTAAAAATGGGTAAAATTATTGTGGAGTTTTGTGACCGGTTTGGATAAGGCGTTTCAAACAACACTGAAATACATCATCTTGCACATGGGAAAAATAACCATGACCTCAGAAAACGTACATACCTACATCACGTATTTATTAAGAGGTAAGAATAGCTTCGCGATCGTAACGAAATAGTTATTTAGGAAAACATTTGCTATCGCTCGTGCGCTTATGCACCAATCCAATCGTACGATTGAGAGCGTTGCAGCTCGCGACTGACAATAGGTACTTTTATTGATGAAATTCCCATTTCGGGAGAAAACGGTTTATACTAACTAAATTTCAACAAATCACTTTGATTTGGATGTCGATCGTTTCAGCACAATATATTCTAGGTTTATAGGTTTCGCTTTTTTTCAAAAAGATACATTGTTTTTGTTCCACAAACGGCTTAATTCGACACAGTTTTAATCACAAAAATTACGTTACTTGAGGTGCCTATAAGTTTGAAGCAAATTTACAAAAAAGGAAAAGCTATAGACCTAGTCATTCATTGTGTCAATAACATACTAAAAATCATGGAGACTGGAAAATATTTAGAAGTGGAAAAACGTTTTCTATTTTTGTATAGACGAGCACGTACTATTCTTCCCTCTTAATGTTAATACTTTTATGTTAGTAAAGAATTTTAGTTCCTACAAAGAATCCTCTTAGAGAAGAAGGCACAGGCGCCGTGGTTTTTACAACGTTTGGTGCTCGCTCATTAAAGGGACTAAAGTAAAGATTCTTTTTCAGGTAGGTACTTTGCTTCACAGCTGATGAGTGAGTGACAATAAATCTATTCAAGTAAAGTGGATGTATTGAAAGTTACCATGGCTGAATGTTTATACCCTCCTCCTCCTCGCGTCGCCTTCCTCATTACTGAGGGTCGTGAGATCCCCGTTGGATTAGCTTCTAGCTAACGATGTTCCGCCACTTGTTCCTGTTCTTGGCATCGTGTAGCGCAACATACAGTTGGGTGTCCAGAGTACAGCGGATCTGATCCACCCATCTTGTAGGGCTGCGGCCTCTTGGTCGTTTGCCGTCAACCTTGCCAGTGACAATGAGCTATTCGAGGTTGTGCCCTTCTTTCCTGGCTATGTGACCGAAAAACTCCAAAATTCTCTGCAGGCATACAGTTGACAGTCTGGTCTTAATGTTAAGTTCGCGTAAGATAGACAAATTTGTGCTAAAAGCTGTCCAAGGAATCTGCAGCATTTTTCGCCAGCACCACATCTCGAAGGCATCAATGCGGTTGCGGTCAGCCTTTTTCAGAGTCCTCCGTAGTTGAAAATGGAGAATACTAGAGAGCGGACCAACTTTGTTTTCGTTCTGCGTGAAATGTTACGGTCCTTCCATAACAAATGTTTATACAATGCGGTTAAAATAAAAAGTTCGATGGGATTGTGCGATTATTTAACTGGAATCTCCTATGGTTTTACACTGTGTTTTTACGCAGCTATATGAGATGTGAGTAATGTCCGCACAAGCCCATCGATTTAGTTCTCACTGTGTTCTCTCGATATATTTTAGACCCAGAATTAACTAATATGAATTTTTAGTAGCGTTGACAGGTTTTTCAAACATTTTACTTGGAAAATTTGTCCAAATTGTGGAATAATCTCACCTCATCAACAAAAATTGTAAATTTTTTACGTAACATTAATTTTAAAGATCATGATTTTCGATCTAGCGATTTCCATTATAAGCTTGCCGTTTCTTCCAAGCCTGTTTCCTATGTTTACTAAATCGCAGCGCGGGAATCCTGTGATGGGTCATTACCGCTTCAACCGCGTCAAGCCACGTTGGGGGCCGTCCATTAAGCACGTGATGTTATTTAGCATTTTTAACACCCCCCCCCCCTTTGTGATGAGACTAACCCCCCCGCCCCCACCCAAAATCACGTGTTAATAGGTTTTTAATATGTATAATATTCGAATCATTTTCCACTAGAATTTCTTCCCGGTTTTTTTTGTGATATATTTTTTTATCTTTATTACATTTTAGTTCAACATAAATGGCGATAAACAACGACAAAAGAAAAAAGTTACGAAATTAAAAAATTCTTCATTAAATATTTAAGAACAAAGATTTTATTAATATCTAGCATGTTATTTTGATCAACTATAAATATTTTGTTGTTATCTCTGACGACACTTTTACATTTGTTTAGTAATCGTAGAGAAGGTGTCATCTGTTCGCGGGAAGCCGATGCTGCTGGTGGAAGGGTACCGGTTCGGCAAAGACCGCGCCATGGGTCTGAAGGTGCGGTGGCAGTGCGCAACCAGGAACCGCACGCGATGCTCTGCCTGCATCCACACGCTGAATGACCAAGTGCTGACCGCGAACTTGAACCATAACCATGGATTATACATACAGCCTAAGAGACAAAAGAAAATTGACCGGGTCAAGCGTTTACGCTGATTTAGGGCTCATATCTTAAAGAGGAAACTTTTTTCGTTCATCGCCTACTTTGAAAAGTGTAATCGATATTTTAATGTAGATATAGGTACAATTCGTACACGTTATGATGAAGTGTACGGACGAATATCGCTGTTTAAAAAATAAATGGTTCGTTGAGAATAAATTTACCTATGCCTTAGTGTCGATGTTTATTTAGATGGGTAAATTATGAGGTTATAATGTCTGTTACCATAATATCATTGAGCACCTATATCCTTTATTATACGTGTATATTTTATAATAATCCTGTTTGCTCATCGTCTTGCGCACCAAAAAACAATAGATATTTAAAAAATAACTTAGGTAGATGTCCAAAAAACAGAGTGTTCATAAATAAGAAATGTTAGTAATATACATTTCAATGAATCGAAATATAAATAAGTAATAATATTAAGTATAAGTTTAATTAAAAACAAGCTGGGATAGTAAAAGCTGATCCAAAAATACAGGAAGAAATGTTCTTACAAACACTTTAATATCCTACTTACCCTAGATTCCTATTCTTTTTTTATTATAGCAAGGTAAAATGCAGGTTAAACTCATAAAGATGTCAACGGTTCTAATGTAATTTTTATCAATGATTTATTTTCAATAGCATGCAATAGCGCCGCATCTTACGTCGGTAAGGATATCGTTTATATTTTTCAATGGCTATTTCAGCGACCGAATATAGGTTCGAGACGACGTCGCGTGGGAATCCGGTGATCGTGATGGGTCAGTACCGGTACAACCGCTGGAGCGGCAGCAGGGGCTGCTACGTGCGCTGGACCTGCGTGAAGAACCAAGCTGGCTGCCGCGCCAGCCTCACCACCACCATCATAGACAACGTTATCGTCAAGATTAAAAACAAACATACTCATTAAAAACCATGTGCCTAATGGAATTTCCTATCGGCAGCTTCTCTGACGGACAAACTACATACAAACTGTCGTCCCCTATTCAACCTTTTAAGGCGGTGAAGGTAGTACGAATAACTCCTGTAGTTAATAAAAAAAGTCTAACGTAAAGAATTGTTGAATCAAACAAAACTGTAACAACAACTTTACAACTGTAATTTAGTGGCTTAAATACTCAGATAACCGATAATTTAGATTTACAAGAAAACTCGCTCTAACTTTATCTCAACTAGTAAAATCTAGCTTAATCAATTGTAATTAATTAGACTGGATCTATACGCGCTTGTATTGGTAGAAAACGTAAACTTTTGTAGGTTTTATGAACTAAGGTAGTTTTAATTTAATTAGATTACAGTATTTAACAGTATTGTAAGTTTGTGGAAATAAACCACTTACCGAAACTTAATATTACCACTTAATATTTTGCTTAAGTTCTTTATTTCTGTAAAGACATAACATTAAAATCAACCATACTAAATTTTATTACCTAAAACCTGATGACCTAAAGTCTCCTTAAACTAGCGGCACTGGGTCTGATATTTTTTTTTTTTACATGGACCTAATGCTTGTGTCGCAAAATGTTGTCGAATTCCATTTTTATATTGCTCCAGTTCTAGATGTATAAATAAATAGTTTCGAGCCCTTAACTAATTAGTTAGGGACCTTTAATATAACTGATAAGAAGGCGTAGATTTATTAATCGCACTGATTGATTTATTTACAGGTGTCGCCAACAGTGTAGTGTACACTCGGAGCCGTAAGGGCAGGACGGCCATTCAGATGGGGCCGTACCGGTTCAATCAGTCAGGCAGCTCTGGCCGGCGGGCGCGATGGATTTGTGTACAACGGAATTACGGGTGCAGAGCCGCCATCATCACACTTGACGGACAGTTTATAGAGGCCATGAAAGAGCACAACCATTGAGGCAAGAAAATGCAGCGTTAGAGCGGTTACGCAATACGTCCGATCCGAATCCTTGAAAATCGGTCCGGAGTATTCGTACAACTATTTGTATGGTAGTTTGGGTTCGGATGACGGATGGAAATCCGATCTAGTGCGTAAGCTACCATTCAAATAGTTCTACAACCACGCTGTGACGGATTCGGATGGTACGTAGTTCGAAACCGTTCTTAAGGCGAGGCCTTATCCTAAATTATCAACTCAACGCGCTTTAGTTGAATGTTCAGCCGACGCACTACTGAAATAACGTTCATATTAGCGTGCGATGCTTCACGCAGGTTACGTCCGATACTGCGCAGGAATCGTGCGAAAAACTCGTTTTCTTTTTAACTCTTTTCTTTTTTTTGTGAAAAATATAGAACGAATTGAAAAACTAGCTGATTTCGCCGTTTAGGTATTAATATAGCCACCCAAAAAATACAAAAAAATATGTTGTTGTCGCTGAAAATATTGAGAAAACAGATTTGCAAATTTTGCATGTGGGGTGATTTTCGGTGATTTTAATTATTTATTTTTGCTTTATTCCTTGATTAATGTAAAATCTACTTGGTTACGCAGCTAAATGATAAACTCTTCTGTTGATTGTAATTTTCTTGATTTGGTACATATTCCGAGACGTGAGATCCGCGAGCCCAAGAGCGATTTTTCAAATATGGCCTCGCCTTAAGCTACTTGTCTCATTTCTTCTAATATCATCATCTTCTCAGCCGAAAGACGTCCACTGCTAGACAAAGTCTCTAAGGATCTCCATGACCTGTCCTTTCCCGCGACCTTCATAAGATAATATAATATAATATAGTCATATTTTATGGAACACATATTATTATAGTTCTAGCCTCTATTGAAAGAAGAGTGAGCCTTAATAGGCAAACACAAAAAACCAACACAAATCAACACAATATCTTTAGATTAGTCAAGAAAATGTGCTTCGAAATCATTTGTTGTGGAATCATTATGACATTATAAATTGTGAAGGATAGATATACAAAATCTTACACTTATTTTTTTATAATTATTAATTTAAGTTATGTTTATGACAGAAAAAACGGTTTGAAATAACTTTTAATTATGAATTAACTGGAAATAAATTTAAACTAATAAGTATACGAGTATAGGACCTAAAATTGCTCGAAATAAATTAAGTAGTGTCTACGTTGAATTTGTCATTTGAATTAAGATTATTAAGGAAAGTTTTAATTAAATGTCTTATTATAAAACTCTTTTTTTAACCCCCGACGCAAAAAAGAGAGGTGTTATAAGTTTGACTGCTATGTGTGTCTGTGTGTCTGTGTGTGTGTGTCTGTCTGTGGCACCGTAGCTCTTAAACGGCTCAACCGATTTAGATGCGGTTTTTTTTTATTTGAAAGCAGGTTTCCTAGCGATGGTTCTTAGACATGTTTCATCAAAATTGGTTCAGCCTTTTCAAGGTCATCAGCTCTTTTGTTAGCTGTGGTAGGGTTCTTAGACCCATAATGTGTTTTTACTTTTTATTTTCAAACATACGTGTGACCTAAAATTTTTAACACCCATGTATGCTATATAACTTTGCATGATAATGGAATTATTGGTCTGATGCTGCAGCCAGGATATCCAGCACTCTAATAAACTCTTGAAAAAATAATAGCAGATTTATGTCGTGTTGGGATTCGTTTTGATCAGTATTTGATTCTACATACAATGCAATGGTGGCAACAGGATGAGCTGATGCTGCAGCCAGGATATCCAGCACTTTAGTACACTCTTGAAAAAATAATAGCAGATATGTCGTGTTTGGATTCGTTTTGATCAGTATTTGATTCTAGAAACAATGCAATGGTGGCAACACAATGAGCTGATGCTGCAGCCAGGATAGTACTCTCTAGAAAAAAAAATAACAGATATGTCGTGTTTGGATTCATTTTGATCAGTATTTAATTCTAAGTACGACGGTGGCATTACGATAAATTAATGTTATGTGATGAGAAACTTAACATTCTGCTGTAATAACAACCACCAAAAAAAGGGGCCAATCAACAGTTTCTGAAATTCAGTTAGGCAAACTACCAAATATATTTTGATTAATGATTTATGGACCAATCTGATAGTGATCCTTTTAGATAACTGTACTTATCATAATTTGTAATTAAGTTTAAAAATTATAAAATAAAAAGTAAATTTAAAAACCCCCGAAGCAAAAAAAGCAAACATTTAAAAAGTCAAAAATTATACCTATCGTTGAGCCATCAAATTCTATTGAGTAACACCTATATACTCGTATTTTCATTTTATTATAGAAATTGATGGATGGCACGATACTGTTTGCTCGTTGAAATTGCGCTATAATATCACGTCGGAGTACCGCTAAGTTTAATAAAATATATCGTATCAAAGCAAGTTGGTCGGATATGCTAACAAATTAATAGATGTTCAATCAAATGAAGGGTCTGACTTACTTTAGCTTAAGCAGTACCCCGACGCGACATTATAGCGCAATTTCAACGAGCAAACCGTATCGTGCCATCCATCAATTTCTATAATAAAATTAAAATATAGGTGTTACTCAATAGAATTTGGTGGCTCAACGATAGGTATTATTTTTGACTTTTTAAATGTTAACTTTTTTTGCTTCGGGGGTTTTTAAATTTTTTATTAGGTAGTCTTGTCGGGAAGGCTCGTTGAAAATTAAAGTGAGGAAGAAATTTTCTTCTATTATTGCGGGTATTCTCCTGATTTGCATATGGTTTTGGTCTATGGTATGGTATGATTCTTATGATACATTAATTTTTTATCTCCACTTTGGACAAAATATGTAGTTAATAGACAAACTCAACTGCTCTGATGTTGATGTGTGTAAGCGTCCATTACATTACACTTCTATCGGATACTAACTACATGTAATTATTGCTGTTGTAGTCATAGAAATTATAGGTCTAAGGTTGCAACGCTAATTTACCGCACTACATGCGAGCCCTGTACTTGATACGAACATTTACTTATTTGCAGTAAAGAATACGCCAATGTTCACAACTTCTCGTGTAGGTAAGCCGGCGATCAAGCTTGGGGAGTACCAGTTCAACCGCTGGACACACAGCACCGGGCCCTTAGCGCGCTGGTACTGCAACCGCAAGTACTCTGGATGCAAGGCGGTGCTTGTAACACTGGAAGAGGAAATAGTCACGGCTTCACACACACATAATCATTAGAGTTAAATCAGAGGGTCGAAATCTTTGACCAAGGTACGCTTGTCAACCACAATAAATGATGATGAACATGACAGGCATAACGATAACGGAGTTAATCGCTATTTACACCAAAGTAGTGATAAGGACTTGATATTGAAAGATGACAATGCAAAAGATGCAATAGTCACAGAAATATCTGTGGAGTCACAGAAATATCTGTCCTTAAAAGAATTTTTTGTCAGTGACCGGAGGAAATTGATATGACGTTTATGTTATTGTGATTGTGAAACATTATAAATAATAAACACATTTGAGTTGAGTTTAAGACTATTTTTATATATTCTAATAAAGAAGATCCGGTTGCCAAGGTGCTAGACATATTATTCCTTATAAAGATCGAGATCTGCATAAATGAAACATATCACTGCAATAATTAGTTTGTCAAACTATCTCAGGTATTTTGATCAATATGCTTTTGTTTCACTACGTTACGTTAGCTTCTTTGTTTCCTTCTTCAACCTTCTGGGTTGCTGTAATAACATATTAACTTTTGCTTATTTATTAGGTTTGTTGGTCTTTCCTTTCCTTAGGTTTGTTCCTTTCTTTTTACTTAACATAATTTACATGACTGTCGCTTTTTATCTTCAGAGCCTTTTTTTTACAACATCGAAGCGGGGAAATTCTGTAATTTAGCTCGGAATGCATCGCTACTACAAGTGCAATCAGTACAAAGGCCCCAAGGTGCTTTGGAGGTGTGCCAAGAACAACCCTGGTGGTTGCAAGGCCACACTAAACACTGTTGATAATTTTATTGTACAAACTAAATATGAACATAATCATTGAACCACAACTCGAATAAAAGCCACTTCTGCACTCTGCAATATTCACAACATATAGCACTCTCTGGCTTGGATCGTTAAATTACTAATCATCATCAAGGTCTGAAATAATTTTGCCTTCAAACACATTAACTACTTCTTTAAATAATCCTATAAGAAAGTAATCTATTTTGCTGCTGCTGTCCCGCGCTGCCACCCACCCCGGTAGTTGTCTAGTGTCTATGTGTACAAGTGTAAAAGTTGTGAATGTGATCTTGTTCTCCTATGGTCTTTCTCTTTTATATTTTACAACATCGAGATTGACCAATCTTTTTATTTAATTGTACTATGTATAATTGTTTGTTTCATATACTGCCAATTTCTCTTTTAGTAAAAATTACAAGTTCGAGATGGGGAAACCCAGTCATAGAGATAGGAGAGCATCGTTACAACAAGTACTGTCGGAGCAAGGGCCCTAGGGCTATGTTCAGATGCGTCAAGAATAATCGAGGCTGCAAGGCTACGCTAGTTACGTTTCAGGATACCATTATTCAAGTGACCAATGACCATAACCATTAAATTTATAACCCACACGGTGAAGAAGAAGAAGAAGACCATTAAATCGGAGTAGGCACCTCTAAAAAGGTGTGAGTGTTGAAATGACAGCTGATGGCATGAACAATGACTGTATAAGATCAAGAAACCGATGATTTAAACTGCTCTAAATCGATGTAATTATAAGTGTAAACTACTAACTTATTACTTTTTATAATACCATTATTAAAATGACCAATAAACACAATCATAAAATTTTAAAAATATATTCATTTTTACCTTACTCTTGACCTTAATCAGACCTAATTGGCAGGTTATACGAGGCTGAGATGGTGGAGCGAGCTTGCATTGAAAATACCTGTTAAATCGGTGGCGAAAGCCACGGGGGCGTCGACCACTGGGGGCTTAAGCCACGAACCCTTCACTCTAGCATTAAAACTTGTTTACTACAAAACTCTTTTTTTTTTTCATTTTCTACTTATACTACAGTAATTATACCTAGTATTTGAATGTTGCGTGTTACGCAGGAAGTAGAAATTAATATTTTACGTTTCTTACTTTCAGATGATGATCCAATTTTCACGACATCTCGATATGGTAAACCTGTGCTCCTTATTGGCAAATTCAGGTTCAACAAATACTACCAGTGCAAGGGACCCAAGGTCAGGTGGTCTTGCTCCAGAGCTCCAATCTGTAAAGCTGCTGTTACAACTTTTGATGATGTCATTATAAGTTTACAAAATGATCATACCCATTAATTTAAATTGAATTAAGTTTTTCTTTGTAATTAAAAGTAAGTATTAGTATTATTATTATTATTAATAGTATAAATAAAGAGTTAAATATATATACAAAAACTAAAGCTGAAACAAATAAAACTACTACTTATTTGGCTAGCAACAAAACCCTATGAGGATATTGAAAAATTATTAAAAGACTAATGGGCTTCCTCTTGATACGTTTTTGGTATTTTATCTATCTCAAGTCATACCCACAGTCTCACACACACACAACACACATACACTCACACAAACACACAACACACTCATATTGAAATTGTAAGGTATTTTAAGTTTTGCGAATTTTCTTTTTTTATTTCATTGGTTTCTTAAACATATTTGTATAGTAAGGAAGAGTGGTCTCTCAACACAGACTTTGTAAGCTGAAAGAGGGACATTGGCATCCTGTCATATTTAAAATGTATTTTAAAGAAAATAAACATTTTTTTAGTATACATTCTACCTTTCAGTAAAGGTTCCTAGTACGGGTGTTATAATATTTGTTGAATTGTTTCATTTTGTATGTTTATTGTTTAATGAAGATTTATAATTATTATTGTTGTTTATTTTTATTATTTTTAGGCTAGGCACTGCGTTTTGAAATGTGGGTAGGCAATTATTTTGATGAAAAAAATATAACGACGCTTCACCTTATTTTTTAGATGTGGAGCATATGCTGAGCAAGAAGGGAAGACCTATGGTCCGAATTGGTAAATATCGCTTTAGCTTCAGCGGAGGAGATCCTGATCAGAAAATGACTTTGCGTTGTAACTCAAGGAATAATGGATGTCGCGTTTCAGAAATCTATCGTTCGCTTAAACAACGTACACAATCATTAGTAATTAAATCACCTTAGGCAGGTAGGCCGTGCGCCGTGTGGTGACGGCAGAGTAGAATACATCTGTCACCAACCCCTACTCTTCCCGTGGGTGTCGTAAGAATTGAACAGGGAACGGGTAGCAGCGCTCTCTGATACAGTAACCTTTTAATCTGCGATCTCCAACCCGCCTGCCAAGCGTGCAGATAGGCTCATAGTCCAGCAGTGGACTGTAACAGGCCGTTGATGATGATGAGGTAAGTAGGCACCGTTTGGTAAAATTTTCCATTTAGTGTTTAAATTAATTTGTAATTAAAAAAGGCAACTCTTTTTTTATTTCACTAACCTAATAATGGTGTGGCAATAAAGCGTGTCAAAGTGGTAATATAGCGAGTGCGGACTTGAAAAAGGCGAAATTTCGGCCAGCAACAAATCGGTGCGTAAGCATAAGCTGCGAGTAATCCGTGTAGGTCGCTTTTAATACCCAAAACAAAGATTAATTAATTCTAATGAAGGATATTAAAATATGCCTTGATAGTAGTAGTAGTTTTAGCCGACTGTGTAGAAAGGCAATCGTATACGCATTTACAATAAGGTCCCTTCCCTACCGATTTAAAAAAATTACCTTTAGATAAGTTCAAAGCTATTGTTAAGCAAAAATTGTATAAAAAAGCTTATTATAGATTATCTGACTACTTAGAGGACAGATATCCATGGGGATAGATTGAATGACAGGCTATTTTTTAGTGTTTACTTATTAAATTTTTTTGTCATGCATGAATTTTGTTAATGACATTATTATTGACAAAAAAAGAAACACAAAAGATGCGACGCATGTGGAGTTTCATTGGTGAGTTCTTCTCCACAGAGTCCGCACATCGTGTAGTGAACTCACCCATAAAAATTTAATGAGGAAACTAAGAGATGTAACATCAAAAAGTTAATAAAGTATTCATTTCATTTCATAGTATTTGTGGTAATGTTTTAAATCCGTTTTATATGTATGGAGAACCATATTATTATCTTGGCTATAACAGAACAAAATTATCGTTCAGGCGACCTAGGTCACATTCTATGTCCAAATAAACCTTATCCAATGTTTTTTTTTTTTAATAAATATTGTTAGTCTCAGATAACCAGTAGATTACTAATAATGTGCCATCTAAAAACACGTTTTGTTATTTGTTGTTGTTGTTGTTGTTTGTTGTTATTTGTGACGTTGTGCCGAATTCATGCCCTGCGTTCCGAGACGCGCTGAAATCGATTAAAGCCCCCGTAATCGCGTTCCGAATGAATCGAGTTTGCGAGATTTCAATATTTTGTGAATCGATGTGGCGATAATTCGAGATCGCGTGAATCGATCAAAAGTGTTTCAAGTTTATGTATCGGACTCGTTTTATTACATACATGACACATTAATAACACACATATCTACCGGGTTATTACCACGATTTTGATTTTGATTTTAAATATGTGTGTTATTGCGAAAACCTAAAAGTGTTTATATGACACATTATCTTCGATGGTAGAAATTTGGGTGTGGAACTATGAGTGTGTATTTTTTTAAATTAACTATCAACCATAAGACGAGTCTTCAGTCCTAACCTCCGACTGTTTTGTTTTCAGCAGTAGATGCACAGTTCATTACAACGAGCCGAGGGCACACGATGCTCGCGATCGGCAAGTACCGGTATGGACTCAAGACTGGCTATAAGGGGCCCAAGAAGCGCTGGGTGTGTGGCCAATGGGCGCGCGCCTGCCGCGCCACTGTCATCACTTTGGACGATGTGATCGTTTCGTACCTAAATGAACACAATCATTAATCTAACCCAAAAATTTTTTTAATTTTGTACTTCAAGGCAAAATACCCGTATGGACTCAAGACTGGCTATAAGAGGCTCAAAAAGCGCTGGGTGTGTGGCCAATGGGTGCGCGCCTGCCGCGCCACCGTTATCACTTTGGACGATGTGATCGTTTCCTACCTAAATGAACACAATCACTAATCTAACCCAAAACATTAATCATCCAGAGAAAATGTTTTTAATTTTGTACTCCAAGGCAAATATGGACTCAAGACTGGCTATAAGGGGCGTGGCCATTGGGCGTGGTCCTGCCGCGCCACTGTCATCACTTTGGACGATGTGATCGTTTCGTACCTAAATGAACACAATCATTAATCTAACCCAAAAAAAAATTTTAATTTTGTACTTCAAGGCAAAATACCCGTATGGACTCAAGACTGGCTATAAGAGGTTCAAGAAGCGCTGGGTGTGTGGCCAATGGGTGCGCGCCTGCCGCGCCACCGTTATCACTTTGGACGATGTGATCGTTTCCTACATAAATGAACACAATCACTAATCTAACCCAAAACATTAATCATCCAGAGAAAATGTTTTTAATTTTGTACTCCAAGGCAAATATGGACTCAAGACTGGCTATAAGGGGCTCAAGATGCACTGAGTGTGTGGCCATTGGGCGTGGTCCTGCCGCGCCACTGTCATCACTTTGGACGATGTAATCGTTTCCTACCTAAATTATCACAATCACTAATCTAACCCAAAACATTAATTATTCTTAGAAAATTGTTTTAATTTTTTACTCCGAGTCCAAAGTTAAATATGTTTTGTACTATAAAATTCTGTAGATTATTTTTTTGGTATCTAATCACAATACATTTTTATAATAATCAACAACATTCAAAACGTTTCGAAATTATTTCTACATCTTTTCATCGGGTGAGGCTTTGCAGTTTCTCGATGGGCACGTGTCCTCTCCATTTGAGTCTCCTACGGAATACATAGTCAGTATGTATGGAAACCGTATGATGAAGATTGGGAAATATAAATACAGCTTACGCACGGAAAACAGGGAGAGTGGAAGGCTGCGGAAGCGTTGGATCTGCGGCTACTGGGGGCGCGGCTGCCGAACCGCCATCACTACCCTTGCTAACCAAATAATAACAGTAAAAAACCAACACAACCATTAAAATTTTATTTTGATTATAACCACCATTAACAAAATGCTGACAAAAGGCATTTTAAACTCAATTGTCTCTACAATGAACGTTACTGCGCCGAGCCTCCTACCAAATGATTTCTGTGACTCACCAGATCATTGGTCCATTTCGCGGAGGCCATGCCGTCGTGTCTATCATCACCCGGGATTAACATTGCCTTATAATCCGATTATTATATCTGCAAATTATGTTGATATTTTTAACTATTTTCGAAATATTGTTGTGTCAGTGAATTTAGTTTTCGTTTTCTTTATTTAAGGTGATTTACTAGATGCTGTGCCCGTTTTTACAAAAAACACCCGAGGCAATCCTATACTCCAACTCGGCGGATACAAATTCAGTTTGCATTCTGACAGTAAAAGAAGTGTCAGTGTGAAGAAGCGATGGGTCTGCGTCAAGACATGGCGCGAGGGCTGCCGCGTGTCTCTTAGAACCGCTAATAATCATATATTATCTATTCGTAACAATCATAACCATTGAACAAATTCAACATTTTATAAAACAAATCAAAAAGTCGTGGGTTTGTTCTTTATGTACGATTCATATTTTCCAGAAAGTCATAGCAAAAATTTGGATTGGATGCAGAGAACAGGTACAGGTAGAGTTGAACTTGACTTCAGGATATTATATATTTAGATACCACGAATAAAATTGTTTTATTGAAACAATCATTAATGGATCTTTAAGCTATGAATTGGCAGAATTTTTGTTGATTTTAAAGCTATAATGTTTGTACAATGTATATGCGACATAATTTATTTATCATTAAGTGTAAATTAAATTAGTTAGCCTATTACTACTTATTCACATCGTAATTGGGTTATGTTATTTTTTTACCAAATCTAGTTTTGATATTTTTTAATTAAATACATAATATAGAATTCTAAAAGCCTAATCAGGTTTTTGTTTTATGAATACTAGAAACAGACTTAATTCAACAATCTTTATACACAAAATAACTATGTTTTTTTTTTATTCCAGTTCCAGCAGCAGAGTTTAAATTGAGCAGGCAAGGTCAGCCGATAATACAGTTGGGCGGGTACCGCTACAACCGCAAGAAGGAAGGCGTCAGAAGCGGCCGGACGAACTGGCGCTGCTGCAGGTGGTTCGCCGGGTGCCGTGCCGCCCTCTACACCAAGGACGATCAAATCATTTCCATGATCAACAAACACAACCACAATTGATGACCAAAACATGAACGATTTTTTATTAAACACCATTTTTCTGTTATTCAAATAGAAAATAAAAAATGTAGTATCGTTTCGCTTGCTATAATGGTGGTACTGTAAAGTTTATTGTCCAAATACCAATATTTTGAACGAAGCTGTGGGTATTTACGATGGCACTGATTTCTGCTAGACTACTTAGGTATCTATCCAGTAGCCTAAAAAAATTGGAATCATTTATCTCATCGTCGCGTCGCGTCGTTAACTACTGATAGAGTGACCATGATACTGGTTTTGGTGTAGATAATTTCGTGTGATGTTTTTTTCATATTTTTGTTCGAAACATAGTTAAACAAAAAAATACTTGTCTATTTAATTCTAAAAATCTTTCTGTATGTTAAATTTGCGCACTGTCTCCGAAGTAACCCTGTATTAATGTAGCTCGATTAAGATCCTATTAATTTAAGGATATCAACTAAGTTAAGATTTGGATAAAAATTCAAAATTGTTATGCAAGATTTTAGTACAAAACTATGCAAATTTGCAGTAAGTTTTCTAGGAATTCTTAATAATTTTGTATATTTTTCATTTACAAGTATGAAATCAATGTTAAACCAAAATTAACTTCTAATATATTTACGTTACAAGAATTATATTTAGGTTACAAGAAATCGTAATTGGGGCGATCTATAAATTTGAAAAATATGTTAATCAAGTAAAATAGTCGAAGTAGGTTAAAATATATGCGAAGCATGTACCTATATAACTTGGACTAGTGGTTAATTAGTCCTAGCTATATAGGCTTCACACGATTTGTATTAGTACAAGACAAAGTAAATATTTTGAACTTTAAGACATCTAACCATCTATAAAGCACTGAATATTGACACGATTGTCACGATCACTTCAATACCTGGCTGCGTGGGTCATTTCATCACTGACATCAACTTTACTGACAAAATGGACATAAAACTGAAATGCAGAGCGTTGGCTGTGCCGCAGGTTCTCTCGTTGTATCGTAGTAACGAAGGTACAGATCGCGACAAACTTCTAGTCCGCTCTGAAGTTGCTTCGCGCATTGCGCGTTGTCGCTCTTACCTATGTTGAGTGTTCAGAGCGGACTAGAGGTTTGGCGAGATCTGTAGTAACCCTGTTAGAGCCACTACATTGAAAACCTATTTTTAAACTTTATAAACGAGCGAGCTGCTTGTGGTTCTTTTGTACACAATACAATATCAGGTATATTCTGCGTATCCAATATAATAACGGTTCCAGGATGCTGTTGAGGTTTCTGAGGTTCATCAGGCATGATTGCTTAGGCAGTCGACTAATTTGCTGCAGCTCATAGGGGATATCCATCAATGACCTTATTGTTCAACACTTTGTACGGATTTGGATCAGATAGGACGATATCTTACTGTCTTGTCAGCTTTGATTTTTTTTCGAACATACCTTGTTGTTTTACCTAAATAAGACTATAATCCCATAGAAAGAAGTAAGTAATGCTGTGGTTAGTCTATGCTTTAGTATATACGTCTTTACTAAGAGTTTTTGTGGGCTTTGTTAATCGATTTAAAAAAATAAAAATATAAGAGTTCTCCTTCTTTTACTGATTTTGTTTTGGTTTGGCCATATTATAAGCACAGAACGTATTTTTAATACGCTGAGTTTTAACTCCTAAGAGGTTATGCAGGTACGATGCTTAAGTTGTCTTTTGTTACGTGGTAAGACAGTCTAGAATATGAAAACAAGAGAGTGTACTTACCTATTTATTCTCTTTGTTCTCGAGAGTCCTTCATCAGATAGGCATCTCAAATCCAATCGAATCAATACAACTCTTTATTGCACACAAAAAAATTACAATATATAGTACATTGAAAATGGCGCTAGGCAATAGGCGGTTATATTGCTTTGAGCAATTTCTTCCAGGAATCAAATATTTATATTCGAATTAGAATTTTAGCGTGTTTCTCCGAGGTCGCAGTAATTGGTTCTTGATTAGTCTAGATGCTTCTAAAAATATTTTATATCTGAACTAAGCACCAGGTATTTATATTTGCAAATTAATTATAATTGTTTTATTTATTTCAATATTTTTGTTAAGTATATTTTAATTTTAAATTTTCTATTTAATATTTTTATTCTACTTTCAATATTTTATGCAATTTTCGTCGTCAATATTATATTGGTGATATCATAATATTCCAGATATAGAAGCAGCAGTATTTACAATGAGCAGGCAGGGTAAGCCCGTGATAAGACTGGGCGATTACCGCTATAACCGCAAGCAGCATAACTCCAAAACCCTGAAGGTGAACTGGCGCTGCTGCAGGTGGTTCGCCGGCTGCCGCGCTTCTCTGTACACCGTAGACAATCATATCACTTCAATGATCAACTATCACAGCCACCACTGACCGATTGACGTCATGACATGACCGTGGTTGTGTGAGAGGTTTTAAATTTATTGTTTGTAAGATCGGTTGTTGATCTGACAAACCCACACGAAAAGGAGAAGAAAGTTATTTAAAACATAGAACGCGACATATCAACGTTACCTACTTACATTACATAGAACTAAACTTAGCAATAACTAAGACATTTTCAAATAAGCCGCCTTTGATTCCATGACCCTCAATAATATTTATGTGGTCAAGTCTTAATGAGTTTTATTTACTGGGCTTCCCTGATTTTTTGTTGGTTTCGAAGCAAAAATGCCTAGACTTTATAATTTATTTTTCTTTGTACCTATATAATTTAAATTAGCGTGACTTTTAATTAGCATTTCCGCTTCGCACTGGATTAGTGGATTATTTTAAATCTTTAACTGTTCTAAATAGCAATAAGTACGTTAATCTATAATACCAAAGGTTAAAGGCAGACTAGGATTTTAATTTTAGTTTTACCAGTACCTTGAACAAATTTAACAATGTATATTTAAAATTCCAGTTCCCGCAGCTGAGTTTAAAATGAGCAGGCAGGGTCAGCCGATAATAGAGATGGGCAGGTACCGCTACAACCGCAAGAAGGAAGGCGTCAGGAGCGGCCGGACGAACTGGCGCTGCTGCAGGTGGTTCGCCGGGTGCCGCGCCGCCCTCTACACCAAGGACGATCAAATCATTTCCATGATCAACAAACACAACCACAATTGATGACGTCATTGCGGATGGGAGGATTTTCTTTAGAAATACATTTTTTAAATATATTATAGACACGATGTAGGTAATACTCATAATAAATAAGAAAATGTAATAATCATATTTAGTATCAATTCGCTTGCCAGGTGGCACTAACGCAAGGTTAAGTGACTAAGATTAATATAAATTATAAACGAAGCTGTGTATGTAAGTACGTACAGTCGGCCAAGAAAGTGATTTACCATTTTTTATTTAGTTTCCTAGTTAAAGAAAATTTCAATAAGTTTATTCACAGTATCTGACAGATTGATCTGCAAACGAAAATAAGCTTTGTTGGTCCATAATTTTCAAATGGCATTCAACCTTAGGGTAGTCATAAACCAACTTTTTAGCCGACTGTATTCGATGTTTATTTTAATTGTCATTTTTGTTCTGTACTGTTAGAACTTTTATTAAATACTAGCGGTCCGCCCGCGGCTACGCTCGCGTTGTGTGAGATTTTCCCGTGGGAATAAGACTTTTTCCCGTAAAAAGTATACTATGTGTTAGTTACATCTATCTCCATTTCAAATTTCATCCCAATCAGCTGAGTACTTTAAGCGTAAAGGCGGAACAAACATCGAAATATATTTTCACATTTATAATATTAATGTGATGACTTGGGTCATAAAAGCTTATACATATAGTTAATACGGAAAATTCTGTGTTGCTTACACTATATGATCTGAATCTGCAAGAATACCACAATGATGCTGTGATGATGATGATGTGGCTTATCCGAGTAGCGATGGTAGAACAAACTCAATCACATCCGTAGTTTCTCTGATGAGCTGCTTAGCGCCATACTAAATAATACTGCTCATGCTTCTGATCTATAAATAATTATACAAAATAGAGATGAATCCAGATCCGATCTAGTGCACAAACTTTGTACATTATATTCTCGAATTCACTCTTTTTCTTACAGAAACAATTGATCGACGTAAAACGACATAATTTGAATATATTATTTCTGTATAATACCTACGTATATAAAAAGTACAATACAAAACTGAACAAATATATTGAAGCAAGTACAATGTTATTGGTCAATTTTAATGGGTTTTTAATTAGTTTTATAATTTTATGTTAAAATAAGTTTAAATTAACAAATATTATTTTCATGAAATTTTATATACTCGTACATTAAGATGTATTAGCAAATTTTTAATCATTCTGTTATTTAGCATAAAATAAGCTTTTATAACAATTTAGCTTTTCTTATACGTATTTAAATTTTATGAAGAAAATAGTAAATAAAAAAAATAAAAAAAGCCAAGAAAAATAAAGACAAAAAATATACCTATTACTTAACGTTCTAACACATGGCCCAACCCTTGTTCACGTGAAGTTTGTGAATCGACTACACGCAGGCCTGAAATATTCTTCAATATGTTAAGAGCGGTTTCAGAATGTTGTTAGGGTTGCCGAGACATTATACATTGGACATAGTAGTGCTTCTGGCACGTGGTTTGATTTATTGATGATTTTTGGCCATCATAAGACCTTTCTACACCTAGTGACTAATATAATTATATGTTCGGGTAATAATTATATACTTGACTGCCACTACAATGACCGGTAGTTAGCATCCAATATTTAAAGAAAATCGATACTTTGCAACAACTGGTTACAGCATTCTGAAAACGCAATTTATTTTGAGGACATTAAAAACTAAAATACTACTTATAAAGCTAAGATTAAAACTAAGATTATTTATAAGATTGTGGTTCTCGCTTTACTAACCTAGGTTTAAATTATAATTACTAACAAGTGGGCAATGTGGGCTTATAGAATTTCTGAATATAAATATTAATTAAACATAAAAGAAATTGACTGTCTTCCTGCGAACAAATGTTTAAACATGTATTCAGTTAAATCAATGAGAATAAATAAATAAAACATTTTAGTAAATAGTTTTTCATGGAAATCAAAGTAACGAACTTGGTAAGTTAGTTATTTACAATGAGAATACGTAAAATACCTCAATATAAAAATGGCATTTAAAAGAGAGAAAAGGAGCACTTTTTGAAACTAATCCATTTGAATATTGCATCAAACTGCACAGCGTCCCTCGTTGGGGACGATATAACAATGTTCACACACGATGAATTGAAATTAAAAATAGTTTCTTCACACTTAACATTTAAAATGGCATGTAACATAATTTAATTTTCTTAAATAAATACTGCTTTATTATATAACAGGCTCAAAGTGTTTTAATCTATTTTAATATTACATCAACCCGCACATTGTCCCTCGGTGTAGGAACGTTATAAGAGCTGGCAGTTTCCACAGAATTAAAATTTAAAATGCAATTTTATTTTATTTTCTTTATTGTATTAACGGGCTTACGTGTTTTTGATTTATTGTGATTTGGAAAAGTTGCACTCTCGATACAAAGATACCCAATAGTAGCTTTAAAGAGAAGAGCATAAAAGCAGCAAAGGAATAAATATGACTAGTAGGTAAGTCTCAGTGAAGTCATGCATGTTGTTTATGTATATTAATTTACCGTTTTTTATTTCAGTGCCGAAGTTTGAGACAAGTAACCGCGGCGGCTCCGTGCTTCTACTCGGCAAGTACCGGTACAATAAGAAGTGGCAAAGCAACGGGCTCAAGATCCAATGGCGCTGCGTCAAGCTGGCTCTGGGCTGCCGCGCTTCTGTGTTCACCATTAACGAAGAAGTCGTCTGCACGCGCAACAAACATAATCACTGATTAACTGTAGTAAAAACGTGCCAGTAATCAATAGCAAAAGCGTTAATCAATATCTTAGTGCTATACGAGTGTTAACAAATTCTGCGTACCCGTTAGACGCGTATAGCAACCCAAAGAGTTAACTTAAAGTAGTACTGAGATTTGGTGCTTATTGTATCTTTTATTTACAATGTATGTTTAAAAATAAATTAAAAGTTTCTTTAAGTTGACTTGTGTAGGTAGGTATAATTAGCAAATAAATTTTGTGTTATAGTGGATGAGGATAGAACATAACAACATTTTTTTTATTAGTGTTAATTAGTCCAAGCTCAATCGTCATGATTTTCAAAATAAGCTACTTTAAATATTTTTTTAAATCTGGTTAAAATGTTGAAGCTCTGGACCAATGTGGTTACGGAACTTGCGCGTGAAATTTAACAAAAATTACATCAATTGCTGTCCATGTGCAAATTACGCGCCTTTTAATATCTACAAACTCAACCAGAACTTGTTGGACAAGTCATATAGCAATTAATAAAATTGCATTATTTTCAGCTCCAAACGTTGAAAAGATGCATTATTTCTTTGAAACAGCTTTGCGGCGGCTGCGCGGTGGGTCCGTGCTTCGAGTCGGCAGCTACCGGTTAGGTCCAAGGGGCCTAAAGAACGAGTACAATGGCGCTGCAGTAAGAGAGGATGCCGCGTTTCAGTGCTCACCATCGATTTACAACAGGCCTAGATAGAACATGAATGCTAAAAAAATGGACCGGCAAAGTGGTGCTCAAGCACTACATTACCGCAGTACATGGCAATAAAAATACTACTATATTAGTAGACAATAAGGTTGCAACTAATAAAATACACATGTCACTTTTTAATCCCAGCGTACCTTCAAATAGGTGACATGTTTCTAGTGTATTTTGGTATGACGCGCTATATCTAGGCCTGTTGTAAATCAATGACCATGTTCACCGTCTACGGAGACATTATCTTCATGCGCAACGAACATAACCATTAACACCAAGAATTGTATCTCATAGACGCAAAACTCAGAAATTAGCAACATATCGACGTTGGAATGGTAAAGTGACTAACGTGTTTTTAGTGAATTTTACACTAGAGCGATTTAAAGTTTTTATTTTCAGTTAAAAAATCATTACTCATTATCTATGCTATTTGGAGAAAAGTATCCTATGAGACAGATAAATATAATTCTGTGATTCATAATATGTACTACAAAAAAAAATACATAAACTTGTAAATCACAGAGAAAAAAGCACGTTAGTCACTAGACATATCTTTGACAGCCTGGAAAAAAATCTAACGAAACAATATTGTATTATTTTTCAATCTGGTAAAACCGGTAGTGAACGAATTATATGATTGTCATGTTTTTGTAAAATGATTTAAGTACTTAGAAGTTCTGTTTGCATAGCACGTATACAAGGATAACGTATAATTTTAATTACATATTTTTGTCGTCTAAAGTTAAGAAGAAAACTCAAGGCAGCTATTGGTAATGCTTTTATTTACTTACTAATAAAAACAACTCAATCGAACTCAATACATAATACAATGAAACAATAATTTTGGGGTTTACTATACTTAAATTAATCACCTCTTATATTACAAAACGTCTAATGTGCAAAACTGCTATAAAATGAGGCATTGTAAAGATAAAGATAAAGATAAAGATATTTTATTTGCGATAGATATGGTAGATACAAAGATGTTAGTATGATTAGAAATAAAGCACATATCTAGCCTAAGTTTAAAGCATGCAAATGTCCATTTACTTACAAACTAGTACAATTCTGGCATAATTCAATTTTATGGTCAATAAATTCTTTTATGGAGTAAAAAGTGTGCTGCATTAGCCAAGATCTTACAACTTTTTTAAATCTACGTATTGGACTTATAGATTGTAAAAAGGTTAAAGTGTTTTTCTTACTGCTGAGTTTGTATGGAAAAACGACTAACGTGCAATTTTATATTTTATGTTAATAGGGTAAAATTGACTTTGAGGGTGATGTATAAATAATTTGGAACAGAAAAACTTCTAACGATACATATATTAAATTAATAAAAATCTAACTAAACTTCTACCAAAAACTTGACTCAAATCTTAGCACGTTAGCTACATGTTGACGAAAAATGTGCGTTTTTTTCAACGTCTAAAGAACTTTAAAGTCGTCAGATTGCGATGAAACCCGGTTCATTAGACGCAGAAAAATCGCTGATTCCAATGATATATATAACTCATTTTGCCCAAAATGGTCTGTTTGTCATTCCAACGTCGATATGTTATCACAAAAGAGTAGATGGCGATGCCAAAAGAATGGGCTACCACAAGGCAACGTGCTCCCTAGTAATATGATCATATTACGGCTACAACTATCTTACTGCTACATATACAAACGATCAACTATGCTCCCCAGAAATATCTCATTTTATCTATGCCGATGATCTGGCACTCTCAACGCAAACACGCACTTTTGAGCAGGCGGAAGAAAGTATTCACAATCACTGAGCATTGGTCATATACAATTTAGTCCGGTGTACTGGATTCGATAAGAAGAATGCATATATTTTATTATTGTAGTACATTATCTGTGTTGTATTATTTTCTCTTGATATTTTGAGGACCATATTCGCTTTCTATTTGTTGACTGCTTGCCTTTCTCAAGCCCATGCCGCTATATTACCACTTTGGTAGAAAGAAATAGCGTTTAAGGGCTTGCCTTTCTTTAAAATTACATAGATAAAATTACAAATATATTAATTCACAAAAAAAAACTTGCCATCTTAAGAAATTATTAGTATGGTAGTCACTGTATTTGTATAAGCAGCAGCAATTTTTTTTTCTATTATATCTGTACTTTATTTTATCTAGGTCCCATATACACGAAAAGTAGACAAGGGCGACCCGTGATTCAGATCGGCAGCCACCGTTATAACAAACGCACTTACGTGCCGGCGGGGTCCAAGACCCAATGGTGCTGTGTGAGGTGGTACTCCGGATGCCGAGCCTCGATCTTCACCTGTGGCGACGACATCATCGCCATTAAAAATGAACACAGTCATTAAAACTGTTCACTTTTACTGCTACACTGAATATATTGATGGTGTCAGTTTATTTTATACCTACTTGGGCGGTTGAGCTAATCTTACTTAAAGTATAGATATATATATATGTATTTTGTTGGATGTATATAATAGGTATATAAATCGGCAACCACTGTTACCAACTAATTAAACTATAACTGCTCACTACTTCCACTGTTACTAACACAATGTATTGTTGTTGTCAGTTTATCATTTAAATTATAAATATTACATCGGCAATCAACGTTACTACCAACTTACTATACTAACTACCCTAACCAACCCAAGGACAAATAGTATCTAACTAATAAATTTCATATTATAAGAATTTTGAATTTAATTCTTACTTTGAAATTTCAGTGACTGTGGTGAAAAACATGAACGGTAAAGAGATAGCTTTGTTTAATGGTTATTCTTATTTCATTAATAATTTTGGCAAGAAAGGAATAGACCGCTGGGCTTGCACTTCAATGGGCAAAGGGCGACGATGCAAAGCACGCATCTTTATCACCGCGGACAGAAAGGTGATCACCCGTGCGGTAGAAGAGCACAATCATCTGCCACCAAAATATTTGATCAGAAACGGAATCCTTATTAGAATTTAATAAAGAGAAAAAATAATTACCAAACAGAAAATATCCTGTATTGACATTAAGGATATAATATAAACTATACGAAATGTTACCAAAACAGTTTAAAGAGATGGATTCGACGCCTGCAAACTACTCTCGTAGTTTGACGAAGATAATTTTTGTTTCATTAATGTGAACTTTTATTAATAAATAATAACAATAAGCATATTTGTCTATTTATATACTTATTTAATAAGTTGCTTGTGGAGAAGAGTATTGAGACATTCATCATCGTCATCAACTGCTCATATACGTCCCCACCGAGGGGCTCGGGGATTAAGACATTAATAAATGATATTGTTTAAAATAAGCAATATCATTGTTTGTATTGTGTGTAACTTTCCTGTATATTTTATTTTGATTCTTAATAAAAATTTTAAGGACTTGAAAATTTTTTTTTTTTTATCATGCGATTCAAGTTCCTGGTTCCATGACCCTCAAACCTCAACATCTCATTTGCCTCTGTTTTATAGCGTTCCGTCTTAGTTTCACATGGGTAGAACAAATAAACAAAGTACTGTCCTTTTTTAATTGGAATTATTTTTGTTTAATGCTAATTACCTAGTTCCAACTTGTGGGGGCCTACCCACCTACGATAAGGTGGAGTGGGGCAGCGCAGGACCAGACGTTGTGGAGATCCTTGGGGGAGCCATTTGTCCAGCAGTGTACACTGCGTACGTACGTCTATCAGCTGAGATGATGATGATGATCAAGTTCCTTGCTTTCTAACTTACTGTATTTCTAGTTTCAGTAGTTTCGGCTCTGCATTAATAAGTCAATAGCCAGCCAGCCAATATGGATTTCTCTAAGTATTTATTATCTAATCTAATACTTTAAACGAGCAATTCTTGTATATATATACGATTTTCGAGATTCTCATTATATATCTATAATGAAAATCTCTAGAACGGCTGCAACGATTTCGATGAAATTTGGTATATAGGGAGTCTTGGGGGCGATAAATCGATCTAACTAGGTTTCATTTTTAGTGAAACGGGTTTTCTCCTTTTTTTCAGGCATTCAGATATTGCTACTTGATATCGCTAGAATATATCGGTAATTTCGCCAATCTCGACAGCGTAAACATTAGCTAAGACGGGAAACCGTGTAACTCTCAAGGCTATGGTCTTGAGTTCAAATCTTGAAGAGCTTTTCTTTTTTATTATTACTTTTTCATGCATTTATTTTTACAATTTATTAATCTCTGTAGAGTTTCCCCATATTAAAGCCCCGTATCTAAGTAACGATGCTACGTAGCCATGATATGCTGCCAGAGTGGTTTCTATTGAAGAGACGTTTCGCAATCTGTTTAAGACATATACGTAACGATTAAGTTTAACTTTTAGAGATTCTATGTGCTTTACCCAAGTAAGGTTTTCGTCTAATGTAATGCCTAAAAATTTTGTGCTGTCAACTTCTTTAATATTTTCGTCATTATATTTAATACTCAAATTTAATTTCTTTTGTCTGTGTGTACCAAATTGAACAAAATTTGTCTTAGTGAGATTGACTGATAAATTATTATTGTTAAGCCATGATAATGCAATAGATGGCGCTAGCCGTCACATGATGAAAGAAAGAAAGATAATATGACATAACCTCGCCGTGTTTAGGCTCGGTAGGCTTGTCCAAGATCTTTAGTCATACGTGATGTCCAATGTCTCATGATGGAGCCGGAAGGTGGCAATAGGAACTCCTTAAATAGACAACATAACCTCGTCGTGTTTGGGCTCGTTGGATTTGTCTTGACAAGATCTTTAAATAGTTATACGAGATGTTCAACCCCCGCTGCATGACGATGACGTCCGTCGATAAAATAAACTGCGAGACATAATACGTAACTAATTAGTAACGTAGTTCTTATCTTCGCGCGATATAAACTTGGATACTAAATTGGCGGTTACTTTATATGTCTCGCGGTTTATTTTATCGACGGTCGACATGCAGGTTCTCTTGTAAAATTTTACACACATTGGATTAAAAAGCACAAAATAGTTATTAAAGTAAAAAACGTTTTTTAACAAAACACGTTTTTAACGCGTTAAAAAGAATAAAATATTTTGATTGTGATTTTTATTGATGTAGGATTTACTAAAACGAAAAACATGGGGTGCATGGAATAGATATTCCAAGTAAAAATAGCTAGCTGAGCTAAAGTAGGATTTTTAATTGAACGGAGTAATCTGACATATGGTGGGTTGCCGCTTTTTTGAGAAAAAAATATAGTGTTGTGCTAAAAAGATATGATTCAATCACTCATCTGGGCCACGTTTCACGAAGTAACAATTTACTAGTAACAAGTTACAATTTGATATTCATTGCGTAGCCAATTCGCCAAAACTGGAAGCCCTTATCGTTTTACCTCATTGTCTACGCAATGTACATCAAATTGTACTTGTAATTTGTAACTTGTAGCTTCATGAAACGGCTCCCTGGTGATATGGTCACTAAGTAATGTGGACTCCTGGGGGAAGGACTAATGTCCTATAACACAGGTTTAAACTTAGTTTAGGCAACAGCCCGCCACAAAAATTGTATCTCCTGTGCTGAAATGTACATACTTAGTTTTGTGGTGTGGAGATAAAACATTTTTTTATTTGTATTATGTAAAACTAAGTCTATGTCAAAGTAAGTATGCTTAAGCTAAATAGATAGATAGATAGAAGTCATTTATTCATCCAAAAAAATATTTACAAAGGTATGAAAAGGCAGAGTCTCAGCATAACTGTTGCTTTTCAGACTTACCCTAAGCTAACATATATCAACTACCTTAAATTAAAATATTCATATTTATTTTTATTTTTAAAGGCTTTTAACTTTCTTCTTTATGAGGGTGTATTACTCGTATTTTAGAAAAGTTATTTTGGTACAATGAAAATGCATGTTATGTGTATGAAAATAATTTTATTCACTTTCTGATATATTGCTATCATCATCACTTTCGGTAACATTAATAATAAAACTATCGATAATGCTGTCGATACGGGGATCGAGATGGCACATTTCGTCCTCAACTTTTATGACATGGTCCACGCAGCTCTTCCACTTCTCTGCAGTGATATTGGAGAGTGCCTCTTCGAACAGGGTTTTTACTTCATTCATTTTAAATGTTTTATTGTTTCTTGCGACATGCCCCTTTGCCTGAGCCCAAACCATCTCGATAGGGTTGAGCTCGCAGTGATAAGGGGGCAGTCGCAAGATTGTGATACCCTGCTCTTTTGCCATCTCGTCCACAGCGTACTTGACGCAGAACCGATCTTTATGCTGCTTTACAATGTCAAGGAGAGTAGCTTTAATCATTTTTTCTTCATATTGTATATCTTTACCAGAAAGCCACTGTTGTATTTTTGACTTGGTCCATGACATCGTTGGCAAAGTTTCAATCTTCCGGGAGTGGTAGGGTGCATTATCAATTATCACAACCGAATCTCTTTTCAATTTTGGTAAAAGCCCGCGGAACCAGTTCTCAAAGCATTCAGCATTCATCTCTTTGTGATAGTCTTCGGATCCCTTTTTCGCTTCAAACAGCATTAAACCGTCTTCTATAAAACCTTCTTCTCCCCCGATATGGCTAATTATAAGTCTTTTGCCTTTTCCTGACGGAGATTTCAGGCCTGTGGTCAAACCTTCTATAAATGCTTGCCGTGATGAAGTAATGGTAGTGTCAACCCAGCCCTTTTTCGTAGTATGCCCTGAGGAAGAAAGAATAGTAATTTAATATCATAGATAAGCAACGACATTTGCATTTACTTTCATGACATATTGATTAGTATTCGTATCTTCGTTCAGCCAGGTCTCATCTTGGTAATAAACGTATTTTCCCTGTCTTCTGTATTCTTTTATTTGATGTAAGTATTTTTGGCGCCAGAGCACGATGTCTTCTCTGTCAATAAGAACACTTCTTCTCGATTTAGTAACAAATTTAAAATTTAGATATTTCAGTTTTTTTCTCATTACACTCCAGGAAAAGTTTGGTAGACATTCGTCATCATTGACGCTTTTCAGAACCTAAAAAAGAAAATAGTACCACTAATAAAATATAACATGTATTAAAAGAGACAGTTACTATAATAAATACAAAATAATTCTTCTGACCCATTCCATGGCAGTGGACGTCTTTTAGCTTCTAGTGTGTTAAAAGTAACTAATTTCTCACCTTTTTAATGGTAGGAGCTTCATTTTTAGAATAAAACTCGTGCACCTTTTTTCTTATTGCAGAAAACGTAAAATCGTCCAATTTATCTTTGAATGTTTTCTTCGGTCCAGATTTTTCAGGTGCTTTAAATTCTTTGTTTTCTTTATATTCTTTAAGAACCTTGAATACAGTGCTAGCAGTGATTCCCAGTATTTCAGCAGTTTTAATAGCACAGTTTTGAATATTTGGAGATTCCAACAGAGAAGATTGCTCTTGGACTACGTACTTATAAGCATTGCGCACCATGACTTTTTCAGTCATACTTAAAGCACGCTTTGGTCTCTTTTTTCTCGGAGACATGAAATTGTCATTACTTGTGGTCCCTGGGCCAGGATCCATAACAGTTTTATAAACAACAACGAAATAACAAAAACAAAACAAAACTTCACCAAAAACTTAACAAAAAACTTAACGAAAAACTTAACGAAAAGTTCAACGATGAAATGCAAAGGCAAGAGAAACATTTGAACACTCAGACCGGAGGTAAGAAGCCGAATGACGAACAATAGGAAAGTAATAATAATAAAAAAATAGACGCTTCTCCCGTCATCCAATAGGAAATTAGTTGTATGGATGAGTCATTCGTTTGTGTCGCAGCTGCAAGTTATCTCTTAGAAATATAAAAAAAACACTAATTACTTTTATTACCTACCTACCTACCTACCTTGCCTGACTGTTTTTACCAGTAATACTAAAACCAACTCACCAATTCTGATGGATTCCAACTATTGCGAACTGCATGATATGTAGACGAAGTCTATGTTTATAGGCTGGGGTAACAAGCATTTTTTTATATTTAATAGTGTGAATGATTCAACTCACTTGAGTTAGAATTGAACTGAAAACATCACTAAGATTATGGAGCTGGCAACATTATTTTTCTGTCTAATGTCAAATTACTCCGTTCAATTAAAAATCCTACTTTAGAATGATTTATACTTAGTATGAAAAAAAAATAAGGATTACGTTATGCGTTTAAAAACCGGATGTTCCACGAGCAAAGCTCGGTCGCCCAGGTACTTATCATTATTTATATTTTTTTTCACTACATATGTATAATGTTAATAAATAGTTAAGTTAGGCTATAGATTTATGTCTGAATCTTTATTCGTCTTAAAACCTGCAAACTTTTATAAATAACTGTATTTAATTTTTCTGTATTATTGTACTTTCGACTCGGTCCATCCCAATTAAATCTAGAAGAAATTGATCCCTAAGCAATGGACTATTTATGAGCTGTGTTTGACAAAGTATGCATTCATTCAATTATAGTGCAATGGGTGCTAAACGGATCCGGAAGGCAACTGGCTCTAATTGACGGTTTCACCTTTTGCCCGAAATTTATGGGTGGGAAATACTGGCGCTGCACCAGGGGCAGTCCCTGCAAGGCGCGTTTTACCATTGACAGGAATCAGAAAATCACCAGCTCGCAACTTATACATACCCACAACGCACGAAATTACATAATAAGAAATGGCATTTATATTAAAATTTAAATCAGTATTCATGTTGTTAGTAAAAAGACAGAATTATGAAATAAAATTATGTTTGTCATGTGATTGTAGTTTGAGTTTAGACTTAATCCATCTTTATTATATCTTTGGAAGATGCTAGCTGAGCAATGCATCATTTATGTTTTATATGAGAAAATCAACTGCTCGCAACTCAAACATACCCACAACACAACGCATTAAATCACATAATAAGGAATGGCATTTTCATTATTATTTAAATTACTGGCAGTCTGTGCAAGGCATTTATATTAAATTTTAATTTGTATTAATGTTTTTACTAAAAAAACTAAATAAAGAAATAATATTTGTAATAATTATGTTTATTATTTGATTGTTGTTTGAGTTTAGACTTCCATCCTTCTTTTTCCTCTGGATGATAATGCTAGCTGAGCAATGTACCATTTTTTTGTGTAACAAAGTTATATGCATTCAATTATTAGTGCAATGGGTGCTAAACATATCCGAAAGGCAACTGGCTCTTATTGACGGTTTCACCTTTTCCCCGCACGTCGAGGGTGGCAAATACTGGCGCTGCACCAGAGGCTGCCCTTGCAAGGCACGTTTTACCGTCGACAGGAATCAGACAATCACCAGCTCTCACCTCGTGCATATCCACAACGCACCAAATTACATTATAAAGAACGGAATTTACATAAAATATTAAATAAGTATCGATGTTTTTAATAAAAGGATAAAAGTAAGTTTATTACTTCTTAATTTGTATTTAGATTTCTAAAAAATATTGCTACCTGAGCGAGGCACCATTTATGTTTTGTCTGTAATAAAAATGCTTTTATTTATAGTGCAATGGGTGCTAAACGGATCCGGAAAGCAAGTGGCCATCATCGGCGGTTTCACCTTCCTGCGGAACAAGCGAGGTGGAAACTACTGGCGTTGCACCAGGACCAATACTTGCAAGGCGCATTTTATCATCGACAGGAATCAGACAATCACCAGCTCTCACCTCGTGCATATCCACAACGCACCAAATTACATTATAAAGAACGGAATTTACATAAAATTTTAAATAAGTATCGATGTTTTTAATAAAAGGATAAAAGTAAGTTTATTACTTCTTAATTTGTATTTAGATTTCTAAAAAATATTGCTACCTGAGCGAGGCACCATTTATGTTTTGTCTGTAATAAAAATGCTTTTATTTATAGTGCAATGGGTGCTAAACGGATCCGGAAAGCAAGTGGCCATCATCGGCGGTTTCACCTTCCTGCGGAACAAGCGAGGTGGAAACTACTGGCGTTGCACCAGGACCAATACTTGCAAGGCGCATTTTATCATCGACAGGAATCAGACAATCACCAGCTCTCACCTCGTGCATATCCACAACGCACCAAATTACATTATAAAGAACGGAATTTACATAAAATTTTAAATAAGTATCGATGTTTTTAATAAAAGGATAAAAGTAAGTTTATTACTTCTTAATTTGTATTTAGATTTCTAAAAAATATTGCTACCTGAGCGAGGCACCATTTATGTTTTGTCTGTAATAAAAATGCTTTTATTTATAGTGCAATGGGTGCTAAACGGATCCGGAAAGCAAGTGGCCATCATCGGCGGTTTCACCTTCCTGCGGAACAAGCGAGGTGGAAACTACTGGCGTTGCACCAGGACCAATACTTGCAAGGCGCATTTTATCATCGACAGGAATCAGAAAATGACCAGTTCGCAACTTAAACATAACCACAACGCATTAAGTTACATAATTAGGAATGGCATTTACATTAAAATTTAAATACATATTTTCAGTAATTAAGACTTGATGCGTCCTCCTTAGATTACTGGAAAAAATTGCAACCCGAGGGAGCTGTACACCATTTATATTTAGTATATTCATTCATTAAATTCTAGTGCAATGGGTGATAAACGGATCCGGAAAGCAACTGGCCATTATCGACGATTTCACCTTCTGTCTGAACAAGAGAGGTGGAAACTACTGGCGCTGCACCAGAGGCAGTAAGTGCAAAGCGCATTTTGTCATCGACAGGAATAAGGAAATCACCAGCTCGCACCTCATACATACTCATAACGCACCAAACTACATAATAAGGAACGGCATTTACTTTAAAATTTCTCATACATACCCACAATGAATTAAATTACATAATAAGTAATGGCATTTGCATTAAAGTTCAAATTACTTTTAGTCTTATTTTACTTATTGAGTATTTGTTGTCCCATTGCTGAGCAAAAGGCTGTTTCATCCACCCTTTTCTATCGAGCCAGCATTTAATGAAACTTCTTAGCCCATCTTGCAATCTTCGCTGTGGTTTATTATGGAGGTTAGTAAAAAAATAATTAGATTATGTTTATTAATAAGACTGCAGTTTAAACATAATCCATCCTTTTTACATCTCTGAAAAATTGCTACCTGATCTATGTACTGTTTATGTTTTGTGTGTAATAAAGCATATTAATTAAATTATAGTGCATTGGGTGCTAAACGGATCCGGAAGGCTACTGGCCATTATCGACGGTTTCACCTTCTCTCTGAACACGAGGGGTGGAAACTACTGGCGCTGTACCAGAGGCAGTAGTTGCAAGACGCATTTTAACATCGACTAGAATCGGAAAGTTACCAGCTCGCATCTCATACATAACCACATCGCATCAAATTACATAATAAGAAATGGCATCTTCATTAAAATTTAAATTAGAATTCATGTTTTAGTCTTACATAGCCTTTGTTGTCCCACTGTTGAGAAAAAGCCTCTCCCTGCTTTTTCCAACCTTATGTATCCAGAGCGTGAATAAGCCAGCAATTAGCGAAATTTCTAATTTCATCTTGAAATATTTACCATCCACGTTGTCGCCTATCAGAGAGATGGAGATTAGGAGTAGTAAAAAAAACTAATTTAACAATTAAATTGTTTTTTATGTGATTGTAGTTTGAAATAAAACTGAATCCATCATCCTTATATTACTGGAAGTAATTGTTATCTTAGTGTGTAGTAAAGTATATTCATTAAATTATAGTGCGATGGTTGCTAAACGGATCCGGCAGGAAACTGGCCATTGTCGACGGGTTCACCTTTTGTCTCAGCAAGAAAGGTGGAAACTCCTGGCGTTGCACCAGGGGAAAAATTTGCAAGGCGCGTTTTGTCATCGACAGGAATAAGGAAATCACCAGCTCGCACCTCATACATACTCACAACGCACCAAACTACATAATAAGGAACGGCATTTACTTTAAAATTTAAATTATTATTCATATTTTCTTAGCGATTCATGTTATTGTAATAAAAATTTCCAAAATCGTTGATATCTTTTTTTATTTCTCGTCCTATTTAAAATATAGCAATTTTTTTTGTTTTTGGGTATTTTCAGATAAAATATTGCTATCAAATTATTATATTACTTTAGTTTCAGATTTTTTGGAACGTCCATTACGAAACTTTTTCATCTAAAAAAATAATAATACGTGGATGATTTAAATCCTAATCCAAATTACAAATATAGTGCTAGATTTGAAATTTAAGAGCTGTTGAACATAGAATTCATCTCATCTCATCTCTTAAATTTACCAGAAAAATGAAACGGAAATCATGCAACTAGAATCATGGCTGATGCCCTTGCCAATGATACACTAGAAATGTTCTATTGAATTTGCAGTTGAGTTCTTGAAGTCGTGTCGTGGCAAGACCTTGATACGAGTGGGAGGGTTCACATTCCGCCAACAACTGACGTCCTCCTCGGGTCATAAAACACGGTGGCTGTGCTCCACTCACGGCAACTACAAAGGATGCCGTGCTGTTCTACATACAATAGATAACGTAATCGTCAAATTGAAGAACGTACATAATCATGCAGGTCCAGCTTATAAATACGAAAATCCTTACTCTGTATTGACGCTTGATTAGTTATACTCTATCTATATTACAACTTTATGTTACTGATCTATCTACCCTTACTTAAGTAATAAAGGTCCTAACTTTTCTATATACCTACCTACCTACCTACTCAGTTATTGCAATGAGTAATAGAAAATAATATGAAATACACTATACATATATTACATTTAATTTATTGATTAGTGCAATAAATATTTAAACTTTTTGTAATGCCTTATTCATAATAGTACAACACGCATCCTTAAGGAATGCTACAAAAATAAACATCGATTTCGTATTTTACTTGTAGATGAAACCAACTTCAGTATGTTAATCTCCAAGAGTAGGAAGCCTTTATTACAAATTGGAGGTAATAAAATCTATAAGAAAAGTGACTCTGGTATAAAAACATGGTGGGCTTACACTCACCACTACAAAGGATACATCTGCCTACATGATTGAAATTATATTGTTAAGATATATAATACACATAATCACTAAGAGCAAACGTAATATGGACAAATGGAGCAGAAAGTTTTATTTCAGAACTGTCTTACAATATTACAAATTAAAAATAATTGGACAATGTTGGTACTAAATAAGAACAGATGCATAAGCATTATGAGTAGAGCTCCATCCCAAAACATGGCACTTGATCTCCTGTCCTTTGTGGTTCACCATCTGCATGCCGCCCTACAGCTGCGACAAGTACAGGGCCAAAGAAATCTGAGTTTGTATCGTAGAGACGAAGAAAAAGATGTTCTATTAGGGCTTAGCTATTATAGTGAGTAAGTAGGCAAATGCAAGTTTGTCACTGACCGAATTAATGTTTGTACTTATAACATTTCAGAAGTGCAATGGGTGAGGTCTCAGCGTGGGACGTTGCTGTTAAACATGCAAGGCTACACCTTTAGCATGCAGCGGACGATAGGACCGAAGACGAGGTGGCAGTGCTCGACGCATCACGGCAGGAAGGGCTGCAAAGCCTTTCTGCACACCGTCGAAAACGTCATAGTTTTTTTCAGCAATGAGCATAACCACTAACGTTACATGATCGAGGAGGTTCAAAAGTTGAACCTCGTCGTTAACTTCACGAGGCGGCAAAGCCCTGAAGTAACGTTACGCTTATCGTGAGTCAACAGTCTGTTGACATTTTCTAATCTTAGTTGATATAATGTATTTGTTTTTTGGGTCTGGGTTTATATCTTATGTTTAGACTTTAATTATCATCTGCTACCGGGGAGTTTGTTTTGTTTTTATATAAACTTTAATTTTCTGCTCCGGCTACTGATGTTTGTATCTTATCTTATCCTTGTTATCAATAAGTTTTTTTGAAGTAATTACTTTGTTATTAATAAAAATAAATTGTAGTTTTTTTGTGCTTATCAAGTTACACACATTATAAAATGAATTGTTACTAGCAACGAATTGTACTTGAAGTATATTATATTGTATTATGTTGTATAAATACAAAATATCGTACCTTTATAAAACGGCCTCGTGGACAGTTCATCGCTCAGCATTATCCCTTTAACATTGTCGCTTAATTCTTAGAATACCGCATACGTAAGTAACTCATTATCAAGAGAGCACGTAACTCTTTTTACAAGATCATCTTTTATGTTACTATTGGTATTGGTGGTGTTAGAATTAAATTAAACTGAGTATTCGTTGAGTTTTATAAAGTTACGATACGACATAATTTGCTTCGTATTTTTTATCAAATAACAGATCATTACTCGTTTTACGATTTTATACCGAATGATCGTATACATACATATTTCGTAACTGCCATTTTTTATTGATTGTTGATGTATTCCTGTACTAATGCTTTGTTCCGAACAAAGATGTTAGTGTTTCGATAGCAGGCATTACGTTCAATAACTTGATAAAAATAAAACACACAGATCCTTACTGGATGAATTACTAATTAATCATTGTATAATTTTCTTATTTTATTTTATACTTAAGATAGTGATTTTGTGTTTAGAATTAGTTCGTAATATTTTACAATTTGATGACCTTTAGTAAATCAATCGGTTTTTGATGAGTTTTAATAAACAAACGTATTTTTTTAGCAGAATTGACACCTATATTCCAATCAATTTTTTTCCTATGTAGTAAAAATAAAAACATGTTTATTAGGCCGTGCGTGCGAACGCTTTTGTTTAATTTATCAGATATTAATTGTATCTAAAGTTATGAACTAAACGTTAGTACCTATTAGCGCTTTATTGTAAGAAAAATCTGTTAGGCATGAATGAACTAACACAGAAGGAATTATGAAATGTATGTAAGTGCCTTAAAGCGCGTTCCTGACAGAATTTTCGAATGATTACATGACGAATGGTGGTTTTGCGGTCGACATGCGACATTTTGGCACGTTGACACACTCCTTAATGTCACTAATGGCGATCTTTCCTCGGAGTATCCTTCCGATAATCTAATGTTGTTAAGTAGTATTAAATGCTTCCATGCTTAAAATAATTGTATTATAGTCATCGCACTGGGAGAATGCCGTCCTGAAGTTTATCACGTGACTATTTTTAGTGATGTAGCACAAAATATTCAGTAATGAAAATATACGAAAATATCCAAATCGATATTAATTACTTAGTTTTCAAAATCGATTTGTATGATTAGAGTTTTTTTTAGCTTATAATCACACAACAATAGATTAATAGCTCTTAACGTTAAGTCTCAACTGGAATCCTACCATGCTAATTGAAATACCGCAGTTGCCATTTCTTATTATTTCACTTTGCGCAATTTCAAACAAATTATTAAATTACGTATAATTCTTTATTTTTTACCTTATCGGATTCGGTTTAACTCATTGACAATTTGATATTAAACATCTAAGTATGTATTACCATACCAATTATTTTAAGTCTATACGATTATTCGAATGTTTTTCGGATATTTCGGAATTGAAATGGAACAGCGGACCGTAAGCGGACCCAACGGGCTAACCTTGCATCGACGTTCATTAATAACTTCATCTCGGGAAACACGTTGAAATAATTGATAAATTTATTATTTTGTATTTGATTTTCAAATAAAATAAAGTGTTTCGTTATATAAAAATATAAATTGTACGCAAAATGCTATTTTATGTGACCAAGCTTCATGGAGCGTTAATTCAAGGTTAGTGTACATCACATAAAAATGGTCACGTGATAAACTTCAGGACGGCATTCTCCCAGTGCGATGACTATAGCTATTTCCAATTTAGTTTTATGAAATAATTAAAATAAAATCTTAGAATTTCTGAGAACATCAAAGTGACTTGAACAATAATTTGATAAATCAGAATCAACTAATAACCAAGATCTTCCAGATCATAAACCTCACGAACCTAAAAATAGTAATAAGAACAGCTGTACAACTCTTGTATTAAATACCCTCCAGGGGCGGGTTTAACCTCCGGTGGAAAAAAAAAAACACAGCTCTTATGGATTTAAATTCTTGGTGAATCGGAGGAAAACCTTTCATCAGTCCAAGCCTAAGGTAATAAAACAAGCTTTATTAATGGACTTCAGCGATAATGCTTTTCATATTTTTCTTAAAAAGCGATTTTCTGACCTATTGTTTTAATTCCAGGCGCTTACGACCTCACGCGGAGCGATTCACAGCACTGCAAAAGCGCACACAGAGCTTTGGCGTTGGTGTTTCAGTTTAGCCGCCAATTTTTGCACCTGCAAGGCGGCTGTTTCTGGCTGGAAGGATCGATAATGTACAACTACCACAGTTAAATCAAGATCTACTAAATTACCAATTTACGTAAACCACAACCCAGCGCACACGCGCGCGCTGGTTGATATCCAGCACAGTAACGCTGCCAGCGTTGTGGGCACCTTTGCACCGGGAACGGTTAGGGGCGGGTTATTTTACTGATGTGATATTTATTTTTGACAACTAATTTAACTTTAATTTAATTATTTGACATGTGAATCTATACTGAATAAATAATTTACGTACTACGCTTATTAATATAAACTATAGAAAAAAATACGCAAATGGAAAAAAATATTTTGTCGTAGGTATGTAATGGCACCATGGTTTAAAATATATCATTGCCTTTTTAATTTAAATCATGTGTTTTTTTTTTTCATTTCAGGTATGTCACACTCAAATAAAGATTTCGGTAAGAGGAACAAAAGTAAAAGTATTAACGCTCTACTAAAACACTAAACTAGAACAAAAAAGAATATAATAGTAAAAAAGTAAATAAAGTAAATAAAGTAATAATTTAATTAAAATAGGAAAACGCTGCCGTATAGTAACGAAATCCAGGTTTTCATCTATGGTGAAGATTCTAATTCAAAGTATATTATGGTCATAGTATACTTGTAAGTATATCAGACGTTACAAGAATATTGTGGAAACAACTATGTCCCGTCACTTGGGCATACAAAGTTTATGTAAGTTTACTAATAAAAAGGATTACAACCCATTATTACAGAGACCGAAATTTTTAGAAAATAAAAAGTTGCCAGATGAAGATGTTTCTGACAATCCTTGGACGTCAACAAAATACAAAGTAAATGAAAATGATCTTTAAAACAATTCGTAATTTTTGCATTCTTTGGAATTATTATTTTGCTTATAAAAATATATAAATACTATATTATTGTATTCGTTTTTAAGGATTATATAAATGGATTTATAATAATACATATTCTTTGAACAGTTTTAATCAACTTTCCCTGAGACCCCGAGGTTCTTTTCTTATAACTCGCCGGCTTATCGATTTAGGATTTAGAAATTCAATATTGTTTTCATCAGATATTTCGTAGGCAATAATGTTAACTTATAATTATATTATTTTAATTTTATTTTTATAGGTAACCGCATTGTTTCTGCTTTGAGAGCTATTTTAAAAATAGCAGAGCTAGCCTTAATAAGTATATGGAATCATAGAATAAAACATCTTTATGTGTGTTGTTCCATTCCTTTACAGTATCGGTTATTTACAGACTTAAACCCAGTGTTCGGGACATCTCTACGCGGGAACCCAGTGATAATGATCGGGCAGTACCGCTTCAACCGTGTCAAGATGCTGGGCAGCAGGTCCCGCTGGGTGTGCGTCAAAGCCAAGACCGGCTGCAGGGCTGCACTCACCACCATGGACAACGCCATCGTCCGCGTCACGGGCATGCACGACCCCATGGCACACACCACTCCTAACCGCTTCTGATAATACTATTCAGACACTTCCATGCTAAATGTAGAGTTTCCCGAGTCCAGTTGACCGAAAGTTTCTTACAAAATTTTATCATTAGATTGTGATGAAGTTTTCCAATTTACTAAACATAGCGTGTAATTAAGTAGGTAATTATACCATAAGTATTAATCATAAATTTATTTTACACTTTTAGTTGTATGAAATATTTCATCTCATATCAGCGTTTTATTAACTGTTTATCTTGATTTATTTGTGAATAATTTTTATTAAAGATATACTATAACTATCTCTGTTTCATTAATTCTGCAAAATAACCTACGTGCTAGTGGGTGGATAATTTGAGTTTCTTAATTTTTATTGACAGGTGATATATTAATATTTTTCCATGATATTGTATATTCTTATCGTGTATTCTTCTTCTTTTTGGCGAGTCGATGGCAAGTCGAAGCTTTATATTGTTGTAGCCCAGAATGTGGCCACTTGGACGGCGGATTGTGTGGCGTCCATTAAATCTTTCTGCGTGCAGGTGACAGGGCACGCAGGACATGATGTTAGGTGGGGCCATCGTCTGTACCGCACACGCAGCTCAAATCAGTGTTATTGGAGAATCCCCACCTAGAAATGCTATCTTTACTCCGGCCGACTTGAGTCCGCAGACTTCCAGATCGGATTCACGACAACTGATGTCCGGGTGGAAGATTCTCAGATGGTGTGACAAAGGGAGTAGGAAGGGAGACTCTGCGGCGACAGAGGTTGCATTTTGCTTGTGGTTTATAAAACTTTTCCGGCTTTTCAGTCGTTGCGGCACTGGTTTATAGCCTTTCAGTGGGTGCCGAGTGTCATCGTCCATTTCTCGCCTATCAAGGGAGCTGGCAACTGCTCTGCGGACATCCGGAGGCGCTATGCCAGCTAGTGAAAACAGCAACTTAACCGGTAATGATCCGGCAAGTATCGAGCTATGTCCACTAGCTTGGCATGAGCGGAGCGGTCCCATACTGGGCATGCAAATTCGCCAGCTGAAAAGGCAAACGCCAAACCAGATGTCCGCAGAACTTGTGGTGAGGCTCCCCATTTAGTGGTTATTAGGCGCCGCACTAGATGATTTCGAGCATGTACCTTCCTTTTCATAATGTATTTAAACATATTTTGTTTGTATAACTTTTAGGGGCAAAGTTTGGTGTGTCAAAGTTCGGCAAGCCTGTGATCCAGCTGGGAAAGTATCGGTATTGTCAGAGGAGTAAGTCCGCGAGGAACCGGGTCAGATGGGTATGTTCCAAGTCCACAAGCAAGTCTTGTCGCTCCACCATCATCACCTTCGACGACGTCATCGTCAACCACAATCACGACCATTCGCACGAGTGATTGTTCCATTTCAGTAGCAAATCTGGAGCTGGATCATCAATTAAATTTGCGTGCAGTCATACAATAAAAAGTATTTTTGTATAATTAATGTTTATTTATTGCATTAAAATCCGACTCCAAAATGTAAATAAATCTTTAAATCGATTTAAACTAGGAAAGTTACAAACGGTACTCTTAACGAGAATGAAATAGCTACAGCTGGTAAAGTAAAATTGTTAATAAACCAGGTAGTTTGTTCTAGAATTCCTTTTAGTCTGTCTGTAAGTACGTTTATTAGACTCTTGTGGAAAGTGAAGGTAGAATAGAAAGTAAAGTTGTTCCATTATTAGTAGTTCGGAAATTTGATAAAGTACGAATATTTAATTTGAAAATTTATCAGAATTAATTTTACTGTGGGTATAGGTATTAGATGTATTTTGCGGCCTATTGTGACATTCAGGTACTAGCGGATTTTTTTTTTAACTGACTAATCGTTATTTCTACCAGAGGTAATATAGCGGGCGCGGACTTGCGGGGAAGCGGAAGGCTCGTACCATTTAAGGTACTAGTGGAAAACAATGCATATCGCGGGTTTTGGAAAAAAGTAATCAGTTAGTGCGAGAGAAACTACGGTTTACGAAGCCGACCATTCGGATGAGCATTAGTTTCGGCCGAGAACTGTACACAAGAATGTAGAAATGGTGAAAAAAAACGTTTTTCAGGTCGTGAATTTGAACCGGTGTTTAGCGTGTCCCAGCGTGGGAATCCGGTGATAAACGTGGATCGGTACCGGTTTCACAAGACGTGGTCGGGATGCAGGGGTCCGCGGGCTCGCTGGGTCTGCTCGTGCAAAGACCGGGGCTGCAAAGCTTCGATCATAACATTCAATAACGAAATCATCAAGTTTGTACACACACACAATCATTGACTATTGACATTCGACATTTGCTCAAAACTACAAACGAGAAAATTTTAATCTGGATGAATAAAACGTTTGAAATAAGATTGTTATTTTTATTATTCTATAACAGTCGCCCTAATCCAGGGTTGGCTTGAGCTGGGCTCGGTGGGGACGTATATGAACTGTTGATGATGATTACAACAGTCGAGACATTTTTAGATTTGGATTAACTTGCAGTGATTTTTTTATGTACATTGTCTTGGTATTTAATTTCCAACAACCAATCACTTAGCAGCTTGCTCCACCACCGTCTGCCTCGCCTAACCCATCAGCCGGGCAAGAGAAATCTCATCTATAAAACCTGTTCCTATTTAATAAGCTGTAAGTGAACTACATATATTCTTCCTTCGTCTCGTTAAAGCATAATGCGATTAACCCCGGTGGTGTAATGTTCTTGATTACAGAGGGAACTTCCGAACTGATATTGTCGAAATCTCGGTTTGGGAACCCCGTGTTGCTGTTCGGCAAGTACAGGTTTCACAAGAGCCCGTTGTATAAGGGAGACAAGGCCAGGTGGTACTGCAAGGCGCCTGGCTGCAGAGCGACGGTGCTCACTCTCGAAGACGTCATTCTGGAACAACGCAACGAACATAATCACTAGATCGCAATTACTTTTCTTTTCATTTAATTATTTTACATTATAATTTAGAATATGTTTTTATTATTGTGTCTTATCAATACTGAATATTTTAATATCTGATTGGCGATGTAAAATTCCAGTGACTCTGTGAGCTGTAGACCTCACGCGTATTTTTATTTTCGATTTTTTTACATTTCATAACAACGTAATTTTTATAAATTTTAAAAATTGACTCGACAAAATAAAACTTTATTTTTATCGAACCTGCTCACAAAATTTCACGAGAATCGGTTGAGAAACACGACCTGTAGATGAGAACAAAATATAGATGGACAGATAGACATACAAAAGCAATTTTAGCCAAGCTGAAACGGAGAAGCTTCGCTCGCGCGTCCAGCCGGCTCGGTCAATGAATATGCTGGACGACCTTATGGACGCCTCGGAAATAGCAATAAGAGGGGCAGAAAGTTGAAAAAAAATATGAGGCAGCGATACGATACAATGGAATAAAAAGATTAATAAAATAACATGGCTAGATTCAGTCGCTACATTAAATGAAATATAATTATTCTGCTAAGAGAAAGAGCAAATAAGTTCGCCAACAGTTTGTAATTATTATAATTTATTTTGTAATTTATATTATAATTGTTACATTATAATATAAATTACAAAATAAATTATAATAATTACAAACTGTTGGCGAACTTATTTGCTCTTTCTCTTAGCAGAATAATTACATTTCATTTAATGTAGCGACTGAATCTAGCCATGTTATTAAAGTAAAGTAAAGTATTATTATTATTACATCTGTATCAATAGACAATTTCTCGTGTCGTGTTGACATCAAGGCAAATAGAAGAAAGGCTGAATGGACGTAGCACGAACTGTTTTATAGATGGTCGTTGGACTGGACATGTCTCACTAAATTGCGCTTGAGTTTTATAAATGATTGATTGTATGTTGTTACAGGCGCACTTGTGCCAACCTTCACGATAAATCCTCGCGGGACCCGTATCATGCACTTAGGCAGTTACACATTCCATCAAATTATAGATCATCAACGTCGGCAAGGTATTAAGAAGCGTTGGGGCTGCTCTAGACGATCCCGCCGCTGCATTGCCTTTGTCATTACAGTTGAAGACGTCATCGTTCGTTATCGAAATGAACATAATCATTAACAACGATGTTAACAAGGTATTTGCAGCGTTCTACAAACTCCATGATGATAAAATAAAATAGTATTTTCTTAAATGCGACTGTTTTAACTAAATCAGAATATAAACATTCAGGCAATATCTTGCGTTGTAAATAACGGAATGCCATGTTGAAAACGTATGTGTTTAATACCAATGTAATTAGTAAAATCTGGGTGCCGACACGTTATTTCAATGGTAATGTGTTATTATAAAAATGCAACAAATATGATAAAACAGTGTCATTACTAAAATTTTACAGGGTTTGAGTTATCTATGTTTAACATTAACATTATATATTTTTTTCTGACTGTATCTACTACGGAAGTAATATTAGCTGCGCGTGGGCACCCGAGGTTGCTGGTCAGGAAGTATCGCTACGGGACGGCTGCAACGGTCCGAAGAAGCGCTGGGTTTGTGAATTGCGTCAAGTGGAGAAGAGGATGTAGAGCGGCTGCTGTTTCTATTGATAACCAGCTCGTGACCCTTGTAAATGAGTATAATTTATTAATTAAGCATTAATTCCAAAGTTTATGTTAGATTTAAAATGTTACCTTTGTTTTAATTGTTACTGTTATCAGGCAGCCATAACGGCTGGCAAAATAAAAAATATATTATTTTAAAAAATCTATGTGCAGTATTTTGTTGGTAAAGTGTAAGTATAATAGTATAAAACTTGTGGAAAACAAGTGTCACCACTTAAAGTTAACAATGTTGAAGTTTGTAATATCGATGTTTTACATTACATAACATTATCTGTTTTTTATTTAGTGTACAGTCTTGTGTCTGCTCTGCGATTTCATTTTGTATTAGTTAAACTCGTCTTTGTACACTTGCATTAAATATCCTGTATACTTGTGTATAATTGTGCAATAAATTATAATAATAACAGTTCAAACCAAATAAATAAAATAAAAATAAATAAATAATATATTTATATTTTAAATAAAAGAAATAAATATTTTTCTTCTATCATTATCAGAATCTGCTGCGAAATTCATAACAACTGCGCGGGGGCACCCGATGCTGCTGATCGGGAAGTATCGCTTCGGGCTCAAGACCGGCTATACCGGCCCGAAGAAGCGCTGGGTTTGCGTCAAGTGGTACCGTGGCTGTCGAGCGGCCGTCGTTTCTATTCACGACCAGATCATCGCCCATGTAAATCAGCATGATCATTAATTGTTTGTGACTGTTGTCATACCAGCTGACGATATAAAAGTATAATTAAAAAAACAAAATACCGACACATTATTTCGGTGGTAAGTTGTAAATATAAGAATGCAAAGCTCTACAAAACTTCTTAGCCAGCTCCCGTTGCTATTTTTGTCATTACTGTAGATGAAATCATTTTTCGTTGAAACAAACATGTTAATTGAAAATAAGCAAGACTATGTGCAGTAACAATACACACAACTTCAAGATATAATTTAATATAAACTTTGAAATAGGCGACTAGTATACGAGTACATCGAAAGAAGCGTGTCGTGTCGTTTTTCTTTTTGTAATTGCTTTTTGTGTGTGCACTGTGTTTTAAATTTTTATTTTAGGTTTTTTTTTTATATTTGTTATGTCCATTAAATAACACTTTAACCCTCAAGATCTCGTTTGTTTTTTTATAATTTTTCTTTAGTATCGGAAATTCAAATATATTTTCTTAATGTTCTTATTATTGTATGTACGAAAAACATTTTTTATAATTTTTCAATGAAGCGTTGATAAAATTTATATATTTTTTATGTACATAACAGATTTCTCTTTCTTTTTCTATCAGATAATGTACCAGTTTTTACGACAAACAGCCGAGGAAACACCAATCTCTTAATAGGCGGGTTCTGCTTCAACATGCACTCCGACAGCAAGAAAAGCCGAAGCACGAAGAAGCGCTGGGTGTGCGTCAAGACTTGTTATGGCTGCCGCGCGTCACTCATGACTATTGATAATGTCGTCATCAGCCATCGTAATAAGCACAACCATTGAACGTCGCAGGCGTCGCTCTGGGGCGTTTTCACCTTCATTGAATTTCGCGCTAAAAACGCTTTACTACGATGTATTTAGTGCACACTGCTAAGGAGTAAAACACTGTAATCCGGATTGTATAATCTTTGTATCTTGTAGACAAGAGCCAAGAGGCATTTTTAGGGTAAGCTTGTTCCACACTACAGCTCTGTCTTTTTCTATTAGGATCAAATCAAAAGATACGCATAAAAAAAATTACAATGTTTTGAAAGATTAAACTGTTATCTTTGAATTGAACATAGGTTGATAATGATAACTGATTGTAATTCTTAGTACAGTAATTTTAATGTAAGTTACGTAGATAGCTAATAATTTATTGATGTTTTGAATAATGTAGCATAGCTAAACTAAATATACTTCGTAAATTCTATAACACATAGGTGTCCATGCTTGCTGTTTCTTATTTATCTCATATCAGTTAGAAGACGTCCTAAGGATCTTAATGAAATTGATATAAAAAATACCTTTATATTATGCTCAACGTATGAACGTATTATTTACAACGAGCATTAGATGAAATCCCAATTCATTTTGCACTCTAGTAGCTAAATATCGCAGTGTGATAAAGTGATGGGTCTGTGTGTGGACGTCCAGTACTTCGCGCAACATATCGTCGTTATAGTGAACAATGACATCCTTGCCGCTCGTAATCATGATGCCAATCTTCGTTAAATATAGTATTTATTACACTTTCATATAATATCGGATGGGTTAAGGGGATAATGAGGCTAATTTTCACTGTCACGCTCTAATTCTTAATTTAAGTTCGTTCGTCAACCCTTTTCACCTTTAAAAGATTAAAAAGGGACAAGAGGAGGCCATTTTAATATTAGAGCTGTCAAACATCGAATTTGAACCCTATGGCCGCGTCCAATCGACGCGTCGATTGCACAATTTTAGAGAGCACTTAAAAACGCTTTTATTTTAGGTTATCATTCATTCAAAATAATATCATTCGTTCATCTGAATTCATCTCCTCTCTTTCATTGGTCATAAAAACGAAAAGGCTGGATTTTAAAATTAGGATTAGAGTATGACTGTGTGAATCGGGGCCATTATGTCCGCGTTGAACTGGGACCAGGAACCAGTTTCCCCCTTCGAATGTTTAGTTCACCAGGCCATTGCTGTTGCAGAACTAATGTATCGCCTCAAGTGCGACCCAATTGCAGCAATGTAATTTAAATTTTTAATTAATTATTAATGAAGATTCTTTTTTCTTTAGAGGTGAAATCGCTGCTTGTTTCTCTAGTGTATCACTTATTAATAAACTTTGTAACAATACAGTGAGCCATAGCAAATAGTAAACTGACCGTGATCATGACCATCATAATCATGGCATGACCGTAACCTTGATAAAAATAAAGATATTTTGAATCTGAGTACTGTTATTTGAATTACATTAGATAGATAGATAGATACAAGGTGCAAGCGCTATATTCGTATCCTTCGTCGAAACGCTTTTTAGCTACATCGTTGTATGTGATGCAGCCATGATGCAGTTAATATCAATTGTGCAAGTTTTGAATGCATCATTGCATACAAGTTAGAGTGCAGCTAGAATGCCGTGTTAAAGGAGTTCGCCCGTATAGACTTCAAATTCTACCGGGCACTATTTAATATATTATAACACAACAGGCAAAATGTTCATATATAGAGTGTAAATTTTAATTCTTCAGTGGGAAAGGTGCCACAAATAATAACTAACGTCCGAGGAAACACCAATCTCATAGCAGGCAAATACAGCTACGCTATGCATTCCTACAGTAAACGAAGCAAGGGTTTGAAGAAGCGGTGGATCTGCGTGAATACTACTTATAAGGGCTGTCGCGCTTCCGTCACTACTCTTTGCGGAGTCATCATCGGTGTTCGCAACGAACATAACCACTAACCAACGTTCGCGATAGAGTCGAATCGGGGAAGGGACAAACTCTGTCGAAGATTGACAAAATATTACTTTTCTTTTTTGTTACGTTATAAATAGCTTTAAGTATATTTCTGTCAATTGAAAACTAACAGATAAACTTTCTTAATAAAATTGCGGTTTTGTTTTATAATTTCCAAGTTTAAGGTATTGCTGAAAATATTTTGGTACGTATTAGTGAAAAGTGAAAAATATAAATAAATAAATTGGCACTTACTCTCAATTTTTTTTTTTAGATGAATCAGTGCCGATATTTAGCATAAACACAAGAGGGTTTGCCCGTATTCAATTAGGTAGATACAGCTTCGGCGAGCACTCGAACAACAAGACCAGGAACACTCTGAAGAAGCGCTGGATCTGCCACGGGACGCCGCGCTATGGCTGCCGCGCCGTGCTCGTCACCCTCGACAACGCCATCATCAGCTACAAGAACATTCACAACCATTAAATACAACGTGTCAAGTTAAATAACACAAAACATCACAGGTGGAATGGAACTCTAAAGTTATAAAAAATAAATAGATTTTCCATATAAACTGACCCGGATGGTTAACCTAACCTAACCTAACCTGATCTTAATTAAGAACGACTGTTTAAAATGATTTTTTTTTACGTTAAGTGCTGTGTTTGTTGTCATTTTAATTTGACAAAAGTATAGTTAGTTAGTTTAGTTTTGTTTGTTTGGTTTAGTTTGTTGCTGATTGATTGATTGATTGATAGTTTATTAATTTAAGCTGCATTCGAAACACATTTAATAGCACATGGAATCCTCTTAATACTTGTAGTTTGGTCCTGTCTAAGACTCAGTGGTATTTTTTATATAATTTAGCAAAAAAATATACTTTAAACATTAACTTGTATTTCTATATTTCTCAAACGTTTTTCATATAATATGTACTCAATATGTTCAGAAATAGATCAAATCAACTGTTACTTTTTGCGATTCTCGTAAAATCAAAGAGTAAATGGTCTTTAGTGATCAATTTTACCCTACTCTTCCCGTGGGTGTCGTAAGAGGCGACTTAGGGACTACACATTGAACAGGGAACGGGCAGCAGCGCTCTCTGATACAGTAACATTTTAATCTGCGATCTCCAACCCGCCTGCCAAGCGTGGAGATTATGGCAAAACCCTCCACTTAAGTGGAGGAGGCTTATAGTCCAGCAGTGTACTGTAACGGGCTGTTGAAGTTGAAGGATCAATTTTAGCCTTAAACTTCATAATAATATCGCCTCTTTCAGTTGCAGTTCAAGAATGAAAACAAATCTACGTTTCACTATTGCAGACGCTGTAATACCGCTATTCACCACCAACTCTAGAGGGTTTCCTTGTATCCGATTGGGTAGATACAGCTACGGGGAGCACACGGACAATAAGACCAGGAATTCTCCGAAGAAGCGCTGGGTTTGTAACAACACGCGCCGTGGCTGCCGCGCCTTCCTTATCACCGTTGATAACGTCATTGTCAACTACCGAAACCACCATACCCACCATTGACATATTAGTCGGTGAAGATCCAATACCGTTTAAGTAATTATTATTTTTCGGTTTTTGGATTTTGATGCCATTCGACAGAGAATAATGTGGCGTGCACTATCTGACTAAATGTCATGAATAGTTGTATTTATTGACTTTGGCGGTGTGTTAGAATTAGGACATGTCATATCGTGTAGTTGTTAGATAGATGACCGACATATCTGGTGAAGGAGTTACCTAGCCGCCAAACGTCTCTGAAACGACTCTACATTAGCATATAACAGCGGGGACCAAAGGCTCAGCGAGCTTGAAAAGAGATCATTATTTAGGAAATTTTATATTACTTACGGTTACGAATAAATATATTTGATTTGATTTGAATCAGACTGATCAATTTTTATTTCATAACTTTTGGATATTTGCGATATCCTGGAATTTATTTTTAATAACAAATAACAAAGAGCGAACTGAGTCTAATCACCTAAATATTGTATATAGTAATAGTTTTATGTCATTATGGCATAACGCCTGTAGTGTACTCGATACACCTGAGTGTTAATGGATTTAATAAACCTTTTATAATAATTTCAGACATAAGATTTGACATAAATACCAGAGGAAAACCTTGTCTGAGAGTTGGAACGAACATGTTTAATTTGCAAAAATTGCCTTATGGTTCGCCGAAGAAATACTGGCGTTGCAACAAGCGCAACTCCGGCTGCAAAGCATCAGTCACCACCTACGAAACAAAACTCGTGCGCATAAACCGCGTACATAACCACTGATTTCTATCATCATCATCATCATTTCAGCCGAAAGACGACCAATGCTATTTAAAAGCCTTCCAGCAGCCATTTTTACCAGATCGTTGGCCCATTTCAGTATTTTAGAGTGGTAATATAGCGGGCACGGACTTGATATATTCGTGTCCGTTATTCAAATATTAGCCTGATCTATCCTGGAACTCTCTCATACCGGTTAGGTTGTTTATCGATTGCTTTTTGATGCTACATTGCTCCGAAAAAAACATTAAGTTAGAAATGGGAACGTATATTGTATACTTAATGCTTAATGCCTGCTGTTTCGTAATTTAATATGATAATGTTTGATAAGAAGTTAATAATATGTATGTTAAATATATTAAACTATAATCGGATAGATAAACTTTAAATGTGTGTATAACATATAGATAGATAACAACATATAGACGACTGTACTATTTTGCAACAAGATATATTTGAATGATTCTGCAGTTCGAATAACTTATTTTTAAATCCTGATAAGTGTTTGTCATTAGCTTTAGCAAAAAGGGGCAACTTGTAAACTATAAATACAAAACATGTAATAAGGAATTGACCCGAGTCTTTTACAACTTTTCACCGAAATTTGCGATTTAGGTGTTATTTATTTATTATTAGTCCATGATAACACCTAAATCGCAAATTTCGGTGAAAAGTTGTAGTTTCTAATTTGGAGTTACAAATTAACTTTCGTCCCTCGTATAGATTTTATGTTAAAGAAAGCTTATAAGCAGTTGGGGTTGAAAAAAAGAAGAAATAAAGATTTATTATTTTTACGCTACAACACAAACAGAATAGATATAATGGTAATCATTAGTGCTACTGGAATGTGCCGCGACGTCAAAATAAAAGGACCGCACTCAGCTCATGCCGCGATCGTGAAGACCGCGACGCTGGTATTCTGTGGGCCCCTTGTGGTGGGTGTAGAGGGCGATAAAATCAATAATAATATACACACATATGTTACTCTATTGTGAGCTATATTAGAATGAGAATGATCGATTGAACGATGCATGTACATATTATAGGTAGTTAAATATTATTAATAGGTAACTACCTAACCTAAATAAATTACTGTGTAGCTATATATACTTACTTATTTTATTTTATTATTTATTGTACACAATAAAGTTGACAGAAAATGATCACATAGAAAAACGACACAACAGACACTGCTTATTTCTAAAGAAATGTCTTACAGCAGACCTTACTTACATAACAGATACATACATATATATATTTAAATCTTTAAAAACATAATATATCTTTTTAATTATAATTCATACAAATTGTACCCTATGTAATAATAATAGATATCATAAATAAACATAAACGTATAACAGTGTAAAATATGCTTGTAAAAAACAAATAAAGATGAAAAACTGATTTGATTCTGCGCTTAGGTAAACCTTTCAAGAATATTTCTACTAACAGAATATTATCCTCTCGTCTATCACGTTACCGGCTCAAAAATTTAAATTCGATTTGTACTTAATGTTCAATTCAATCTGTAATTTCAGGAAGTGAATCCGACTCTGATGACGAGATCTTCGACGAAGATGACATGGAGATGCTGTCCGCTTTTGTGCCCAGGTCGGCAAGAATGTTCTCCGAAGACGAGCTGGAGTGCGGCACAGTAGGCGCAAATATTTATTTTGAGTGGCCTCCTCGGCCTCGAGCACATGAACATGTACGTATAAAAGTTTAAATTGCTTTTGACATTTCTTTCCATCATCAATATCATTTCAGCTAAACGACGTCCACTGCTGGACTAAGGTCTACCCCAAGTATCTTCACAATGACTGGTTCTACGTTGTTCGCATCAAACTAATAAGCTATCTGCCAGAATCTCTGAAAGTATTCTACAATATACAATACAAAAATATCCGTGCAGGTTGATCCTGAATGCCTTGTGGAGCCTGCAGACCAAGTATCTCCGCCAGCTCCTGTATCTCCACCAGCCCCCGTGTCTCAGCCAGCCCCTGTCGAGCCCACAGCTGGCACGGTTCAATACGAACCTACCACCAAATTTGATTTCAAGTGGAGGGGTATTCCACAATTCCAAATCGATCCCAAATTGCGGCGTGAACCGTTTCGCTCCATAAATAATTCTGGTCCCACAGTAGAACTAGCCACCCCATATGAGGCTTTCACCGCAATTTGGGATCGAGAGATTATGAAAAAAACAGCTACGGAAACCAACACTTACGCACAACAGCTAGCAGCGGCTATGTTAACGAGTGGCTCTATAGGACCTTCTAGCCGAATAACGAAGTGGGTGAACACCAACTCTGACGAGCTGTACGTATACCTGGCTATTGTCCTGGCCACAGGCATCGTGGTTAAATCGCGTCTGGAGGAGTATTGGTCCACAAATAAAGATATATTCATAACACCTGAATTCCATGCAAAGATGCCGTATAACCGCTTCGTCTTACTAAGCAAATGTATCCATTTTCGAAACAACGAAGAATTCAACATGGATGACATGACACGCGCGGAGGCCAAACTTTTTAAAATTCAGTCCATCGTCGACCATTTAAATAAGAAGTTCCCAGAGCTTTACAGAATGGGTCAAAACGTCGCTTTAGGAAAGTCTAACAATGTGGGAAGACTGGTTAGTCATAAACCAGTTCATAAGAAACAAAGCTGCCTCAATTGGCATCAAAACGTATGAGGTATGCGAGTCAGCTACCGGATACTTATGGCGCTTTGAGGTCCACGCAGGACATGTCAACACACCTAACCCACAGCTAGAATTTAAAATATTTGTTATTAGCAATAAATACGAGTAAGCATATTCGATACTATGGAAACTCGAAAGCAACCCGCTTGGTGCTATTTCCGAAACCGACCAAAACAGATCAACTTTGAATGAATGAAACCATCATTGACCAACTTTGAAACTAATTACCAGCTATTAAAAATAATTCCTTTTGCTTTTCAGCTACAGACTGCTTGTTCACTTTGAGTAGGCAAGGGCAGCCAGCGATAGAGAGGCATGGTTACCGGTACAACATGTATACGACGAGTAATAATGGAAAGGTGCAGTGGCGGTGCTGCAGATGGAGAAGCGCCGCCTGCCGGGCCACCCTCGTCACCATAGACAGGGAAATAGTCTACGTTAAAAATATACACAATCACTGATCTTATGGTTATACAAGGTTTAAAAATCTACGCGACCGGACCGGGTCGGCCACTCATCGTTGCATCAAAAGTATTTTTTTTTATTATTTCTATAAAATAATAAAAAAAAAACCGTTTTCCGTTCCGTTGTACGGCTCGGACTTTAAACATGCCCTTATCCAGTAATAGCTAATTTTGCGCCCGCCGCGGCAGTAATGTACTATATCCAATTAGTAACTTTAATGGTAATCAAAGCCATTGATATTTTCTGTTTTTTTTTTATTTTGTTTGGATAAATAGCACCTGCGGCTACTATTTATCTATACGTACTTTGCCGCAGGTTCAGTTATACGAATAATTTTGGACTGCACATTTCCTAAATAGTGTAAGATTCAGTTGACCTAAACATTTGCAAAAATCAGTCAGTGTAGGTACAGGTTGATATATTACCTATAATTATATCAATTGACTGGATTGAAACCTCTTTTTCTAAATTAAATGCTTGCCTTTTCTAGTGACTACTGTATTCTAAGTGTTCTCTAATTGTAATTTTATAATGGCTATTGGTTTATTAATTGTGTACGTTTTCTTATTTTTTTAATTATAATATACCTATAAAAACAAAAACTTTATTCATCATCTAATAATAAGACTTATTTATTATAATAATACTTTTCTAGTAGGTTTTGCACTCTAGGTAATTTTTGGTTTTATATACTCGTATTTGATTTCACATACTTATACCATCAATGTTTTCAGACGATTGTGCTCCTGTAATAACGACGAACCCTCACACAAAGAACAAGATGATTAAGGTTGGTCAGTATACCTTCAGCCTCCACACTACCAGTAGACTGAAAGAGGGTCCGAAGAAACGATGGGTCTGCACAAAGTGGTCGCGCGGATGCCGCGTGTCCATCACCACCATAGATGACGTCATTGTCGCTTGTAAAAATGAACATAATCACTAGTTAGAATCATATTCATCATCGACTTGATCGAATTAATATTAATTGCTTGCATTTTGCATATATTTGGTTGTAATCTTAATAGTAATGTAACGAGGCATTCGTCCTCATTCCTGTTTTCTTTCTTGCTGGCAGGTTTATCTTTCATTTTAAATTCATTTTCAAAAGATTTCTTACGTTTCGATTTTGTCTTTTTTCCGCTAAATTTGACACTTCTTGTTCTGACCTCTAGCAGTAAAGATCACAGTTATTCTTTTATTACCAGTTATAATTTTCCAGTTTCATGAATTATTCTATTCTATATAAATTCTGTACTTACTGTCTTCCTAAATTAATTATTTACCCTTTTTCCTGGTCTGAACCCTGGCTTTAGCCACATCCTAAAATATTGTTCTACATTTTTCGTGTGGTGCTCAGCGGCTCCGTGGCGGCTGCTGGGCCACATTAATAAGTATGTTTTGGGTAGTTTTAACTTATTATAGTGAGTTTTGTTACAGCATTTGTATTATTTTGGAAATCCCATCAAAACCTAGTTACATCTAGGTATAGGTACACCTAGCTTATAATTACATAAAATTTCGACTTGTCATTTATTCGCTAAAGTTTTACTTTAATTATCACATTATGAAACCATATAAATTTATGATATAATGTCGTGGCGCTGCCTAAATCCTTGTCGTTGATGACGTCACTAGGTTTGGGGAAAATAACATTACTGTCATAAATATTTTCTTTCCAGCGGTCTTCCAATCATATACGAATAGCAGAAGTTGCTTTGTCAGCGGATCTTATTTGCTTTCTTTCTTTCTAAGTAAGTAGACGTTGTAGATAGCACACGGGAATCTCAGTCTGACAGAAGAAATAAATATTTAGTTGGTTGGTTTAACTGTAATAAATTGATTGATGATGAAGTTCTAATCGGATACATTTTTATATTACAGATACAGATATAAAGGTATTAATGCCCTACTTGGTGTCAGTAACTTCACTTAAGCCTAAAAGGAGGAGGGGTATGAAGTGGTACATAAAACAAGAAAAAGAAGAAGAAGAAAAAGCACTAGGTTAGTAAACAACGTAATGTGCTACTCGTATTTTTGAGAGCGCAATAAGAAAATATGTTTGAACCCGATTCTACGATTTCAGATTTCGAATTAAAATCGAACTGTAGGGGAACGCAGTCGTTGCAGATTGGGAGGTACCGCTTCAACCAGCAGAAACAGTACCGCTGCAAGACAAAGGGTCCGCGCGTGTTCTGGCGCTGCAACAAGAGGACCTCGGGCTGCCGTGCCACCGTCACCACCGAACACGGCCACATCGTTCGTGATAGAATGGAACACAACCATTAATAAGTGAAGTATAAACACTTCAGCTATATCATCAACTATTTTCCCGTGGGAATAAGAATTTTCCTGTAAAAAGTATCCTATGTGTTAATCCAGATTACAAACTATCTTAATTCCGAATTTCAACCAAATCCGTTAAGTACTTTAAGCGTGAAGGGGGAATAACATCCAAACATCGAAATATATTTTCACATTTATAATATAGAAATAGAAATAGAAAAAATTTATTGAGTGACACGTACAGACAGCACAGTATTGCACACCAAAAACAACAATACACAGATATTTACGAATAAAAATTGGCACAGTTCAGAAACAAACACATAAAAAAAATAATCACAAACATACAACTGAAAACAGCCAAACGGTTAAATTAAATTGTTTGCGGAGTGCACCGCGCCATCTGCATTGGGCCAACCAATAGGCGCTGACTCAGCATGTGCTGCAGTACAAGACGTCAGCGCTGGTATTCTGTAAGCGCCAGATCGAGCGAACGCGCAACCGGATCCCAACCGTTTTGTTTTATGTAAATAATAATACCAAATAGTAAAGCAATAAACAAATGTAAAATAGAAAAACTTAAATAAAAAAATAATTATGATAATACTTTATGGCTAAAAATATTCAAACAAACATAACGTACATACTACATGCATAAAAAGATAAATAAAAGTGTATCTATGATAAAAATTACACCCCTAGTACTATAATACGCCGATCATAATGTGTGGCACTGAATTTGTGTCATAATAAACTCTAGGTACTTTTGAAATGTGGATTGGACTTATCTTGATTTGTAATGAAAGAACTTTACATGGTAAACGTACATTTTTAGTTTAATTTAATTAATTATTTAATTAAACTGAATGATGGCGTTAATACACCACACAATTTAGGTAGCACTACCATTATTTCTTCTGTGGTAGCACGTAGCCTGAGGAGTCTAGTGATGTCCAGGTTAAACATTACACATGGATTTAAACAATTGATTTATTGTGTTTAAAATATAAAATCAGTAAATGTATCTGTACTTCACAATTGATAAGAGAGTTTGGAGTTGGGTAATTTTTATTTTTACCAAAAGTCTGTAAGTACCTTATGCGCAGTTAGCATATATGATAAAAACTTTTTTTTATAACTGATTTTAACTTAATAAATATAATATTTAATACATTGATAATGCAGCTTAGGTAATCATACAAATTAATTACGTTATATTTTTAATCTTATTTTAATTTTTGAAACCTTTTATAATCAAATTAAGCTATAAATAATATCTTTTACCGTGTGTTGTGTGTAGTTTGGTAAATAGTTATATTAAAACAAATAAAATAAAACTATAAGTCGTTGTATGGGTATTTAAGGTAAGCTAGTCAAATATTTGTTACCCCTGTACTCAGGTACACTATTGTAGGTGTATCCATAATAATATTGGTTAATAGGTTACGCTGCAGCTCTTTATTTGCGTGAAAATATGTTTATACTAGCTAATAGGGCTGTGAACCCAATTTTAAATATCATCTCTAAAGTTGTATAAAATAAATTATGATTAATAAAATACTCACTATATTATTAACATCTAAACTAAGTAACGAATTGATCCCATACACCAAGTGAAAATGACTAATACGAACATTAGCTTTATGTTTAATATTATCTGCTGTGGTAGCATATTATAAGAAGTGAACCTACTTACTACACTTATTATAGTATCAATAACTAGAATTTCTGAAACCTACTTATTGCAACTCAGTATTTCACCTATTTCTTTAGATGTTAAGTTAATCTTATAACACACCCACCTGCAGAGCCTGCAGGGTTGAAATAGAGAGCATGGAACACCTCCTGTGTACATGCGATGCCCTGGCTAGAAAACGAATGCGCCTCATGGGATTGGGCTAACCGAGGACTAAAGGTTCACACCCGCAGGTCTCACTATAAAGCTCATGGCTGAATTGTTTGACGAACTGGGGAGTGATGAAGATTAGGTATCTGGGGAAGCACAAAAGATCCCATAGGGTCGAAGTGCTCCGAGACTTTGACGTCTCGGCCCCTCCAAATATAAGATAAGATAATCTTATAACGGTTTACGTATATGTATAGAGCTACTAAACATATTTCTATTGAATAATTTATATTGTGTTGAATCAAGGATTTGATTTGATTGATTCTAGAGCCGATATTCAAGCTGTCTAGGACCGGAGGGGAAATGGTGTTAGTGGGACCATATCGTTACTACAACAAGAACAAAGTTGGCGGGTTGGTGGGAACCTGGTTCTGTAGCCGGGTTGGGTGCCACGCCTCCGTCAGAGTCGTCGACCATACCGTTGTAGCATTTAAAAAGAACCATAATCATTAAATACTGTAATAAATGTGTTATAAACTTAATTTATTACTCTGCACATTTCACATACCCCCCCACCAAGGCCGTACTTTTGTTATATGATTTCTCTTCATAGAGTTCATATAATTTTCGTCTGCTCCTATGAATTCCCGCTGTCGCCCAAGCACTAAACAAAGCTTTGTTATTAACTTTTATAGTTTTTTATTTAAATACCGTATCATATTCATTTTTGACAAAGTTAAATACTGAGTTATACAATAAATTTGGATCGTCACTTTATGGTATTTCCGATAATTTATCTAAAATATTATTCCTATAGTGTTCAAGCCGAGTGTCACTAATGGGGACACATGTAATATCCTCTTTTTGGTCCTTTTTTATTTTAATATTGAATATACCTATCTGTCCAGAGTGATCAGAGGTTAATTTATTGATGACCGATTTGTAAGTGGGCGTAATGTTAGAAAATATATTATCAATGCAAGTAGCAGATGTTGCAGTAATTCTAGTAGGCTCCAAAAAAAGATAGTTCATGTTGTGACATAAAAATAAAGATTTAAATCTAGTACAAGTATTATTATCCTCTAACAGATTAACATTAAAATCACCACAAATTATAAAAATTTTGTTTTTATCGCTGATTTTAGTCAACACTTCATCCATTATCTTTTCGAATAAATCAAAAGATGAATCTGGTGGTCTGTATACGCTCATTACAATAAGTTGTTCAAGTTCAATACAGGCTATTTCAATAGTACGCTCAACAGACAGGCTCACTATGTCAACTCGTTCCTTATATTTAAAACTATTATTAACAAGTATTAAGGAGCCACCGCGTTCTGCTTTTTTTCTGTTGAACGAACTAGCTACGTGGTGGTTATTAAAGCTGAACATGAACTGATAACTTTTTAAAAAGTGCTCTGTAATACATAAAATATCAATATTATTACAGTTCATGAACAACTCAACTTCTAATTCCTTGCTTAATATGCCCTGTACATTTTGATGAACCACGTTTAAAATATTTTTGCTTTTACATTTATTACTAGTAACTTGATTTAATGGGCAAGATGAAGGTATATTTATACAAATATTAGGGCTACTGCCAGAGTTACTCTCTGTTGTCCTATGGGTTAATTTAAAGAGCTTGGAACAGATTCCAAGGGGTATATGTCATTATTATTACTCTGCTCAATAGAAGCAGGCGTTTCATTAGTCAAAAAATTGACTGAGTTCAAAATAAAATAAGATAGCATCTCTGCTATCTGTTTTGTATAAAATCTAGATAGGTAATACCTATCCTTAGTCAAATAAAAATATTTTCCAATACAACCATTATTTATAATGAAGATCATCGACCCAATGACAATGACAACAAGACTAATAATTGTCTGCAAATCTCGTGTTAATATCGTTCAGATATTAAGATAAATAATTTGAAAAGTGAATAGATTGCTTTAGTATATTTTTTTATTTTGTTAATTTATTTGTGAAATGGATTTTTTTTTATTTATTATTTGTTTTTCTTTTCGATTGAATTGTGTCTCTGTGTAGGAATAAGTATAAAAAAGGGAGCGAGCGCACGCCAAGCCGTGCCGTTTACCGTATGCCAAACTGTGCCGTTTGCCGTATGCCAAGCTGTGCCGTTTACCGTATGCCAAGCCGTGCCGTTTACTATGGAGTCAGTTCAGTAAAAAATATATACGTAAAACTAATAAGAAAAGTGCCTAAAGCCCGAATCAAACTTGCATAAAGTACAGTGGCGCTGGCGAGTTAACGTAGTTGCCACTAAACCCAGTTGAGTAAACAATGATTTCAGAGTCAACATTTATCACGTCGAAAACAGGAGGGGAAGTGTTGGTGGCGGGACAGTATCGTTACTACAACAAAAACAAAGTTATCGGGTCAGTGGCAACCTGGTACTGTACTCGGCACAGATGCGGCGCCTCTGTCAAAGTCGTCGAACGCACCATCACGGCCATCAAGAAAAAACATAATCATTAATTACTTAAATATTTTTGTGCTATAATTTTACGAACAGCAGAGTGTGAGGTTAGTCGTTGATCGTTAAGGCTGTAAAGCCAACACGATGTGTTTAATTTAATTTTAAAATAGTAAATTTATCTAACTTTTGTTAGTAGAGATATAGAAATATAACTATTTTTTTTTGCAATGGAAATAATATATTTAATTTAAATCATTATGGTCTAAAAGTTCGTTGAACTGCTGAAATATTGCTTGTTTATTATGTTTTTCGACATGCTGCGAATCAATAACACACATATCTACCGGGTTGTTACCACGATTTTGATTTAAAATAAGCTTTCCAACCCCCTCCTCCTCCTCCTCCTCCTCTTCTTCTGTTTTTTTTCTTAGCTTTCTTTGGTAATAACTCGGTAGTTATGTGTATTATTAATATTAACAACAGCGAAAACCTAAGTGTTTATTCTGCGAATCACCAAACAATATACCTGTTAGTGAATTTTATACGAAAACACGAGAGCATACCCCCATAGTCAAATGCTTTACATTAGATTACCGGTCAAAAGCAGTAAAATATATTTTTATTTTTTTATTTTTACTATAATCTGTTTTGGAAATCTGTAATGGTTCCAGACCCAAGATTCATCAAGTTAAGTAAAGCGTTGTTGGTGTTGGTGTGATGGGATAGTACCGTTACTACAAGCGGAATAAAGTTAGCAGGCTTGTGGGAATCTGGTTTTGTAACCGGACCGGGAGGGGGAGGGGCATCCGTCAACGCTTTCTGGTTTAAAACCCAAGAGCATTAAAAATTTAATTATAAATTATGCTTTTCAAACAGTAGATAGTAAATGGTTGGTATATTGGTTGTCAAACTCCTGAACCGTGTCCGCTTTCGCTTTTACTTAATGTTTTAAAAAACTAAGACACATCTTGTAACGAAGCATTCGTCCTCTTTCCTGTTTTATGACTGGCAGCCTTTCTTGCTGGCAGTTTTTAGCAGGTAGTTTTATTTCATTTTAAATTCATTTTCAAAAGATTTCTTACGTTTCGATTTTGTCTTTTTTCTGCAAAATTCTTCACTTCATGACCTGATCTCCGATAGTACATTCCTAAAGCTTTTCTACTATTCTCTACTATTTTTCCTGGCGATCAAATGGTAGCAGACCAGTACTCTGCCAAGGAGACGGAGTTCATAAAAATACTAACTTTCATTATTTGATAATTTATTGATAGAAATTAAACCATGAAAAATTATTATTATTTCAGAGCCAACGTTTTTCACGACAAAAGCAGGAGTGGAAATGTTGATGGTGGGAAAATATCGTTACTCCAACAAAAACAAAGTTACCGGGCTTTCGGCGGGGACCTGGTTCTGTACTCGGCGTAAGTGCGTCGCCTCTGTCAAGATCGTCGCCCACACCATCGTGGCTTTCAAGAAAAACCATAATCATTAGTTATTCATACTCTATATTTACGGACCTTAACAATTATGAGATATTTACGGACCTTGTCAATTTAATAACCATGACAACACCAGATCACAAATGAATAAGTAATGTACTCACCAGATTGTGACGTTGGTTGGTCGTCGTTCGTTGGCCACATTATCGTGGTTTTCAAGAAAAACTATAATCATTAATAAAATTACATGAATAGATACGAACGAGTAGCGCAACAATTTTCAGTGTTTTATTTATTTCTGTGTTGTAAGTATTGTAATTAAAAGAAAGATGTTTTTTTGTAAATGAATCAAGTCACATTATTATAACTCTTTTTTCTTAAATTTTAAGACTCTCCGTAGAGGTAATATCGGCACGGGCCGGAGCCAAGTGCTAGCGTAGATCTAATGTCAAAAATTTCCTCACGATCCTGCAAGTATTTAAAATAACTGCCTTTTGTAATTATTATTATTATTCCCATTATTTAAATTAAATACCTGTAAGTAGGCGTAGGTGGACCGACGATCTGGTGAAGGTCGCAAGGAGCCGCTGGATGTGGGCAGCGCAGGACCGGTCGTTGTGGAGTTCCTTGGGGAAAGCCTTTCACCAGCATTAGATGACTTTTGGCTGAAATTATCATGACCTGTAAGTATAAATAAATAAAATTTACATGTATAAAGAAAAGAGTGTACTATATTAATTGTTTACTGTGTATGTCCATTTAACAAAATTTAGTTTTTTTATTACTTTCTGTATACTACGTTTTATTTAAATAGCTTAAAACTTCTCCGACGAGAGCTCAACCCATAAAACTGAACACGTTAACAAGGTACAATTACTTCGTTTGCCTGCTTTACTTTCTCGTACTTCAATTTCACAGGTCGTCGCCTAAAAAGAGCGGATAGACAAAGAAAAAAGATGCAAGACGCAAGATTATAAGCCGACCCAATCAAATATGCTATATTTGATTGAGTTGGCTTATAAAGAGGAGAAAAAAACTCTTCTTGTATCCGAGATGACTCAAAGGGAAAATGAAGTGACGTGTACACAAATAAGATTTGGTCTGAAAGTCTTAGTGACTGGATCATTAAACTTAAACAAAATAATACATATTCATAGAAATGGCGTGAGTGTAGTAAAAGAAAGAAAGTGGTGTGAGAAAGACAACATGACTGAGAATTCTTTTAAGTTTCAGCGGCATCGAAGATTGAATTTAGTGTGGACGCGATTCTTCATTGAATATTCTGATTAAAGTTATGCATAATAATAATTGGTTAAACGTATAAGCCTTTCTACTGCGGGAAATCATTCTATTTTCGTAGAATCAATTGAAAACTAGCAAGTCAAAAAAAAGAAAAAAGAAGAAAAAAGTTATTCAGGTCTGAAAAATACGCGTATGATCATAACGCAGCTAAAACGCACGTGGAAGAAGAAAAATAATTTTCATACCTTAAAACTTTCTCGCTCGAAGAATGTTCAAAATCTTTATAACATTCTTCATTGTTATTTGTTTGTGGGAAAAATGAAACCGTCATGTTTTGCATTATATAGGTATACCTCAGAGGAAGTAAAAGACGATCTCTTCGCGGCGACATGCGTCAGAAATCTTTGAGGTATACGTTCGATGTGGACTGTTTGACACATTGTCGGATTTAGGCCGCTATTCCCGGTTTTAAATTAATAGAGAGTTCCTTCTCTCAAATCTATCAAAAGCATCTTTGTTTGGTTGACATGACAAATATCTAACTTGAGATATCTCTGTTAAAGGTTTCGATTCCAAAGTCCAGTACGGCACGACAAAATATGGCAATCCAGTGATCTTGATCGGCCGGCACCGGTTTGCCAAAGAAAAGGTAACCGGAGCCAAAACGAGGTGGGCGTGCGTCAAGAAATTAAATTTTCGATGTACCGCCTTCGTTACCACCTACCAGAATGATATCCTCAAGACTAACAACATTCACAACCATTTTTAAAACCTTGTTCTCTATCTGCAATGCAACTCTGCTGAGCAGGCTGACTAATCTTCCGGTCATGTAATAGAAATATGAATTTATCTTTAAATTTTAGTTTCGTATCAGGAAGCGATAAGATAACGTAAAGAAAACTATTGAATTAACATAAGTATGCAGATATATTAATATATATTAACAGTTTTTTTCTAGTCTTTTATTTCTACAGGTAGAGAGATACGTAAGTTCCCTACTTCGATCCGACCACTTACCAAATGGAAATAATATTATGTTTATTATATTATGTTTATGATATAAAAGGCGTCGGTGATCTAGTGGCTAGGGCCGTTGCCTCCCGTTCGGGAGACGCGGGTTCGATTCCCACCACGTACCAATGTGTTTTCGAATTTCGAATTTAATGTACGTTTATTCGACGCTCTAACGGTGAAGGAAAACATCGTGATGAAGAAATTCAACGGCTGTGTGCGAAGTCGACCAACCTGCACTGGGCCAGCGTGGTCGACTTAAGGCCTAATCGTCCTAATTCAGGGTAGGCTCGAGCCCCTCGGTGGGGACGTATATATGAGCTGTTCTGTTTCTGTTATATAAAGGGTCTTATTCGGATATGCGGTATGGTGTGTCAATACGGGGAAAACCGGTGATTCTGATCGGCAACCACCGGTTTACAAAGGAGCGGGAACACGGAGTCAAGACAAGGTGGTGTTGCGTTAAGAAGTCACGTTCGCGCTGCACCGCCGTCGTCACCACCTACAAAGACGAGATCATCAGGATTATCGACAATCATAACCATACATAAAATGTCTGTATCTCCATTTAGTTACATGCCGAGCAGGATGAACTTCCCTTTATCATTTCACTAGTTTCCTATGCCTGCGAGGTCTGGTCATCAGATATTTTGTTCATAGTAGGTAGGTATATGAATAAATAGTATATTTAAACATTCAACTATCTGTAAAAATTTACTCGTACATGTAAATTTTACGAAATATAAATTTTCTTTACTTTCGTGGTATATTTTTTGTTATCATTTCTTGCTAAAGTATAAGCATAGTGGCTTGGCTCAGTGCACTGTTGACCTCGCGAGTTTAAAAAAAATCGAAATGGTTGAAATGTGCTTTTTTTACGTGTTTTAATGCGATTGCCAAGTCAATCTATGTATTTAAAACACAAATTATTTTTAATATTGATATGGTCACTATAAGATGTTGTTAAATTAGCTAATTACGTAATAACTTAAGAGAGAAGGACGTAATAACTTAAGTAGGGACTGAATAAATTAACCGACTTGGTATTGCATGGATCTCAGAACATTTACGGTAGATGAATTGAGTTGCGAGACTTGGTGTTTTTACAAGTTATGTTTTTAATTCACCGTGTGGTGACGGCAGAGTAGAATACACTTGTCACCAACCCCTACTCTTCCCGTGGGTGTCGTAAGAGGTGACTTAGGGACTACATATTGAACAGGGAACGGGCAGCAGCGCTCTCTGATACAGTAACCTTTTAATCTGCGATCTCCAACCCCTGCCAAGCGTGGAGATTATAGCAAAACCCTCCACTTAAGTGGAGGAAGCTCATAGTCCGGCAGTGGACTGTAACGGGCCGTTGATGTTGATGATGTTTTTAATGGCATGTCTATGTCTAAAGGCGACCTGTAGAGAAGAACAGCCGGACAGACATACGAAAGCATTTTTGCCCAAGTTGAAACGGAGGTGCTTCACTCGCGCTGAGCGCTAGCGCTCGCTCGCTCTCAAATATCCAAATATAAGATACAATGATACTTACGAGAGTAGGGTCTTCATATCTTTCGTAGGATCACTACATTATTTTTTATTTTTCTAAAGATGTTTAATAAATTATTTTCTTCATTTTATTTTTATCTCATCTAATATTGTAACACATCATCAACTCATCAACAGCTCATATACGCCCCTACCGAGGGGCTCGAGCCTACCCTGGATTAGGGCGATCAGACCGAATTCGGCCCAATACATGATGATCGACTTCACACACAACCATTGAATTTCTTTGCAGAAGTGTGAAGGTTTCCTCACGACGTTTTTACTTATAGTAAATTCGTAATTAGAACACATATTGGTACGTGGTGGGAAAAACACCTAATTGTAACACATTTTTTTCAAATAAGTCTAACCTTTTTTTTTTCATTCTCAGCTATGTGTGATGATCAGCTTTCTTTATCCCAAGAATGTTCTGAAAGACTGATTTTCGCTAGTAAAAATGGAGGCGTTGTTTTATTAAGGTCTGGCTACCAGTACGCCAAGAAGAGAGATAACAAAAATGGATCTAGTTCTTGGAGATGTGTAAATTGGCGTAAACATTGTAAAGGAACTTTAAAGTTAAAGGTAAGTAAATGAAAACAACTAAATATGTTTTTTTTTCATGTACTTTATAACGTTAATCCTATGCTCTGCTCTTGGAATAATTACTCGTATCTACGAGGATCCACACGCACACAGTCAAACTTCGGAACACTTTTTTTTACTATAATGGTAAATTAAAAGTTCATTTTTTATTTCAGGGAACCAGACTTATAAAGGAAACAAACCATCAATGCGAGCCTTTATTCTACAGCTTCACTTCTAATAGCTATAATTTATTATAATTAATAATCTCTTCGGCCGTCTAGGAAACCGGGGTTTCGTAACTGGTTTCCAGCTATTTAAATGTTGCCTGGAAGAAATAAAGGTAGCAACTTTAGCAATAAGGCCGCCTATCTGTACACTATTATTTAAATTGCATTTTTCTGTTTATTTATTGTGTGCTATAAAGTATATTCTATTTTTGCTAAAACGTTATTTGGAAACTGTTTGTTAAGATTCAACGAGACAGCACCTAATACGGAAAAACGTGTTTATAATTTTCTTTAATTTAATAGAATGTATTGTGTATATATTTTATTTGTTTTATGTAGAATAATGGCTAAATAGATTTTAATACATAAATAATAATTTCATAGCAAATCATTTGCACAATTTTTTTTATAAACTCTTCGTGACTTTGCTAGACATGACTCCCCCTTTCATTTTATAACAGAAAAAAACTTTCAGCGCAGTAGTTTATAGTTTGTTTTAAAAACATGTTAATAAAATAGTACATTACGATACGATTATCGTAGGTAACAAATTACAAACGTGCTGACTCTTGTAAAGCCCGAGCCGTGTAGGCGAGGGTTTATATTACGGGTTTGTTATAAAACCTAAGATCCGTGTGTTGTACGACATTTTCAATACACTTGTGAGAAAACAGAATAAATAATTAAAATGAAATGGTTAAGAAAGGTACCCTACAAAATCTACGATACTACAGGTAAAATTGTTTATGTAAAAGTTGTAAAAACTAACCTATATTATATCACGCGCAGTTTTAGTTGCTGTAGTTTCACATTTATCATTAAATACCAACACTTGATCACTCTTAAAACAACACAAACAACAACAAATTTAAAATTGGCGCCAACCTCAAAACAAAAATAGGTTTCTTTTTTATGAGCATAATTATGGAGAAAAGGCTCTCCCAAACATTCAGCCTCTACAAAACGATTCGTTAAAAAACACAAAACGATCCGCACAAGTGAATCGGTAGAACGTTTTCCGGACCGTTCTTATATTTTAAGTTCATTCATTAACTCTGTTTTATTTGCGTTATACCTAAAGCTATCGGTCACAGCGTACTCCTTAAAAATGTACACCAGTTTACACGCAGTTTATTAAATTTGCAACCGTGTTCTCGGAAATCGGAAAGTTTGAAAGTAATATTTTATTTATGTCGTACGACCATCGTACAACTTTTCTCTACACAAAAGAAAAGTGGTCGAGTTGAACGGAAGGTCAGTGGAGCCGCTTTATTTTAAAGAGTGAAAAATAACAATTTAGGCAACAAAGTACTAAAAAACGTAGAGAACAAAAACGCTTACATGCTGTGAATACTACTGTAGCTTACGATTCTTTAATTAAGGGATTACTATAATACGACTAAATTAACCAAATTTTCAGTTATATGGTTGAAAAATGCCTCGGGCAAAGATATTGCTCTGTTCGACGGGTACACTTACTGGAGCGACGGTAGGGCGAAGTCCACCACCAGATGGCAGTGCAGCAAGAAGGGATGCAGAGCCCACCTCGTCACCACCAAAGAGTACCACGTGATCAAAATGAACACCCAACATAATATAGCACATCTGCCTTTCAAATATAAAATCAGAGATGGAGTGTATATAAAAATTTAATTAAGTAACCATCTTGTTCGCTTTAATTTGATTTAATCAGATTAATTAATTTATTTTTTTATTTAATAACGTGCCTATCTATAATAGGCAATGATCAAAAACCTATCTCTTGTATGCCGCTCTATTATTTTGGTTTCAATGAAACGAGTAATTTACGAGTTTTTTCTCTACACAAAAGAAAAGTGAGCAAATTACTAATAAGTAAGCAAATAGAGTGATGATGATGATGATGATGAGTTGTGCCGCTTATACTCGTACAACGAGGTCTCACTCTCCAACAAATCACTGGATATTTTTTATTCCCGTTCAGGTGTATTTAAATACAGTAGCAAAACTATCCTTAAATTATCTTTTTATCTGTCGCCTTCATTTCGATTTTGTTGTCAATTGCAAGTTTATTTAAAGTACATAATTGTTACTTAATATTATGCTTGTGTCGATTAGTACATTAGTGGGTGTCAGTGTAGCCTTTATGTTTGACATGTCCTAAGCAATGTTTGTAACCTGTGTGTTTTGTTTACCTATATAATAAATAAAATAAAGGGCGCTTTGGGTGAAACTTTTACCATTTTCAACGGTCACGTATATCCATAAAGTTTCTAAAAGCGATGCCAGAATGCAACCAGATATCGCTAGATTAAAATACTATATTCTTTGCTAGAAAAATAAAAGTGTAGAGCTGCAAAATTCAAAATGAAATACATAAACTTATTCTTTCTCTATTTCCGTAATTTAAACTGTTTGCTCGTGTCCTAACCAAACGTGTTACAAATAAGCCTGTGTTATTATCAAGTTTGTTATCTACTTATTTTGTACCATTTCAGTTTTGTTCGTTCCTAATCTGAGGGGTCGCGGGCGGGGGGTCGCGTTGTTCGACGGCTATACCTTCTCCTTCCACGTGTCTTGTAGGTCAACTGACCGCTGGGTGTGCATCCACTCCAAGACTTGCAAGGCCAGCTTTATCGTCAAAAAGGAAACCAAAGAAATAGTCCGTTTCAACAGTCTGCATAATCACTTGCCAGTGCCCTATAAGATTATTGATGGCGTTTATTATAGGGATCTTTCGTATGTTGGTAATCAAATAAAGTACCGAGTGCCTAACGATATAAGTTCGTAGTGTTTTTTTTAGACGTTACTTTATTGGAAGAAGAAGAAGAATTATTATTGTCTTGTTCACACTTTAATCATAGTTGAAATAACAATAGAAGATGTAAGAAATATTATAGAGGTTTTAGCTTTGACATCAATAATTTATGTTTGTGTGTGTGTGATGCTTTTGTAAACAACAATACAGAATTATTTATAATATCATTATTATTCTTTTCTGACGGGGAACATTATAACCTTTTCGGAGTTTGCAATTATCTATTTTATTTATATTAATTTTAATCTTATCTCTTTAAGTTTATCGATATTGCGTGTACTAGGCAGTTACTTTTCAATATACATTTATTTTATCTCAGATTAGATTTTTATTTAATTTTTTATTACATGTGAACATTATTAAGTTTTTATTTGACATTTTTGTTTTTACTTTTTAGTTGCTTGGGTCAAAAACCGCACAGGAAAACCGTTGGGCATTATCAATGGCTATTCCTATTATCTGAAAAGGAAAAACTTGTTTACACAAAATTGGATTTGTCTGAAGAATTACATGAGATGCACAGCTGCTTTCACCATGTCTAACGAAGGAGTCATTTTGCGCCTGCGTGACAAGCATAATCATCAGCGACCAAAATTTGTTATCCGTAATGGCATTTACGTAAGATTATAAAACTGTGATTACCCGTAATGTTGTTGTTACCAGCCCCCATCAAGGGTTCTATGACCAAGAAGCAATATGTATCACTTTAACTACAGATTTTAACTACGTTAAGTGCTAGGTCTCCTTTGTCTCCAAGTCCTATGGGACTAATTTGAATGCACTACATCCGATACCAATGCGAGATTTATGGATGTGAAAGACAGAATGATATCCGAGTGTCTACACTATACAAAACAATAAGTTTTTATTACCAAAACAAAATATTGTTTTTGGTTACTAATCAAATGGTTATTTTGCTTTGGGGAAACTTTTTTAGTTAATTATTTTACTGTTATTATTAAAATTTTAAATTCGATTTGTGTTTTAGCTTCCTTTAACTCCTTACATCATCATCATCATCATCATCATCATCATCAACAGCTCATATACGTCCCCACGGAGGGGCTTGAGCCTACCCTGAATTAGAGTGATTAGGCCTTAGTCGACCACACTGGTCCAGGGCGGGTTGGTCGACTACACACACAACCTTTGAATTTCTTCGCAGAAGTGTGCAGGTTTCATCACGATGTTTTCCTTCACCGTAAGAGCGTCAAATAAACGTACATATGAATTCGAAATTCGAAAACACATTGGTACGTGATGGGATCGAACCCGCGTCTCCCGGACGGGAGGCAGCGGCCCTAGCCACTAGACCACCGACGCTCTTTACGCTTTGTCTTATTAACTATAGGTATATATTTTTTGTCATAAGCTGAAAATAATGCTTTACTAATAGTGCCTTATTTATTTTGCTGCTTGCTGCGTAACATTTTAGCTGCGTGACGTCAGCTTCATTTCCTTTTATTAATACTCTGTTGTTTAGATCTTTTACTTATGTATACTAAAACTAAGTAATTGTATTAATTAAATATGGCTGTTGTTATCCCTTAAATAAATAAATTTAAAAATCTAAATTTCCAAATATATTTTAACATTTATAATATTAGTGTGATGTGATGTGATAGACGATTTGAATTTTAAAAACAACAATTTTTTTCGGGGTTTTTACGGGGTGTGTTCAACAAAGTAAAATATGTAATGGTGCCTCTAATTGTGTCTGTTTTTTTAGTTACATGGGTGGAGAATACAGTTGGTAGGCGTCTAGGTATCTACAAGGGCTGTACTTTCTTCCTTCAGAGGAATAACCAGAGGGACCAACGTTGGATGTGTACAATGTCTGGTAGAAAGTGCCGTGCTTTCTTCACTATAGTCACAGAGAGCGGCGAGATATTACGATCTTGCGACGAACACACCCACCAACCACCAAACTACATCATTCGTAATGGAGTGTACATTAAAGTATAATAAATAAAAATATATACATAGTTCTTGTCAAAGACGACTTACAATGACTACTGAATAAAGAGTTCTATGTTTTTAATACAGATACTAAAATTTTTGCAAGTTCATTAAATGTTTGTATTTTTATTTTGACACAATCATTTTAAATGGTTCGATTATTAAAAAATTTGGTTATTCCTTAATATTGGTGTTTAGTCGCATATTAAAGGCTGCCACACACCATGCGTTCGCAGCGCGATGCGTTGCGTCTACGTGCGACACGATTTGTAATCTATAAACTTATATACGAACGTTCACACCGAAAGTGTCGTAAAATCAATGCGATGCGTCTACGGACGATGACGTATTTCCTATTGGCCGCGCACACACCGCGCTACTGCATGCGTTTGCGACACGTTAGCTGTGCAGCAAGAAAACTGACAGTTGTGAATATTTACAAAATTAATTGCATTTTCAAGTGATTAGTGTCTTTATTCGAAGTAAGATAACAATAATTTAATGGTCATGAGTTTTGAAATACGTGAACGATTAATCAATGTAGTATGCAGGTATAAATGCCTTTATGATCCGCAAGATAAAAACAGTTGATTTATTTAAAGATGTCATTACATACAAATTACATACAGTTATAACAGTCAAAACAGTAATTAAAAAAGAAGCAGATCCACGAGCGCGTCCCCACGAGACATAGTTCCCAGCATACTGGCAGCATTTCCTCTTTGGATGGTCAGGCTGATACGCTGGGTGAGGAAGCTGCCAGCTCTGCGATCGCCAGTAGTCTCGCTGAGACGCGACGAATAAAAAGATTAAGATAAAAACTATAAAAATTTTGTATATAAAACTGTTATGTGGTCAAAAATAGGGAGAGAAATAGGTACCATTGAAGAATAAAAGAAAAATCTTATTAAACTATGAGTTAGTCATTTTAATGGTCTTTTTGTTGCTGGTGGTTCTACAGCAGCTACAAGCATCAAATCTTCATCGGTTGAGCTGTTACCACCCTTCGCTAGAAAGGCTATTACTATATCGTCCTCGACGTTCAGCATTTTGAGACAAAATGACAGCAGCCCAATATACTGCGTGTACGGTATCGCAGATGCATCGCAACATTCGCAACGCTCTGCGTTACGTGTGTGACGCCGCCGCCGTCCGACGCCTTTCGGTGTGAACGGCCTTCTGTCGCAACGTGCCGTAGATGCAACGCATCGTGCTGCAGACGCATTCGGTGTGTGGCAGCCTTAATACGGGTACCAATCTGTTAACTCTTTGGGCGCACGACTGAAAAAAAAAAAAAAATATGATGTATTCACGAGGCACAACAATTTGTATTCGTAGGACGTGGGAATGCAGGAGGAAGAAGATCATACAAAGAAGAAGGGAGTTTTGTACATTCAAAGAATATGTGATCAGGAGAACCGTCGTCCAGACCACACTCGCAAATAGAACTATCTTTAATATGAAATTTGAAAAGATTAACAGGAGTACACGCATGGCCTAATCGCAATCTACAAATGGTAGAGGTAACATGTTTACTAGCTTCTCTAAACTTGAAGAACCAAGGAGTAACCGGAACGGAACTCTGAATATCAGCATAGTGTTTACCCTTACGGGAACTAGAAGTCTTCCATAAGCCTTGCCAACCACAAAATAGGCGCTTCTTAGCTAATGGAATTAGGTCAGTAGGATAAACATGAAAATGGGAATTTCTCAAAAGGGTCTTGACAGTCCATTTACAAATATGTTTTATTCACAGTTATGTACGTGAAGAACCTGAATGATAAACAGCTTATAGTTTATGAAGGCCACAGTTTTTACTTGAACAAGAGACAGCGGAAGACCTTCAAATGGCCCTGCACGAGGAACGGTTCCACGAGTTGCAGAGCGCTGATCACCACCAGTCCTACGGGCTCGGTCCTTGAAGTCAACGCACACCACAACCATTTCCCGCCAAGATTCGTCATTCGAGATGGAATTTATATTAAAATTTAAGGTATTGAAAGATGCACTTAGATTTATAGATTAATAGTACGTTTATCACCACCGCTCCTGCTTGACTAGCATAATAATAATAATAATTACACATTGGGTAGGTTCTACTAGGTCACTAGGACAATAAATAATAAACGTTACTGCATCATTTTTATTAGTTGTTAATGTTTAAATGATTAAAAGACGAATATAAATAGTGGTTTTGTTTTTTGACAGAATCAGATATAAACATTTGAAATTAATTTCTACTTGACAACTCTACGCGTTCTTGTTATGGTTGACAACCCTTTCAGAACCCTTCAATAGAATTCTACTATGTTTGAAAAAGCACTTTAAAATGTTGATTTTTCTAATTAAAAGCCACAAAAAATATATTTCGGCAAAATAAACACGCTTTCTTGCCATAAAATTTAAATTATAAACCTTTTTTATTCCCGCGAAAATGCTCAGCTATTTCGGTGATGTAATAATGGTAAAAACATAAGTCGTGTATGTACGACCGGCACCGGCACTCATTCTACGTTAATAACAGCTATAAATATTTGGTGTTTTTTGAGAAAATAATGAATTACAATCGCTATCGTTGGTGTGTAGTGTTTAGTTGTACAAATACGAGCCTTAAAACTCCAGTAAAGTTGTCAAAGTTGATAGATATGTACCTAGCTATTTACACTGAACTGACAGTTTTTGCCTTTATGACGTCACACCATGGCGGCTCGTGTTTTAAGTCACGTGATATACAGATTAAAAATTACGACTTTTAATTTCAATATAATAAAACAATGATGTGCTGTTATGACTCAAAATCTGAATATTTAAGTATATTTCTACATAAATTTTAATTTTTATCGAATTTTATAATTTATTTTTCACCAAAGCACCCTATTGTGCTTTTTATAAAGTTGAGTTTATTTCATTATTTTTAAGTCCGTACAAGACGGGCCTGTCGTACGATTGTGCGAAAAACGGCCATTCACTTGCCGCGCAAATGGCCGGTAGGCAGTCGGCGGGCTGTTTGTTGTCAACCTATTCAATTTAATAAGGATTCGCTGAGTGCGCCACTTAACTTCGACACTCATTTCTACGAATTGTTATACTGCGACAACACGGAACTGCGACAAAGCATTACTCCGACACAGGTTACTGCGAAACATGGAACTGCTATAAAGCATTACTCCGACACGTCGCTGTCCCCGCTGTTCTGACAAAAGTAAGTATTTTCCCGGTTTATTTTGCATGACCTCCTATCCTACTAATATTATAAATGCGAAAGTTTGGATGTTTGGATGTTTGTTGCCGAATCACGCTTGAACCACTAGACAGGTCGGGATGAAACTTGGCACACATTTAGGTTAGGCCCTGGAATAGGACAAAGGCTACTTTTTACCGCTGGAAAGCACTTCATTCCTACAGGAAAACTCATCAAACGCGGGTGAAACCGCGGGCGGAAAGCTAGTTGATTATAATACTAGTTGAACATAAAATACTTTTGTGATAATAGCGACATTTTGTAACGAAACATTTTGGCGTGATGACGGCTCAACAAACTTTTTCGACACAATTGTATTAACCAGGGCCCTATCGATAAATACCTATTCCAAATTTTTTCACAGTTTCAGCATCATGACCGGTTTTTTAAACTATGCTTTTATCGCAGAGATGCCCCTTTACACCCGACGGTATATGAAAATGCGGTATTTAAAAAATCTCAAGACCGCGCGAATTCATTCTTGCGGACGCAATCGACGTCGATCGTTTGTGCGAGAATTTCAAATGCACACAAAAATACGCGGGTTATGTTACTTCTTAGTTTGCGTCTACAAGATGGCTGCGTTTTTTTATAGCGTGGTGGTACATGTAAGTATTTTGTTTTTGTTTTTTTTATTATTATTAGAACAATATTAGTCTTAATCTAAAACTAGGTACCACAAAACTGCATGTACAGTTTGACTGTGGAAACAGTGAGCCTCAGTTATATACTTAAAAACTAGTAAAAGATAATGATTGTTTTGAGTAAAGTTTTTGTTTTGTAATTTGAACACCGATCAACTCAAATACAAACTATGTTTGTTATTTTATTGCGTAAATTAGTAAATAATTGCAACCGAAGTTCAAACGTAGACCCTCGGTCGTAACTCTACTAAATAATTCTTAATAATTTTATTGTTTTTTTGTAAGAAATGCTGATATTATGGCTAAGTATTTGATTATTTTTCTGTTTTAGTGCATTCTGTATCTGAAGAACAGGTTCTGGCACTAATTGGTGATGGAACGGAGTCTGATATTGAAGATTTCCATGATGAAGAGGACCTGGATATAGACTCGCGTATTCTTTCAGACCTTGCAGGCGAGAATAACATCTTTGAATGTTTGAAAGGTGAGGTAGAACCTCAGACACTATCAACAAGACAGGTAATGCCTTGTAATACTTCTGTGGGGCAGGTGCAGGCTACAGGCAACAGGCAACGTATGCAACAGCATAGTCATGGAGGTACTTGGAAAAATATTCCCTTTCAAGATAAACCACACGACTATTGCGCTTTACCAAAGAACCCAGTTCGTACACCGTTAGAGTATCTTCGTGATTACTTTTCTGAAGATTTTTATGAAGAGATTGCTAGGTGCACAAACCTGTACTACATGCGCAAAACTGGCCAAAAGCTAAATACTAACAAAGCAGAAATTGCTAAACTTTTCGGAGTCCACATTATCATGGGATGTCTTCCTTACCCACGATTGCCGATATACTGGCGAGCTAATATGAAGGTGGAAATGATTGCCAATAACTCGCGACCGGTTTATTATCTTACGCAATGCCCTTCATGTCATAGATCATGATCAGCCAACTGAAGTGGAGAAAAACAATCCACTTTGGAAGGTGCAACCGATGGTCACACGGGTTCACCATGGTTGCAGCAAATTGGAAAGAGTTCATCTTATTACTCCATAGACGAGCAAATGATACCCTTCAGTGGTCGTTGTTCTGTGCGCCAAGTTGTTAAAAATCGACCTGTTGGTTTGAAAAATTTCGTTCTCACTACCAGTGAAGGTCTTATGCTATTCCATTAGTGGAAGAGATGAACCGAAGGGCACAGTACGGGCACAATTATGTTTAACCGCATTCCGGATCGAGCTGCTTGTAAATTTAAAAAGGATTGCGAAATGGTTTGGGGAGAAAGTCAGCACTATACCAGGGATTCGACCGTTATTGTCAAATGGAAGGGCGATAAGTCTGTTATCATGGCATCAAACTGCACAGGATCTTCGGCAGGTACTACTTTCAAACGGTGGGATAAAAAACAGACAATATATGTTGATATAGCTGCTCCTAGAGTTGTTCAACAATACAACCAACATATGGGTGGGGTTGACATACTCGACCAACAGATGGAATATTATCGCACCTTTTTTAAAACAAGAATATGGACTTCCAACGTCCTCATTTATTTTCTGGATTTGGCGTTAGTTAACTCCTGGCGACTATACAAAAATGACTGCTCAGCAAATGGCTATTCACCAAAGAACACTATGGCACTACTGGATTTTCGTTTAAGTGTTGCTGATTCTTTAACCAACGTTCCCGATAAAGAGCGCTGTGACGTAGACAGCGATTCTGATAACGAACGACCTCCTATGAACAAACCATACAGGCCTATTCGCCCATCAGAAGGTAAAAGATATGATGGATATGATCATCTGGCTGTGTTTGATGATGACATAGCCGGTCGAAGATCAAATGTTCGAAATGTGGAGTTTATCTATGCCTATCGCGAAACAAAAATTGTTTTCAATGCTATCATCTAAAACCGAAATAACATATGTTTGAATAAGTATCTCCTCTTTTTGTTACATGCGTTTTGTATTTTTTTAAACAATTTGTAAACTCAATTTAGCATTTACCTAAAGTTAATTCATTTAGATATTGTTATGTTTCAAATTAGTCAGAGGTTGACAATTTTATTTTTATAATTTTCTTTATTGTGTTCAAAAACTGTTTAAAAGTAATATTTTTTTATTGTTAAAATAAAAATACTGATTTTTGAAAGACTGATGAAAGAAGCAGTTAAATAAATAATGTTTAGTTCCTAAATTTGTTGTTTTTTATTGATAAAATAACTAAAAAAGATAACACACTATCATGCGACTTGAAGATTATACCGAAATTTCACTATAGTGAGGAAAAACCTTTACAGGAAAACTGCACATTTTTATGAACTTTTTCTACCTTCATAGACTCCAAGACCCCGTCAAATCAAATTTTTCTAGATTTTAGGCATTTTTATTCTCGGGTGTAAAGGGTTAATGGTTCTGGAAACGACGCTGCATATGACGAGGTAGATGATTTTAACTTCTTTTCTGAAGGAGACGTCCATCATTCTGGCTCCTCATCTTCAGATAACGATGGTGACTGAGCGTGCTAGCAACATGGCAGTAAACTCATAAAACTCATTTAACAGTAAAGCTATTCCACAACATGGTTCTCCAGGAGATGTTTAGAATGGACTAAGTTATATTAAGTAGTACCTAGCGTATAATTTGATGTTCTCTCATGTGATTGTTGATTGTTATACCTTATAAAACTGTTTTCTACCAAATTATTAAACTATTGTAATAAATATATGTAATTTCTTATGTTTCTTTATTATTCCTTCTCAGCTAAAGTATTACTACTGTGATAATAACAATTGTGCATGGGTTAGTATAGGCCCGATATAATACAGTCGTTGGCATATAAATTTTCCAAGATGGCGCTGGAAAATCGTGATTATGAAAAATTCGTAATCTACGATCCCAAATTACCTATAATTCATATAAAAATTAAAAAGTTTCGCTTCAGTTAACACATCGTCGCGTCGTCATCGGTCCGAAAGGGCTATTGCGATGTGCTAAATTATTTTAATAACTTGCACATCTATTAGAAGGTTCATAATATTTTTCATACCAGCACTGAGGGGTTTGAGTCTAACCTAAATTACATCGATCATCATGCCTTAGTAGACTACACAGTCCTGAGTAAAACGATTATACATTCATTGGATCAAACATAGCTTTCTGTTTCAGTGACATTTGTAAAAGGAATCCACGGGAATGCGTTAGCATTATATAAAAACTACACTTTCCATAAGGAATATCATAATACGATTGCGGGTACTCAGAACTGGGCTTGCTCTCGCCGGGGCCGTTTGAAATGCAAGGCGCGCATTACTACCGACAATGATGGTGTGTGCATCCGCGCCATCGCCCAACACAACCATGCACCACTGCAGTACATCATCCGTGACGGGGTGTTCATTAAATTCTAATAGCTTGAGAACATTCGACTCTAACAACTTGAAAATAAAAGCGTTAAAGTTTGACGTTTGTTTTTTTTTGTCGGTCCTAAGCAAGCTGTGTTTGTCTTGGCTTGATCTTAAAAAATGTTTTTCGTGTTATTTCAGCAGTAAATCTATAGGCAATTAAACTTTTAACTCGTTGTTTAAAATCTATCAGTTTGTTTTTATTATTATATACAAAATAGAAAAAGAAACTAGGAAAATAAAATAGAAAAAATAGAAAATTAGGTATTGAAAATTTGGCTTGCGTTTATGTATTTTGTATGAAATGCTAGATTTTCACAACTGGGTGATATTGCTGTGATTTGGTATCAAATCTACTCTATCTACTGAGTAGATAAATAGTACCGTGTGTGTACACCTACATGTAGAGAGCAGCCGTCGTTGATAAAACTCACAGGTGTGATTTATAGTGCAATTAAATTATTCGTAACTTTTGAGAACTATTCGGTCTCATTTTGTAACGTAGAAATTTCTCGTTACTAGTTTTTTTTTTAATTATTTTTGAACGCGTCGATAACTTTCTTCGTTTTATTTTTTAATGTTTCTGAACGCATCTGATGTGACAGTCACATTGGGAGTTACCATCTGCAACGCAAGTTTACTAATTTAGTGTAATAAGTGCTTCTTGTTCTCGTTACCATTTCAGTTTTCGGTGATGTTTGACATTAATTTGGTTAAGATTGTGTTCAATTTAAATAGTTGAATTTGTTAGTAGGTAAGTTGGTTATGAATCTTGTTTTTTCTTTTTAATAAAAGTCATGTCGAGGTTCTCATTTTTGTGAGGAGGTCGTGTATTTTTATTAAATGTTGGGGAAGCCTCCTTACCTTCAGACGCTTCAGAATCATGATCTCCGCCGCTGCTATTAAACGTCGAATAAAAATTATCCAATCTCTTTAAGATTCTATCAAGCACGGCCGAGAACATGGAATGATTTTCTAAATGCTCCTCACTCTCAGGCGTGATACGGGTAAGCCGGTGATAAATATGATGTGCTAAAGCCCGAACTCTGTTAAGACTTTTCAGGGTTAATTTACGATCCTCCGGAGAGACGAGCAGTTCCAGTTCGTTTAATTTCAAACCTATTGCAGCTAACTCCAAAGTCACATCGCCTTCATAGGTAACAATTTGATCCGAAGGAATTTTCTTAGATAAAGCACGTATTTGCACGCGTAAGTCTTTTACTTTTTCACCAGGTACAGTATCCCTTATTTTAACTTCATGCACAAGTTCATCAAAATTTAAAGCATTAAATGATATTGGACGTTCTTCCATGTTGAACTAACCAAAAATTTTAAAAGAAAACAAAATTAACTTTATAAATGTTAAGCACTTTTGTACGTGACTGTATTAAGATTAACTTCCCTTTTACACACAGGAAAGAGCTAAACAATAAAAAGAAACAAAATAATGTTTCACACTTAAGGCCCTGACTGTACTAAGTTAACACAACCTCAAAATAAAGCTAAATTGTGAAACCAATTTATTTACAGCACAAAAACCCAAGGGAAAGTATAAATAATTTTTAATTTACCAGTTCACAAAAAAAATGTAGGTATGTGTGATGATGTGTAAAAACCAACAAGTTACACTGTTAAAGCTAAAACTCCGTACTAAACCATGAGCACCAAGCTAACTAAAAAAAACAGCAAAGAAACTATTATTAACCATTATACAAAATAGTCAAAATAGTGTATAAAAACACCTAAGTTACTACACACATCACACAGACAGCAAATGCAACAACTGCCAAACAAATAGCCAGCATAATCCTACCATGAAAAATAACCAGAATGGATAGCCGTACCTGCATGAATTTAATAAATAACTATATCACCTCCGTTTACAGAAAACATTAAATATGGTTTAACAGTACTCATAAACAGTAAAATTTAACTAAAGTTAACCAATAACATAAAAGAGGCAACAAGAAAAAAAAAAAAAAAACAATTAAAGCAACAACATGTACTTATTATCATAGCAAAGCGACATGACAACCACCTCAAGTCTTGGCCCCACGTTGGGCGCCACTGTAACATAAAATAATGTGTGGGTGGGGAAGAAGAAAACCAGATCTTGAACACATCAATAATTTATTGATTAAAGAACAAAATTAAAAATTTAAGTCCTATAATACCTCGGCAGCTTAAAAGTTATACAGGGTCGGTGGGTGACATGAGGTGATACAAGTTGTTGCTATTAACGTTTTAAATAGATATTAAAATTAGAAACTGGGCGCCAGGTCATTGGCCACGGGACCAAAGACCAAATTTATAAAAAGAAGTTAAACCGAAGGTTATAAAAGTATGGTAGAAAATATATCAACGATACTGTTAAGATCCTTGGGTGAAGAATGGGATGCTCAGACCCGTCTCCAGGTGCTTTTGCCATGTTCGACAGCTCCACACGGCTGAAGAGCAGAGGAAGGTTCAAGCCAGGTATCCTGGACTAATAAAATACCCTCTGAAATAAAAAAAAAAATCACTATAACTGAAATGTTCAGCTTGATGAATCCTAGCTATTAAATATCTAGCTATTAAATAAGAATGTTCAACATACCAATAGAGAAAAGAAATCCAGCTCAAGACACGCTGATATTCATGTCAATCCATTGAGGGTATGAAAATAAAAATGTGGTCACACACGGATCCTGAAAACAAGTCAAATATTTGTAAAACAAGAAACAGCGCATAAAATGCTGTGCATCTAACCAATTCAACTTACCACGTTACCAGGAACTGATTCTTTTCCAAAATTTCAAGTAGAAAACATATAAAAAATCAATGCCAAGGTCATCACCACATTTGGACTCCAGGCACGAGTCAAAACCTGTAACGAAGTCATCATGAAATGTTGCATACGCAACTAAAGATATCGAAAAAAATATCAAACAAGAATCTTACCAGATTAGCAATAAATTCACATTAAAACGGTGAAATAAATCCGACCTGCGTACAAGCAGCGGAAAAGAGTAAAAAAAGTTAAAGAATTGCCAGGGGCATAAGACCAAAAAATACACGACCTCCTCACAAAAATGAGAACCTCGACATGACTTTTATTAAAAAGAAAAAACAAGATTCATAACCAACTTACCTACTAACAAATTCAACTATTTAAATTGAACACAATCGTAACCAAATTAATGTCAAACATCACCGAAAACTGAAATGGTAACGAGAACAAGAAGCACTTATTACACTAAATTAGTAAACTTGCGTTGCAGATGGCAACTCCCAATGTGACTGTCACATCAGATGCGTTCAGAAACATTAAAAAATAAAACGAAGAAAGTTATCGACGCGTTCAAAAATAATTAAAAAAAAAAACTAGTAACGAGAAATTTCTACGTTACAATTTCATTATTTTAAATCCGTTACGAACGTGTTATAGTGCTCAAATCATAAAAATTGATAGATCTAATTCTGAACAAAGAAAATATTCTTCAAATTTTTTTTTCATATTTTTTTTATATATACACACATTTGTTAAACGACAATAATAGCCATTAAAATAAGAGCAGAGACAGGTTCAAAACTTACCTATTTCGCTATTTATGGTGTTTGATAGTAGCAACCCAAATACACCACTGTCTGTGCTAGGGTTAACTACATAAGTTAAATCGTACCTAACTTTATCGTCATTCTGTTACTTATTTGTCTTGTACTGCGTGTATAATATAATAAATACAAAATAAGTGTAATTTTTTTCACAGGTTACTTACGTACTCGCGCGCAATCAATATCACGCGATGCAATATAACGAGTCATACGAGTATAAAGCTAACAGTTAATAAACGAAGGGTGTTTTTTCTATGACGGGTAGATGATGGCGCGTGAGAGGGGCGGGGGTTGGCGGCGACGACGTGCACTAACATAATATTATGGGGTGATATGGGCCAGGTGGGCCATTTGCCCCACGACAGCCTTGACCTAATCTAGTATGGTCGGAGACGTATGCGCATCTGTTTTGCCATTCCGCGATAACCGTATGCGCGAGAGCTTCATCATTATTAGTTAATTGTATAAATCGGTACTAAAATGTTGCATAGTTACTGTAAAATACAGTGGTACAGTGCGGTGAGAATAATAAGCAGTGTCTTGTTGTGTATTATATCTGAATGTGTTGTTTATTCTACAAAGTAGCTGATACTTTAAATAATTTTACTAGTGACATGTGGTGAAATCAGTACTTGTAAGTTAGCTGTAATTTTTATTTGTACCAAATTGAATAATGTATCTAGGAAATGTGATTCTTAAACACGCTAATCAATGTTATTCGACAATAGTGTCCTGCAGCAGTAGTAATGATAAATAGACACGCAGTTCAAAACTTTTAAGAAAAGTGTTATGTAAAATTGTAAACACCACCTTTAGAGATAAAAAAAATCTATACTTTTTTATCCTTCAAAGGTCAATAGCCTCTCGACCATTTGCGACCAAAAGCAACTACGTCGCACTTGCACTGCAGCTTGGACTTTGACGTGAACGTAGACTGGTTTATTAGAAGTAGAAAACAAAAGTAGTGCAAGTGTGGTTGGGAGAGTCTTCAACGTGCGGTTGCTGCTGCGGCGCCCTAAAGCAGGACATCATTCACATCTTCCAAAACTATCAAAATACAATGTAGTTCTGGCGGACTTATTCACCCTTGAGCATGATCCATTGAAGAAATTACCTATTTAGAGATAGTAAACGACTGGCATAACAGCGTCATACGATTGAATAATTTTGTAATTTTATTGATATGTCTTATATTTTATATAGCTATTCGTTTGCATAAATTATTATTTATTATTTACATGTGCAAAACTTTTATCCTCACGGGTTACCATGCCATACATACACAACCTTTGAATATCTTCGCCTTCGCAGGAGTGTGTAGGTTTCATCCACGATGTTTTCCTTCACCTTAAGAGCGTCGAATAAACGTACATATGAATTCGAAATTCGAAAACACATTGGTACGTGATGGGGATAAAACTCGCGTCTCCCGGACGGGAGGCAGCTGCCCTAGCCACTAGGCCACCGACGCTCTTAGACGCTCTAGCGCGACGATCAGCTGATCAGTTGGTATTAAAGGCATTTCTTTTTTTGCAAATTTTAATAAGTTATGTAACAAAAGTTGTTCAGTTTCATGGGCTGACCTTTTGCTAACACGTTGTATATTTTTAAATAATGCAATTCCTTAATTTTATTCCAGTTACTTGGGTAAAGAATATGTCTGGTAAACCGATGGCTATCTACAAGGGCTTCGTTTTCTACCAGGCTGCCAGAAGCTTAACCACGGTTCGCTGGTTCTGCACGAGAGCGGGATCTTGCAAAGCGCGCATTATTACTGCCATTGACGGAAGCTTGATGAAAGCTAACTGTGAGCACAACCATGTCGCCTCCAAGTATATCATTCGCAATGGGGTGTATATAAAGCTTTAAAAATAATAAAAAAACAAATATTTGAATAAATTAATAAATCGTCTGTGTATTTATTTACCCATGGTTAGAGTTATTTATTTACAGTACTATTGTTCAATACACTATAAAAGTCCGATTTTAAGTGTATAAAAAGCAAATACTAATAAAAACATTGTAACATCCGAAGTTATTCCAGTTACTTGGGTAAACAACATATCTGGTAAACGGATGGCTATCTACAAGGGCTACTCTTTTTACCAGGCTGTCAGAAGCTGTTCCACCATTCGCTGGTATTGTACGAGGTCCGGAACTTGCAAAGCACGCATCATCACTACCAATGGCGGATTCCTGAGAAGAGCCAACGCGGAGCACAACCATCTCCCCTCGAAGTATATCATTCGCAACGGAGTGTATATAAAACTTTAGATATTATAAAATTATAACAATAATACTTGACGTAAAACTAACCATCGTTATTTGGCATCTAACATTCTGAAATCAAACATTGAAACTTCACACATTAAAAACCAAGGAAAATGTATTTTAATGCATCGTTAAAAAATATACGTTTATTGTCAGTTAAATGATTAAAACTGTAGTGAGACATTATACTGTTCTTAATTGATTCGGTTTACTCACGATTACTTAGTCGGTTGGACAGATTGTCAGTATACACCGTGAAATTTAACTGGTTGTTTTTCGTTAAATGGAGTGTTCAGTCCCTTAAACTTAACAACTTTTCCCAAGTAACATGGGCTGGCAATTGAAAAAAATATTGCTTCTCCCATAGTAAATCGATCAGTTGGCCGCGCGGTTTTGTATGAACGGGTCATTTTTTTTGTGTTGTTTTACAGCCCATGTTCCTTGGGGAAAGTTGTTCATGGACTGTACACGCCGTTTAACGAAAAACAACCAGTTAAATTTCACGGTGTATACTTACCTTTTATTTAAATATCTGAAAATTTTATATTTCCTCGCAATGTGTATTTGATTTATCTAACAACTTACTGTTGAGTTTAATCATGAGATCCTGATTTCTTCCAGTCACTTGGGTAAAGAACTTGTCTGGGAAACAGCTAGCTATCTACATGGGCTACGCTTTCTATCAGTCAACCAGAAGTATGTCCACCGTCCACTGGTATTGTCTGCGAGCGGGCAAATGCAGAGCGCGCATTACCACCTCAACGGATGGTTGCCTGATTAGAGTCAACGCAGAACACAATCATCTCCCCCCTAATTTTATTATTCGTAATGGGGTGTATGTCAAGGTTTAGAAATAACTTATTTGCTGACGAAACATTTAAGTTGCGTTATTTATTTTTAAGTTTTAGTGAGGATTATTTTTAGTTTTGTATATTTCCAATTATATGATATCACCATAGCTGTTTGCAATCGTTTCTAAAAACATTTCTAATATTGCTCGCACACCGGTTGTTTATAATAGTGTACAAACATTTCTAAACACCCGTGTGGGACAGGCTCGATCTCACTCTTTGTGAGAAAGACGATTTTGTTTACCAGACGATTTGGTCTTCAGATCGCGAGGAGTCGCTGGATGCAGGCAATATACAGGGTGGCCCATTTAGATTGGTCGGTATGGGTAACTCTGAAACTATAAGACATAGAAAGATCTGTTCTAAGGAACCATGTCATCGATTTCAATGACAAGAAGAACTGCATTCATAGATTAGAAACAAAAATCTCGTACTCAGTAATCGAACTCGGTCGTAATGTGAAGTAAAAAATACATTATTTGTATTTCGACATCCATTGTGTAAGTAATAAGCAGTTAATTTTGCTATGAAATATGGTACCTAAAATGATTAAAATGCATTGTATTTGCCCGAGCACAGAATGTTTTTTTTTATCTATAAATGCAGTTTTTCTTGCCACTAAAATCGATAACATGGTTCCTTAGAACAGATCTTTCTATGTCTTATAGTTTCAGAGTTACCCATACTGACCCATCTAGATGGGCCATCGTAGTAGACCCGTCGTCGTGATCCTTGATTGATCCTTCATGCTTAGAAATGTAAAAAATTAAACATGTATTCAATTACAGAAATTACCAATGAGCATAAGAGTGTTTTTGTTCTTGAGAGAGACCTATAGTAAGGGTATAGTAAGGGTTAATACTATTACAGTAAGTACCTGCACAAAATTTTCAACATCATAAAGTCAAAGTCAAAATTATTTATTTCCATAGGATGTTATTACATCACTTAGATCCTCCATCATAATGTTTACAGTAACCTATGCAAAAAATAACTCAGGAAAGTTGCTGGCTGTTTTGAAGGGTATTTATTACCAAAATGGTAAAGCCACAGGGTTCAGGATGTCGCGGGCGCCTAGTTACCGATGGAGACGGTGCTCTGAACCTGGTACACATATACACAACCCAAATATCTCATTCACACCAATACATCATATAAAATTCCAAAGTAGCACAAAAGCGCTGTAGCAGCGGATTTACGGTCCCATGCAAAAACATAGTAGTAGTAATAATAAATGTTTCTTAAATTACTTACTCATTTTTTTTTTTCATTCAAATAGGGCAAGACCCGTCAGAAACGGTATTCCCACCCTTGACGAAATCCGTTATTTACCATCGTTATAAAAATATCCGAAAATTTACCTTGACCTTTGAATAAAACCTATCTGGGAGTGGATAAGTTTCGAATTTAAGATATTTTACATTAAGGTATTATCCTCACATTTTAGGTACAGAATTGTATGAAATGGCTTGGCTAGATAGTGAGTCGTCACAAAATCATACAGAACCAGCCACACACACACATACAAAAAACATTGGTAAAAACGAAATGAAGTATGCCTACGCAAACTGACAAAAAATTGTGCTCATTTCCAGATCATATTCTGCAGTGCTATTCTAATTAAATGTAATAAATCTCATGTCAGAACATTCCTGACTATAGTCTAGTTTTAGTGTATAGGTCTATTTTTGGTATAAAATAGAAACAGTAAACACAGTCAGTAAGCGATTAAATCAAAGCTTTCCCTAGAAATTTCCATGAATTTTTCCAACAATTTTCAATTGACGATATTTTATGTTTTAATTATGGAGCAATGTTTATTTAACCTTTTATGAATATCAAGCAACTATTTTCCATTAAATATCAAATACAAAATGTGAAGCAAAATAATTCAAGAAAACGGTGTTTATTTTTACAGTGGCCTATGTTAAGAACACTTCAGGAAAATGGCTGGCTGTTTGGCAGGGTCATGTATATTACCAAAATGGCCAATGTGCTACAGCTCTCTACTGGCCTTGTTCTAAAAAACACTGGGGATGCCGCGGGCGCCTAATCACCGACGTGGACCGTGCTCTGATCCGCTGGAACCTAGATCACAACCATCCACAACCTAAATATCTTATCCGCAACAACATTTTTTATAAAATTTAATATAATTGTATACAATAAACAAGCGTGAGGCAATGAAAGTTAGTTCAAGGGAGTCCGTGAACAGCCTTTGTGAAATAACCCTTATAATTAATAAAGAACGAAGAACCCTTATATTTACTGCAAGCCGAAAAGCATCATGACATTAGGTAAAACGAACCAAGGATGTACTCAAATTTGCTTGATTGAAGTTCAATTTAAATATGTCATAAGTGTGATGAGTGTCATAAGTGTAACAATGTTTAACGTCTTCCATAGTGACGACACGTGGTGAACCCTATTCCGAGTAAAAAGCTATTAATACACCTGTCTATATTCAGTAGGTAACTAATTCGAATTACATTCTTGCGTTTAGGTCGCACTTGAAAAACTGCATTAACCGGTAGTTTGCATTTGATAATTAGGAAAGTGTGTAAGTATATCGATGTAGTTTATAGTAAAAGTAACTATTTAGCATTATATTTATAAAGCTATGTAGCAGAGCTGCTATCCTACCTTCTCCTGCTATTTTGTTACTGGCAATCCAGTACTTTTTAGTACTGGCAGTTTCATCATCCATTTTCAAATTTCGAATCCATCCGTTTTGGTTTTGTCATTTTCATCAGAATTTCCTCACGCAAAGTTTTGTCTTGGTCCTGCAAAAAGCTCTCCACGGCATCCATCACCTCGTTATCGTCTTCGTACCTGTTTCCCCTTAAGTATTCTTTCAATTTGGGGAACAGATAAAAATCGCTAGGCGCCAGATCTGGTGAATAAGGGAGGTGGTCAACCAATTCGAAGCCAGCTTGCTGAATGGCAGCCATCGCAACTGCCGACCTGTGCACGGGTGCGTTGTCGTGATGAAACAGCACGCCCCTTCGAAGTTTCCCTCTCCTTTTCTCTTTGATGGCATTCCTCAACTTGGGAATTAAAGCTGCATAATATTGGCCTGTAATAGTGGTTCCACGCTCCAGGTAATCAATCAACAATATCCCTTTTGAGTCCCAAAATATTGAGGCCATAACCTTGCCAGCCGATGCCACGGCACGAAACTTCTTCGGGGTCGGTGATGATGGCCGTTTCCATTGCGAAGATTGCTGTTTTGTCTCAGGATCAAAATGATGGACCCATGTTTCGTCCATTGTTACGAAACGAGACAAAAAGTTCTCAGAATCTTCTTGAAACTTGTCCAACAATATCTTCGAAATGTCAAGTCGATTTTGTTTCTGACTGTCAGTTAACATTCTCGGCACCCATCTTGCGGAAACTTTTCTCATATTCAAAGATTGTTTCAATATGGATTGAATACTTCCATATGAAATCCCGTTTCTTGAATTAAGTATCGGATGGTAACTCTTCGATCGCTCAATACAATTTTCTCGACTTTCGCAACATTTTCTTGGGTGACTGACGTCGATGGACGGCCGCAACGATGTTCGTCTGCCGTGCTCGTTCTCCCTACTCGAAATTGAGAAGCCCACCTTGCGACAGTAGAATACGGCGGAGCAGACTCTCCTAATGTTGCCTCCAAATCGCAATGAATCTCTTGAGTCGTTAACTTTTTTAAACATAGGTATTTAATAACGGCTCGCACTTCGTTTTTCTCCATTTTCGAGAACACGTTTCGACACGAAGCAAACAAATGACTACATTCAGAAAAAAACAAAAGAGAATCGAAGATTTTTTTTCTTTATTAATATTACAAATATGTATCTGAGCTATGCCTGCCAGTATTTTTTTTTCTTACCAAGGAGTATGTCGTTCTCACTACTTTTTGATCCCTCCTCGTATTAACTTCTCAAAATCCAAAAGAAAACTCAAATATTTTTATTTAACAAATCAACCGGAATGTAATAACTTCAAAGCTATAGGTTTACATGATAATGTAAGATAAGATATTACAATATAATATGGCGACTCTCTAGCACAGATAAACCCTACAGGTTTGCGTGCTAGGATAATTTGCAAAAACTGTTTATTTTCATGTCAATAAATTATTTAAAGAAAAAAAACATTATTTTTATCGATAGTTGCATTTTGAAAGTGTTGTAAAATCTCCTCCTAATAAAAACCGTTTGTGCATCGATTTTGGAGTAACCAATTTTCTGCCACGCTACCACACTGCCACCTTATTGTGCGGCCAGCGGACCTAACGTGGCGCGGGCTTTTGGGCCACAGCGTAATATGAATAAAAAGGGGTCAACATTATTTTTCATACATGTATAAACCATATTCATACATGTATAAAGCATATACATTTTAGATATTTGTAATAGATATAATCTGTAAAATTAATAATCTAGTAGTAGTATGGATTCATCATCACATTAATATTATAAGTGTGGAAATATATTTGGATGTTTAGATGTTTGGATGTTTGTTCCGCCTTCACGCTTAAATGGAGGTAGATTGTAACCTGGATTAACACGTAGGATGCTTTTTACGGGAAAAAGTCTTATTCCCACGTAATCTTACACAAAGAGAGCATAGCCGCGGGCGGAGCGCTAATTCAGAATAATATTTCAAAGTATTTTTTGTAATTTTGTGGGTTTAAATTTATATATCTATTACATCCATGGAGCGTAGCATATTAGGTGTGAAAAGGACTGATCGAGTCAGTAACGTCACCCTACGCTCTAAAACTGGCATAACGGATGTCGGGATGAAGTCCGCGCGGCTGAAGTGGGATTGGGCAGGGCATGCTGCTCGTATGCATCCTGATAGATGGGCGAGGATGACCACAGATTGGTTGCCAGACAATGGCCGCCGACGAAGGGGTAGACCCCGGACACGTTGGCGAGATGACCTGGACACGTTTCTGACAGAGTGGCAGACGGAAGCTAAAGATCGTGAACGGTGGAAAAATAGAGGGGAGGCCTTTGCCCAGCAGTGGGACACATTACAGGCTACATAAAAAAATTACATCCATATTATATTACTTGTCTCTTAAAGGATTGTAATTACCATTGTAATTATTGACATACCTATAACTTTAACTGCTTATTAAAATTAATAGTAGGTGCCTACTTATGTTGTTTTTGTACCTATATATCTCCTTACAATCCTTCTGTATGTAATAATTTTATTACTTATTGATAAAGTAATACTGGTTGGCAGAATTTGTTAATTATATAATTATATTTTTCAGGAGCGTTTTCGGTTCCTAAACTGGTAACAAGTTCGAAAAAAAGTTCAAATAGAAAAACATTGGACTCCAAGGCGGGCAACATGGCAAAAACACACGTCGTAGCAATAGTGCAAATATTTCTGGCAATACTCGTTGTGGCACTTAACGCAATCAAAGATATAGTACAGACGTCAGCAAAATTTGTAGTGATGACACTTAAAGCAATTACAAGGATGACGCAGATATTACTAACTATAGTGATAATGGCACTTTTATATGTGAAAGAGATAACACAAATAGTGCTGGCTACTTTAGTAATGATACTTGTAGAAGTTAAGAAAATGGCACAGAATCTATTGAAAATCGTACTGGTGTTACTTATTGCTATGAAAAACGTGACTCGAGCACTACTGATTCGTAGTAATCGTAGCAATGATACTCAGAAAGTTGAAAAAGATAATACTAGTAGCACATATAATGAAACCACTCTTTGTGTCAATAAAGATGGTAAAGATGTTAAACAAAAATGTTCTTAAATATATTATTACAATGTTAACTAAGGTATTTCTAGGTTAATCAAAATTTAATTCCAAGCTTTTGAGTTATAATTTAGACTCTGCTGAGACGAGCACAATGTCATAGTTCGTTTAAAAGCAAAATTACTTTATATAGGATATCAAGCATATGTTCTAGATACAGTTTCCATTTTACAGACTATAAGTATATTTTGACTAAAACACAAAAAGGGAAACCGATGATAAAATTGGGCAACTCTACGTTCCGTATACAATCTTCAAGAGGAACACATACGAGATGGGTCTGCTCGACACACTGTGGCTGCCACGCTGTTGTGCACACGATCCACGGTACTATTGTTATGATCAAAAATAAACACAACCACTAAATTTACTTGTTGTAATAACGTGGCGTGGTGTGATGATGAAAAGAAGCAAATAAAGTGTGATTTGTACACAATTTAGTTTAAATTGTAATAATCGATCCGAATGTGATAATTTCATAATGATTGAAATTAGTTGCAGATTTGTTTTATACAAAGTTATGTGACTGTGAATTATATATTTCCTAAACAAAAAAATAAAAATTGTTTAATTTAATTTTACAGCAAATATTTAAATTTTGCACTCCTTACTGTAAAACTCATCTTTCCAACTTCGTGGAACTCGTTGCCTACTTTCGTGTTTCCAGAGAACTATATAATTCTAGCCTCTTCAAAAAAAGAATTAATAGTCGTCGGCATAGAATTAGTCTTCGACATTATCATCGGTTTACATCAGCTGAGACAGAGGTCAAAGGCAAGCCTATTCGTTGTAAAAAAAGAGTGACAACACGTACAATTTTAAAGTACAAAAAATAAACTATTTTTAATGTAGCTAGTACAAAATATGTAAATGAAACTTTTGTCATGTTCCGAAAGACAAGTGTTTTTATGTATGTGTTATATTTTAGTCAGTTTCAGTCGTAACTCATTTACGAGCATCCTGCTCGTGCTATTATTTACTTAGTTGTTACTTGGTAACGTAGACGTACTCGTTTTGTTGTTGTAACTTATACTAAGTTCTTTATACCTTGCCTTTTAGCAAAATTTGTTACTTCACGTCGTGGCGGACGCATGATAAGAGTAGGTGGTCACAACTTCTGCATCCAAAGTGTGATTGGATCCAAATCTAGATGGGTATGCACAAGGCAAACAAACATGAAATGCCGCGCGGCCGTGATCACCATTGATGACGAAATCATCAAGATAAATAACGAGCACACCCATGATCCATTACACTAAAAGACTCTAATTAAAGGCTATAATTTTGTTCCACAAATTTTCAGGATTCTTGTATTTTTTAACTATTATTTTTTGACTTCGTCAGCTGATTTTGTAAGAATATTTTTTTTTTGAAATGGGAAAAGTTGTAAAACAAGAGTTGTTCATCAGGCTTATCTATAGACTGAATCGCCATTTAACAGGATTTGCGTTTTTTAGTCAAAACGTTGTATATAATAGTACAGTAGAATTTAATTAACCCATAGTATGCATTACTATCAAGTAGGTATGTTTAATTTGTTTTTGGGCTGGAGGAGATTGCTACCTCCATATTTACAGAACGACGACGCTATTTCTATTTTTGATCATACTATTCAAAATTATATGTGTAATTGAAGTTGAAATATTTATCTGCGGTTTTGTGTGCTTATATTTGATCAACTTTAAATTAATAAATTGCATAATAACTGTTATATCTGTGAAATGTGGTTCTAGAAATATAATGTCGTTCTTCTAATAAAAATAAATAACGGAAATTAGATAGTGTTAAAATAAAAGGTCCCTTGTAAAGAACTGGAGACAGTCTGAAAAAAAGATAGTCTCAGGTTTTTTAACCTTTACATATCTTACCATACTAGAATTGCGATAATTTGTTTAAATATCTTTGATAATGAATAATATTTTTTTATTGGTAATTTGAAACATTCTGTATATTACCGACTCTTATATTTTTCAGCAACATTTACTACGTCTCGTCGCGGAAAACAACTGTTACAAGTTGACAAGTACAAATTCTACGCTCAACTGAAGTCCTATCCCAAAACTAGATGGAGGTGTTGTAATAGATATTGTCACGCAGTAATATATACCATCGATGGTGAAATAATTAGGGTCAATAATGAACACAATCATTAACTTCATAACTTGTTAAATCTACAATGTGCAATAAAGAAAACGCTGTGTTGTTTTGTTAGAGAAATCAGTTAGATTGGTAACATTTCATACTTCCGAATAGTTTTTACCCGAATTTTAATAGGTCGAAAACGTTTCACAGAATTTGTAGCTCCCATTTGTATTATTTTCCAGAACATCATAATCCTATAAATGCATTAACCAGAAGTATCATTTCCCAGAAGTATCATTTTTCATTTTTTAAATAAGTAACGAAAAAATGTTTCGTCTTGAAAATAAGTCAAAATAAAAATCATTTTAAGTCCAATCACGTGATTAGATCCGCTAAACCAGTCTTAAAACAATAAAATCTTCCAACACAAAAATATATTTTTCCATCTATCATCCATTGTTGTATTTTTTGTAGTCTGCCGAATAATATTGTCTCAAAGACGCAAGCCTATGTTGCAAATTGGAGCGTATACTTTCTACAAGAAACAAACTAATGTCGGAGCAAAGAAGATCAGATGGGTGTGCTCCTCCCATCATTGTAAAGGCTGTAAAGGACAAATCTACACGATTGATAACCAAATTGTCAGTTTGAAAAATGATCACAACCATTAGAAACTTACTTGTCGAACTACTTACTATAAAGCACCACAAATATATCAAGTTATATTATCAATGTTGTATTATTGTAAATACGTTAAATCGTACAGTAGTCATTCAGTAGAATGAAATTATGTTTTGTCTATATAAGCTTGTCGCATAAATAACACAAAACATCTCGGGTGGGTGGCCCATGAAACTGAACAAACAACTTTTTTTTAAATGCGTCCTCGTGACCGAGCGGTCCCAGCCACGTGTTTGACTTTACGTATTTACGACGTATACGATACGTTATAAGACGTATACTTTTCGTTACATCGTCGTCGTCCGCTCGAAAATTGATCGACCATACGTCTTTTTTAGCATATACGAGCAAAAACCCACATTTACTTGGTTATTCGAGAGGACATGCTCGATTCGACTTTTCAGCTAAAATGATAAAAAAAACACGTCTTTATTTCATCTCCTCGAGTAACCAGGTATAAACGGTTTTTTTATGTTTTTGCTAAAAAGGGGTATCGATTTTGCCACTCTTCAAGATATAACAGAAAGATAAGATGATAACAGAAAGCCCCGCGCCGCCGCCGCCGCCCCTGCTTCACGTGTAAACCATGCGTGGACGCATACTCTATATTTCGAGTTTTACGCGCTAATTTATGTCTGATGAAGTCTTATTTTCGCAGTTGAGTACCTTAAATCGAAACACGGCAACACATTAATGCGAGTGGGAGGGTTCGTGTTCCGCAAACAAACATGTAACGGGCCCAAAGCACGTTGGTTATGTTCCACGCATAGCTACAGAGGTTGCACGGCGAACTTACACACAATATGCGACGAGATAGTCAAGTTGAAGAACGTACATAATCACGAAATACCTTCACAAATCAAAAAGTAATTATTTTTCGACTGGACTACAGTTCGTGCGCAATCTGAATGCAGCTCTGATGTATGTGACTACTGACACGAATGCAGTCATATCGCGCGCAGACTAATCACACTATATAGGTATTATAAATGTGAAAATATATTTGGATGTTTAGATGTTTGGATGTTTGTTCCGCCTTCATGCTTAAAGTACTCAACGGATTTGGATGTTATACCCTGAATTACCACATAGGATACTTTTTACGGGAAAAAGTCTTATTCCCACGGGAAAATGATACACAACGCGAGCGTAGCCGCGGGCGGACCGTAGTATCTTACTCGTATAAACGTAGATGTTCATCAACGTCATTTACATAAATTGTTTGTTAGCGTACATCACTCTGTTTAGCTTAATTACATTAATTTAAAAAGTTCAATGTGCTCTCTATCACGAACAGTAAACCTGGAAATGGATAGTCTAATATTTAATCTACACTCCGTTTGACCGCTAGTTTGACATAAATATTAATGATAAATTAAGCAATTTATGTATTATATTATGTGGCTGTTTGTCTTTATAAATAAATACAATAAATACTCCGGTTGCGTCCGGTTGCCCGAGGCGAGCATTGCCCTATCAGCAATTTCAGTAGCAATCTAAGATTTCTAATGATTAGGTACCATAATAATTTGTTAAACATTTAATTGTGCATTTTAGTAGTTAAACATCAGTCAAGTCAACTCTATATCTGTTTTATATTTTTAGAGCATTACTGCAGGTTATAGCAAGTATTTTTTATTTCAATATAAAACCTAAAATAAATATTATTGGACGTTTTTTCATCCCCTAACAAGAATGACATCGTAAAACACTTAACCAAAATAATTACATAAATATCGTAATAAATAATTATAGCCGGTCTAATCGCAATGTGCCTTTGTTGAGTAATTACGTATTCTTTTTTATTTTTTTCTTGTAGATATAGGCTGTTCTGTGTTGTGGTCACAGAAAGGGAAGCCATTGCTAAAAATTGGTACACACACATACTACAAGAAAAAAACGATCGGACCCAAGACGAGATGGTTCTGCTCCACGCATCACAATAAAGGCTGCAAGGCTAACGTGTATATGGTTGACGACGAAATAATTAGTGTAAAAAACTGTCACAATCACTAACATAATTTGAAAAGTGGATTAAAAATGTTTCTTTCATGAATGCGAGCTTTAGACTAAATACTTTTTAAATTATTATTATGTTTTTGACAATGTATAAACTCAATTAGTGCATGTAATACTTTTTTATTTCAATAGAGGACCTAAAAGAAATATTATTGGACGTTGTTTTTCTTTCCCTAATAAGATTGACATTGTAAAACACTTATCCAAAACTATTTCTTAGAAACGGAGTACACAATAAAAGCGGTCTATTCGCAATATTACTAAATTGTTTTTGATGCTGGTTCTTGTAGATACTGTCTGTTCTATGTTGTGGTCACAAAAAGGGAAGCCATTACTAAAAATTGGTGCACACACATACTACAAGAAAGTTACGGTAGGAGCGAAGACTGGATGGTTCTGCTCCACGAATCACTACAAAGGCTGCAAGGCAAATGTGTATATGATTGACGGCGAAATAGTTAGTGTCAGAAACTGTCACAATCATTGACAAAACCGTAAATGCGGATTATATTTTTTCTTTTATTAATACATTTATTTCACAACCATGTTGTAAAATTAGAATAGTAATAAAGCAATAACTGTTCAGAATTTAAATGATTTAATTTAAAAATATGAATACCATCATTATCACGTGCACAATGGTGATTTCAAAACAAGGAGAGTAACTAATAGGATGATAACTAGACCTTAGTTTCAAAATTGCCTTATCGGGTTTTTTCCTGTTTTAAAAGATTAAAAATAAAGACTGCGTTTGTATATTTGGTATGTTTTTGAAGTTAACAATACGAACTAACCGACCTTTTGTCACTAACAAAATTAAATCACGATTGTATTGAATATTCTAAAACTGCTCTATGTTAAAACTGTCTACTACGTTGTTACAGGTATTTCCTCCGTTCCCTTCATCATGGTAAAATCTCGACAGGGGAAACCAATGATCCAGATTGGCAATTACACATATCGTAAGAAGACGTTGTTACTAAACAACAAAATATTGTGGGTGTGTTCAACAAACTATTGCAAGGGATGCCCGGGTGTCGTATATACGATTGAAAATATGATTGTTGGGTGTAAACTTACTCACCGTCATTGATGTTTACAATATTATGCGTATTGTATGGTTTCAAAAGAAGCAGAGGGTGCCCAGGAGATATTAGAGAGAAACACACAAGTAGTTGATACGTAGTATAATGTAAGACTGAAGTACAGAGTACAAAGCTATGCTAACTTATGTAATTGCTTAAATACTATATTATTGCAAACACAAGCAATATACGTCGTGACGTAGTTGGTATCGCGAGCACCACTACAATACTAAGTTGGAACAATATGGCGTCTAAGATGTCTTTTTCATCATCTATTATATAGTAAGACTTAAGTAGTACCACAAAATAAATAATTCAGGATGTTTATTTTTATTGAATGAATGAATGAATATTTATTTCTCAAGAATATGGTTTTTACATAGGTCTTATTTAGATAATTACATCCATCATACTCTGCTTTTAAACAAGCATGAAGCACAAGCAAGAAACAGTATTCAATCGAACATGCTGAAACGCAGAGAAATACATTCTCCACTTTTGATCTACATTGTCAATTTAAGACTAAACTGTGACTAGACTAGTATGGTTTTGACCTTTGGGTAATATAAGTAAACATTTTCAAGAGTTAAGTCCCTTGAAGTAACGTATTTGTGGGTGGTGTGGCGTTGTTGTAAGTGTAGTGTAGTGTTTTATTCGTTGCTTCTAGTATATTCTATTACTTGTAGTTCAGAATGAAACCAATTTATGTTTAATTTGGTAAATAAACGCATTTATGGAAGAAAAAGGTTAATTCAAACTATTTTTGAACACAACGTACTTATTTATTTTTGTTAAAATAACTAGCTTTGATTTTCATATTTTCTCTCTTTTTGTTACCTACCTATATTTAATTCTAATTAGTTGGTTAGTCACATTTTTTCTCGTTTATTTAGTTCCAAATTTTAATCCACTATGATCATTTAAATGTTTGTTACTTTGTAATTATATAGTATCTTGTTCTTCTTTAGCCACACTTATGACGTCACGCCGTGGAAAGCCACTGTTATGTGTGCAAGGGTACACTTTCTGCATTCAATTAAAAATGGAGGAAAGACTCGTTGGACCTGTTCAACGCACCACTACAAAGGATGCAAAGCAGTCATTTACACATTCAAAAACGAAATCATCAAAATGAGGAATGAACACATACATTAGAAAGAAAGAAAGAAATTTATTTGCAGTACACAAAAACATACATAGACAGAAGTTATAGAAGAAAGAAAAGTATAACAAAAAAGGGACAGATCGTATCGCCATACGCCACGCCGCCACTACAGTAACACACAAAGGAGCACAATGGCAACCCGAGCATGTCCTGGTAGGGCAGTGTTCACTCCAGTCGCGGCAATGATTTAACCGTACAGCAACTGATGTGAACCTTCCCAGCAAAAAAAAAAATATGTACACAACTACGGTATGTTTTGCGCACCGCAAAGGGGCTCCAGCTCGGCATAAGTTGCATTTAAGTACCAACTAAATAAGCACTAAAATTCAACGCTGTTTTTCAGCTATTAAACAGCATTAAACGCATTTATGTATAGTTTATTTGTCAATTTGTCAATGCTTACCCGATATATAATATTCAACATAATAATATTTGTCATATGAAGAAAATATTTATTTTCACCACGATGTATTTAAGGTAGTTTTCTATTATTTTCTGATAAATTGGATTTTTTTAATATAAGAGTAACACGGCACTGATCCTATATAATATCGTATTGTGTAATAAAAATGGTATCATAATGATAAAACGTTATTGTTTTCGGCATAGTCCGAAGTATTTTGGTAGACAAGTAAACTATTTAACAGACTTCCCTTGCGCCATTGACATCGGCGGTCTTTCAGCCTGAGCAAACTCAACAATGTCATCTGACGCTCTCTTTTCTGATATAATATGAATTTTTGCAGTAAGCACTGAGAGATCACAGCGAGGCAAAATGCTAATGAGGGTTGGCTCATACACGTACAATTATAAGCCTGATTCTAGAAGATTTGACGCCATCAAAACCAGGTGGACCTGTTCCACTCACCACTCCAAGGGCTGCAGAGCTGCCCTCTATGTTGTGGGTAGCGAGATAGTCCGCATCAAAGGAGTACACAATCATTAAAACTATAAGGTGTTAACAAATTAGATCCAAATATTTTAAGGCCAGGTTATACTTACATGTAAGCATTACATTTTACTGTTAATAAATATAATGTATGACGATAAAATTACTAAAAATAAGATAATAATAACCTAAATATATAACCCACCCTTAAAATATTTGGAACTAATTTGTTAACACCCTATGTTAACACACTTTATTGACATAAAAACAGACGTATTAAAATACAAGTTAAAATAAGAAGGTGAACAGCTCAACAGGCAACAGGCAGGAAGGATCATCATCAACAGCTCCTATACGATTCTACCGAGGGGCTCGAGCCTACCCTGCATTAGGGCGATCAGGCCTTAGTCAACCACGTTGACCCAGGTGGATGGGATTTTGGGTGGCTGGCTGGAAGGATACTTGACATTTATTTCTGAAGATAAACTGTGATTTTGAAGTTATGGTTGTAAAGGGTATATTTTTTGAAATATTTTCTAGTAATATAAAATAATTGTCAAAAATAAAACCGTGTGGTAAAGGTGTGTTATTAGCAATATTTGTAAGTAATTCAAATGATTGTTATGAATAAAACAGTGTATTCCATTGCGCACTTCCGTAAATTATTTACAAAAAGTAATGGAATAACTGTAGAATATAATAGAAAAACGTTTATTTAACGAGTACGAGTATTTCTAGTTTTGTTCTTAAAAGTTTACAAACACGAACGCATTAGAATTTATTGAATAGAATATTGTTGGTATGTTATGTACATTTTGATACTATATTGAATTAATTAATTTATGAAATAAATTTTGATATGACATTCATGTGTATTTAACTTGAAGGAGTAGCAGTTGCAGTTATTTGCGGGGAACCTCCAGTAACTGCTTCCCACTGATTAAGTACCTACCTATATATTTAAGTCAATATTGTCCTATTCATTTTTGAAAACTCCTAATATTCCTTGGACATTTTTATTGAATTTAATATAAAATTTCAGTGAAATGGAAGAGGTCAAACCGTGGAAAGATGCTCATCAGCATGCAGGGCTACAATTTTAGCGTGCAGCGGACGATAGGGCCGAAGACAAGATGGCAGTGCTCCTCTCATCACGGCAGGAAGGGCTGCAAAGCGTTCCTACATACCGTCGCAGACGAAATCATTTTGTTTAGCAATGAACATAATCACTAATGTATTCTCATGGTATATTAATATACTTCGCTTAGTCGTTTGGTTACAGCTACAATGAGGAAATTGGACGACCTATTACATACTGCTCTCACAAAAAATAGTTCTTAGAAGACCTACCACTGTTGTTATCAGCTCTAAACGTTCTTAACTAAATGAAATTCTAACTCTAACCAAACTATTTTGTCATAAATACATAAGCTGATAGCAACAATAACAAACTAAGTTGAGTTATTTATTAAGTAACAAAACTACTTCAGCTTGAGCAGGGAACTTTTCGATTGTAGGTCACGTTATTAATTAAATGTGAAAGTCAGTCACTACGACTGATAACTTAATTGGGACCTAGACATATACCTATACAATCGTCGTGAAATAATAACAGGCGAAGCACATTGATATACCATGTTATTTACTTAGTGTTTTCACAAACTTTTTTACTCGTTTACCATCAACTTAAAGTGCCTACTCACGATATAATTTAGTGTACAACAGAAAAGAATGCATATGTGCGAAACTATTTTCCCTTCGCAAGCTACCTCGTATAACTACCTACCTTTCTGTTGTACAAGTGATTTTATCGCAGATAGTTTTATAGCTGTAGATGCTAGACTTAGGTGTTTCCCGAAACCTCATCTTGAAGCCCGTTACACACAGCGTTGAAATTATTATGATAGTAAGGATCAACTAGACCTGCTTGCTAACAATGTGTTTGAAAATAGCGGCCGGGCATTAGGCGATTTGCTACTTTGCTTGACCTCTATTTACAGACAAAATATATAGGACGAGAGGTCTTGCTGGTCATTTGCCAGATGTAAGAGTCGGATTTCCACATCGAGTCCCTTGGAACCATCATCGCATGCAGATCATCGCTTTACCTTTATTTTATTTTAACTTAATATAACAAATCTACTTGAACGAACGAAAATATGTCAGACATGTTTACTTGTTTTCGTTTATAGTTATTATTTGGATACTAATGTTAATACTTATTGTTTATTAATCCATGAAGTATTATGAATTCTAAAAAAATATCATGTAACGTTTATCATTTAACTTACTTACTTGTAATTATTTTTAACGTTTTTCATCTTTGATTTGATATTGTTCAATACTCCATGTATTGGAATGATGTCCAATTATTATGTACAATTATAATTTTAATCATTCAGATGTTTTTTAGATTAATTTGTATTTTGCACGCATAGGTTAAGCAGATTTTGTAGGGACTTTACTAACAAACTAACAACTTTGTACCCAAAATCATGAGAAAATAAACTGTTTTTACGAATAAAAGGTTCTTATTTTCTTTTTATTATGCAATATACCGTAATTTGATGTTCTTATAATTTTAGACCGAAAGAAACTAGTGTCCCATCCATTACGGTACTTCATCGGCAAAATACGATTCAAATTGAAGCATTGCTCAAGTAAAGGAGAACTATACAATAATGTTATTGCTATGCGTACTATTTTTAAATCCTTCTTAAAGTTTTTGTCCTTACACAATACACAGTTCGTATTAGGTGACATTTTTGTAATTTTCTGTGACGATCACTACGTCCATAATAGGGTACACGCTCTTTAAGTATAAGGAATTTAAAAACACTACCAGCACAACACACTACTTGAAAAAGTGCCGCACATAATCTGACAACGACATTATAATCCATTCTGTGGATTTTTTTTACAAACACATACCGTTTTTCGTTTGGTAAACATAGGATCACCTTAGATATCATTGTTTGCGGTTATCTTTAGCTCTTAATTTTTAACGAATGAAATATGTTTTCTTTTGAAGTAATTTTCATCAAGAGTCGTCGCGGGAATGACTTGTTGAGCGTTGACGGGTTCACCTTCAGTGTGCAGTCGAGGAAGGGACCACGGAAAAGATGGGTGTGTTCCAGCCACAACAGCAGGCAATGTAGAGCCAAGGCCCACACTGTCGATGGAAAAATCGTCATGATTGACAACACCCATCCCCACGCACCTCTCCCCAGAATAATAAAAGCAGAAGCGATATCTGATTCCGCCTTCGAAAGAGTCAATGAAGAATTTAGTTACCAAGAGAGAAAACGCAGAAGAAAGAAGAAAAAGAATAAGTGGACTCGTATTAAGCGTGGAGGAAAAGATCAGCGTTTCAAAAGTGACAGTTTGTTTACTAATCTGTTGATACCTATTGTTAAACATGAATGAAAGTGTATTTAAAAAACTGTTTTAGATGTAAATAGGTAATAGTGATTTAAAATAACTGATGTGATTAAAAATATATATTTCTGGAAATTGTGAATTTCTCCTCTTATAAGTAATTCTTTCATAACAGCATCGAACGCTGAAGTTTTATTGACATTCGCAACATGAGACACAGGTTCAGACAGTTACGTATCAGAAGTTATTAAACTATTTCGCCTATTGTCACCTATCTATGGTCAGAACATAGGTAGCTGCCAATATATATTTGACTTAGTTAAAACAATTAAGGTCCTGTTATTTTATTTTGTTATTATAGACAGTTTTAAATGTAGAAATATTCAAATTGATAAAACAGCCATTGAAAAAAAAATAGTAATGTGACGCGGCACTTTCTCAAAGAACGAAGCTGATGTTTTTTTTGTTTTCCGTGTTTAGATTCGAAAGCATTTGCCACATTCTTAAGCTCTACATTTAGTTTAACTTAGAATTGTATTTTAACTTGAGTACTGCGTTTCAGATGTGCCAGAGTTCAAGCAGTTCCGTGGAGCGACCATCATCACGGTGGGCGGCTACCGGTTTAATCGTCATCGTTTCGGTGTCACGAAGACCAGATGGCACTGCGGGAGTCACCACAAGCGTGGCTGCCACGCAGCGCTCTGGACCATCGAGTCTCAAGTGGTCAAGTGCAATAACGTACACAACCATCCGCCTCCGACAGAACACTATGTGAATGACAATATGTTGTTATACAATTAGTAGCGAGGTGTTTCCTTTGTGCTTTGACATGGGCTTCTTCAAGGGGCGAGTATACAGGGCTCTCAAAGGCTGGCAACGCGTTGGCAACCCCCCTGGTGTTGCGAATGTCCATGGGCGACGATGACCACTTACCACCACTGCGGCTCGTCCGCTCGTTTGCCTGCTTAAATAATATAAAAAAAAGTCTCTCCCTGCGACTTAAGATGTTTTCCTTACTAGAAAGTAGTTTGTGTATAATCTAGTCTTCTTCAACGTGTGCATTGTATGTAAAGTCGACAAGTGATCTCACGAACCCTAGTGTAATCCGGTATGAATAATAGCTACTCTATGCATTATGCATAGATGTCAGCCGCTGGCTCAGGTGGTTTCACATTTTCCCATCGTAATTTTTTTGTCGCGGTTAAGAGAAGTTAATTATTTGTCCAACTTCCTATCAAGGCCAATCAAAACACTTCCTGGTTTTTTTGCCTTTTCCCACATACTTTTTAATATCCCCTCTTAATTATTTAGGAGTGGTTTCATTCTATGGGCGGATTATAGCGGAGATGTAATGTAGCGTTTAAAAAGATGACTGTTTACTTCAAAATATCACATGAAAGTTCTTCAAATTAAAAGTAAAAATAAAATAAGTATTGCGTTTCTTCATTTTTAAATGTGATAAGTAATAGACATTGAAGCTTAAATCAATAAGTATATTAGAATTAAACTTGCTGTATCTTTTTACGTCATAATAAATAACATGGTTATACATACATGGATGTTATGTTACATATCATGAGTGTAAGAATCCTATGTTCTACCTTTTAATTAGGTATGCAAATATGAAATGCTTAAATAAAACATCAGTCAAACCTAGTTATTATAACATCATAAAGTTCAATCAAGACCTAAAGATATAACCATTATAGCATTATAAACACATAAATGTATTATTTAAATTCAATGTATTCCTTGATTGAGTAAAAAACATCTTTCCTTCAGATAATTCGTTACAATTCTTTTAAACTTAATTTAATTTCATCGGGTAATTTATAGTATATTTTAATGCACATGTTACCGATACAATAAAGTAAAAAAAAAACTAAAATAAAAAGCTGATTGTTGCTTATCGTTTGGTCACATTCGTAGGTACTAAACAAAATCTTTTGGACTTTTTAGTGTAAGCTAATAATATACGATATCTTATATTTAAAATTTTCGATACAATTCCAGATGGCATTGTATTGATGTCTTCTCAGGCTATATGTTTTACAAAAATGCATGTCTCTCCCGGGTTTAATACTCGATGGCGACGCCGCCAATTGCCACGGTATAATCTTGACTATCGATGATGAAGTCGTCAAATCAAACCTGAATCATATAATATAATAATAGTCATTCTCATAATATAATAATAGTCATTCTCTATAAATACAACGAATGTTTTATAACTTCCAAGATGTTATAGTAAATTGTCAACCAAGGGGTGAAAGCGATCATTTACACCCGATGTATTTTGGCGCACGAGCGTAGCAAACACTCTGCTTTTCATCTCAGTTGCGAGGAAAGAAAACAAAACAGTTGGAAAAAAAAATGGGCTACATGCCGTACGCGCCATATTAGTACACCGCATCGTTTTGTCACACGAGTTCCGTACGGGAGATCGAAATGTTTTTGATAGACCCAATGATATTTGATATATCCCTTGGGATGTAAGTTGGATTTACATCCTTTCTTTCGGGTCATTATTGGACTAATTTCAGAGCATGAGAAATGAAAAGTTACTTATATCGTAATACCATTGCACTGAGCAAAGCCATCTCGCAGTACTTCATTTCTAAAAGGTTCCTGATAGCACGGTTTATATTAGACAGCAAGTTTGTTTTTTATTATTAGTTTTTTTTTTAAAGATTATAAAAATAGCACCTCTACTAGTTGCCGTGTTCGTAAACAATGTACTGTGACTTGTACGTACATGTGTGGTGATATTAAATAAATTGTTATATACATTTTTATTTTCTATTTCTTGATACATTATACGAATATTTGTTCTAGTAGGTAGTAAGAATAGTCTTTATGTAGATTTGCTGCATTCATTGCATCTTCTTCTAATTTCACGTTCGTTCAGGGTATTAATCTAAATAAATTTTGCAGAACCTGCAGAAATTTCAAAGTATACTGGATCTGTGCAGCCTGCAGACGAGATGTGTAAGCTCGAAATACCTATAGAACCTGGTCAAACTACCAAACCCGTAATACCTTCAGAGCCACAACCACCAAAACCTGAATATCCTAAATCTGCAAATCTTACGGAACCGAGAACAATGTGGTCGAAGAAAGCAAAACGTGAAATGTTATATTACAAGTCATTCAAATATGTCCTCCATTCAAGATTCAGTGGTTCCGCTGTATGGACGTGTGCCACTCATAAAGACGTGGGATGTAAAGTACATTCTTTGAGTGACGACACGAAACCTTGCGGGGAATCACTCGGCGGCAGTTGGCACGATAAACCGCACAATCACCCGCCTCTATCAAAAGGAGTTTTAAAACTTTTCGAAGCGGATGAAGTGCCTAGAGACGTATGATTTTTTTTTTTTTTTTTACTTGGCCCTTATGCTTGTGTCGCAAAATCGACGTATCAAGCGTAACAGAACTTTTGGGGGAGCGGAAGGCAAGACGAATGAATATCGCTCAAAGCATTTTTTTACTTTATTGCATTTTGTCAAGGTTTTTTTAAAGTGATGATTATTTTCTGCACTTATTTAATAATGCCGGAAGCTATTGCGTTTGGTTCTTAAAATGAAGCTATTTGAATTTTTGCTCAAACGTAAAGTTTTTCTTTGTATAAATTTTTTTTTACTTACATAGTTCCTGATACGTACTAGAAGTTTTATTAATGTTTTTTCATTGATACGTTTATTACTTATGGATAATTGTTAAAAGTTATTTTTCAATATTTTGGTTACTTTTAGTTTATTTTGGGTTGGTGTTTTAACTTTATTTGCCACCGAAGACGTCTTATTTTTGTTTATATAATAATGAATGTGATTTTTTTTTTGGTTGACCTAGTTACTCGGGAGTACTAAACTCGGGAGATAATTTCAAGATTTTGTTGTTTTGTTTTTTATTACTTTTTTAATTTTCTAGATTTCGTCTTTATTTTGATAATTAAACTTGTATTCCTTAGCTTTCTATTATGTTATGATTTTATTTCCATAACTTAAACCATTATTTTAGAATTAGATAGTATAAACTGGTAGTAATTAGATAGTATAAAATCACAGATTTAAACTTCAACCGAGAGAGTATAAAACCTACCTACCTATATATAAGGTATATTATTACAACTCTGGTATAAACGGTATAGTCAACAATACTGGTCAAATTGCACTTTCTTTTGCAAAAAGTAAGTCAAAGCCACGCCAGACTTTCTTTGAAGTTAGTCAAATAAAGCATTATCTCTAGCTAACTAGCTAGTGGTAGCTCAGCCCTCCGGTGATCTTTTTGACTGTACGTGATTCATTATTTTTAGGTTCCGAACCTGTATTCACAACGACCCAACGAGGCGCTCGTTTGTTGATGATGTCCGGCAACAAGTACCGCGTTCAAAGAGTCTCCAGTGGCAACAAGATTCGTTGGTGGTGTGTCGCCGTCAATTGGGGCTGTAAGGCCGCCGTCCACACTATAGACGATGAAATCGTCAAATACAATAATGCGCATAATCATCCTCCTAATTATTAGTATTCGGTAACAAACTGACCTAGTGGTGCTTCGCTGTTTTTATGACTTCTTCCGTGCTCGCCATTGATAATCTTCTACCGTCTTACTTGCTCCATCCCACTTTAGGTGGGGTCGGCTCTCCTAATCATTCTGCGCCACGCCATTCTGTCGAGGGTTGTCGGATCGGGTAGATTATTATCCTTATAAGTTTCGTCATGCTGGTCCACCATGTTGACGGCGGGCGTCCTCTGCCTCTCTTTTTCTCCGGCAGGTTCAGAGCTCTCTTCACAACATACTCCTCATCCCTACGCATCACGTGGCCGTACCACCTCAGACGGTTTTCTGTGAGCTTTTCGGGATTGATAATCTTCTATATAAGAATGAATTCATGAATTAGCTTAATACAGAGAGTATTTTGACCAGTTGTCCTTCTATCAATCGCAGCTGCATGATGTTATCCAATAAATATTTTTTAATAAATTTTGTTTTTGTTGGTTCTAGAAATCCCATTATTTGTATTTCTACGCTATCTGAAAACTATGCTACTAGTAGTTTTTGAGGATATTAGTAAAGAACTACTCAGATTTATCTTATTACAACTAAATGGTAAAGACGTACCTCATCTAACTTTTAAGTAAGAATATAGTAAAAAATGACGCGTTGTTCACGCGTGCAAGATAACATTGTAACGTTTGTTTCAGAATACGACGATGGTCCGAAGTTCTTCACGTCGGAGATCGGCGCTCGGGTGATGCGTCTGCGCGGGTACTGCTACACGCGCCATTCGGTCTGCTCGTCCAGGGTCAAGTGGCTTTGCGCAGACAGCCGCGCCCAGGATTGCCACGCCCTCATCACCACCATCGGCCGCAGCATCGTCGACAAGCTCAACAGGCACACCCATCCACCAGTAACATATTAGATAGAGATCTAGATTGAATACGCGCTAAATGACTTTGCCAGACCATCATCATTCACTGCTGAACAAAGGTCTTCCCCAAGGATCTCTTCAAAGACCGGGCCTTGCTACCGCATCTACTGGTTATTAAATCTGGTTTGGCCTCAATGACCATCAGTTTTATGAGCATTGTGGTCCACTCACTACCACCGAAGATATAGATAGGCTCTATAACACCCGCTATACATCTCATACCTTTTTTACAAGACTCAGTGGTTCATTTATAGATTAGGGCCTAGAGTGTCACTGAGGGAAAAGTTTAAAGAAATCAATATTCTGACATTTGTGTCTCAATATATCTATGACAATCTTGTGTATGTAAAACGAAATATGAGTAATTTTTCAGAAGCACAGTGATATACACAATTTTAATACTAAAAATAAAGACAAGTTGGTTGCTTATGTCAGCCGACTACATAAAATTTGTAATTCTTTTAAAGGCAATTGTATACGCTATTACAATAAGGTCCCTACTGATATTAAAAACTTGCCTTTAGACAAGTTTAAAATAATTATAAAACAGTAATTGTATAAAAAAGGTTACTATAGGATATCTGATTACTTAGAGGACAGATGTCCATGGGAATAGATTGCTTGAGTGGCAGGCCTTTTCGATATTTAATTAGCAAAGAGCCTTCCGCTCCCCCAAAAGTCCGGTTACGCTTGATACGTCGATTTTGCGACACAAGCATTAGGTCCTTGTCGAAAAAAAAAAAATAATAATTTTGTAATATTTTATTTTTTTATTTAAAAAAGGAAACGCAAAAGATGCGACGACTGTGGAGTTTCTTCGGTGAGCTCTTCTCCACAGATTCCGCCATTGTGTTAGTGAACTCACCCAAAAAAATGTAATGACGGATCTAAGTGATGTAATAACATCCTATGGAAATAAATTATTTTGACTTTGACTTTGACACGCTAACTGAAGAGCTCCGAAGTTCATCATCAACAGCTCATATACGTCCCCACCGAGGGGCTCGAACCTACCCTGAATTAGAACGATTAGGCCTTAATGAACCACGCTGGCCCAGTGTGAGTTGGTCCTCCGAAGTTATTTGGCACGTAAGAAAAGTAAATAATTAGATACGTTGCATCAGAAAACTGTACAGTATGTAAATAAGTACCTAACCTACCTAATAAAGAATGTATATTTAAAACAAACGGGCAACTCTTAGCTCAATTTCATTCCGAAGTGGATCTCGAACACAAATATTAAATGACGATCTTTTTTTAATTATACCTTTCAATATTTTTTTTTTCTTCATCACCTTTTTCTGAATTATTGGAATTGTAAAATCTAACTATAAATGAACGTCGAAATATTGTATTTTACTTTAACACCTTTAATAAACGAACCTGAAGCTTCCTAAAAAGCAAAGCCGAGGGAATTTTATAATCCGAAAAACTATATTGTATCATAATATGTTGTATTTAATGTTATAATGTTTAATGGTTGTTTTGTTTAAGAATGTAAAGTTTGAATGTTACAAGTAATTATTTGTTTCTTTATAATCCTACACATCCAAAAGCGTGAATGTACCCCACCCCTATAGTACTGGAGGGATCTAAATTCTTCTTCATACCCTGTTCCACGTTAAATGAAGTTAAAGTAAGTAATACTTACTTCCACTGACTTAATAAATTGAAATTGAAATTTATTTATTTTGCTCGAAACATGGTACATAATAAAAAGATGTAAGGAGTTAACATTAATAGTTCCTATGTTTCACCGAACACAGCGGTATGCAAAACTACATAGTAGAAGATTAATACGGGGAAAAAGATCAAAGAAGTTCAACGCGGCATCTTTTTTGAAAACTAGAATTATTCTGCTCTTTTCACATTTCCTGCTTAAATCATTTCAGTTTAGACACCATACTTTAATAAAATTTCGTTGCAGATGTGCAGTTTATACCGACGGAAAAAGGAAAGTTGATACTGGTGCTACGCGGATTCACCTACTCGCAAGTCGGGGGCAGGTTCTTCTACTGCTCGTCGAAGCACATGGGGTGCCGCGCGCGTGTGCGCATGGCGTCGGGCAAGCTGGTGGCGTCGGGCGAGGCGCACAACCACGCGCCACCCTCGCACGCGCGCTGCGGCAACGGCGCCTTCGTTCAACTGCGCCCGCGCGCCCTCCCCCCGCTTTCCGCCTCCAACGCCCTCTCCTCCATCCTACCCTCTCCTATTACTTCGCCTAGCGCTGCTGCCTTAGCTTTACATGCCTTCAACTTCCCGAGAATATTTCCTAAAACAGATCTGTGGTTGCGCCCGCCTAACCCTGAAGGCAAAAAAGAATGAAACAAGAGTAAAGTTGTATTGTGATCGTTGAACAGGAAAAATATAAGCAATATGTAGAATTTCAGTAGGTTGGCGTTACCCGTAAATATTATAATTATAAGAAAGCAGCTACCTATATTTAATAAGAAATGAATCTGCTTTAAGTGCCTACTCTCATATGGTTACTTTGTCGAATATTGTCGATATGTAAACGTAAATTGGGAGAAATGCTAGTGTTCGATGTAGCTTATATTCAGGATTTTTTCGACGATATTTCATAAAAGATTGTTCGTTTAATTTGGTAATTTATTCTTGATCTCCAAACAACTACTTTATTCTATATTTAAAAATATATTCTAAGCTTCGATTTTGGTGATATCTCGACATAATACGTAAAATTGGTGATATTTTTATTATAATTAACTAAGTTTTTGTTAACTTATTTCATAGAATTGTATTATGAAATATAAATCATGTTTAAAGTTTAAAAAATATTTTTTCCTTGAATTATTTCTTTGTACTTATAATATTAAAATGTAATGTAAATTAAATATATTACAAACAAATCTGTCTTTAATAATTTCTACATTGCTTTCTTAATAATATGTAATACGGTTAACAAAATTTTACTTTTATTCATCTCTAAGACCAAACATTTTGTAGGTTCTACATTTTTTTTTTATTTCAGGCACCTACTACAGTAAAAGCAAGTTTGGCAACAGAGTGTTGGTGGTGAATGGATACCGGTTCAAATGCAACAAAATGAAAGGTCCCAAGAAGTGGTGGGTTTGTATCAACACGGGTAGTAAGTGCAAGGCATCAGCTATATCTGTGGATGACGTATTGCTACCAAACCACTCAACGCATAATCACCTCAGGAAGGAAACTAAATAAAAAATAAAGTCCTTTATCGTCACAGCACAGCTCCTGCTGCTGAAACAGTAGATGACTCGTGTGTGACGTCCATACTGTCCATATGTCCACATACAAAAGCAAATTTGGCCAAGCTGAAGCTGACACGCTTCGCTCGCTCGGTCAATAAATGTGAAAGTTTGGATGTTTGGATGTTTGTTACTCAATCACGCTTCAACCACTAAACAGATCGGGATGAAATTTGGCACACATATAGGTTAAGTCCTGGAATAGGACATAGGCTACTTTTTACCGCGGTAAAAAACTTCATTCCAACGGGAAAACTCATTTAACGCGAGTGAACCCGCGGGCGCAAGCTAGTTTGATAATATTTTCGGAAAATAAAGATTTTTATTTTAATATCTTTGTAAACACCTTCGCCGCCTCGCACCTCAGTAGCACTGTGGGCTTAGCTGGAGCGGCGGCCGAGTTCGCGGCACAAAAGAAGCGAATAAAATACGAGGAGTTGGAGCGCGGCTATATATTTTTGTGCCTATCGCGGTGGAAACGGCAGGTTGTTGGGGCAGAGAGGCCAAGAGTTTTATAGCCTCTGCTATCCAACCAACCTCTGCTGGCCGTCGCCTTAGAGCTGATTTACATGTTGGCAAGTAGTAAGTTACCACTTGCCCAGTTAAGTAGACAGTAGGAACAAAACACAAAAAAATAGAAGTCCGTTCTATTTTGACAGCTCGCCGATAGCGCCGTATATTTTGACAGCTACTTGCCACTTGCCGTGTTTAGATGACGGATTAAGTTGACTCGCCACTGTACTTGGGATTTAGTTTATGGAATAAGTTGACTCGCCACTGTACTTGGGATTTAGTTTATGGAATAAGTTGACTCGCCACTGTACTTGGGCTTTTAGGGATAGAGGTGATGACCCATGCGCTGCTGGTTCGTTCCTAGTGCAAAGGTTGTCCATTGCTATGAGTATTCAGCGTGGTAACGCTGCAAGTGTGATAGGAGCCTTTGCACCTGGGACGTCCCAGGGGGCAGGCCGGTACTTTTATGTGACTGATTGATTGTTGTATTTTGACAAATTGTTATATTCGTACTGATGTCTGAATTTCTTTTAATTAATTTGTTATCAAAATAAATAATAATGTTTTAATATCTCAATAAAAACCTACTCAATAAGTCTAGACTTACCTAATAAGTACATTTTTAATGTAGTACTAATTAAAACCTTGCTATATACATCAATAAAAATATTGTTTTACTGCAGCTATGTATCGTATATCCGTACATATGCTATGGCTGTGGCAGTCACAGCGGATTATGGTAATTTATTTCTGCCACATTAAAATAATAAATAAATATAATAGGTGGGGACATCTCACGCACAATCATCTGATCCCAAATTAAGCAAAGCTATGGGTATCAAACAGCTGATATACATTACTTAAATAAATAGAAAATAATAGAGTAGAATAGATAAATACATACTTATATACGTAGATAAACAACATCCAGACACAATGCAAATACAAGTGCTCACCACACGAATGTTTGCCCTGGGTGGGATTCGAACCCGCGACCCTGTGCTACGCAGGCAGGCGTACTACCAACTAGGCTACAGGGCCGTAAAAAAAAGATAACATGAATTAACTTATTATGATTGTAAACGGGATATTAACCGTCGTTTGTCTTGGTCGACCCGTGATATGATGCATGTTCATCAACATCAACAGCTCACATACGTCCCCACGAGGGGCTCGAGCCTACCCTGAATTAGGGCGATTAGGCCTTAGTCGACCACGCTGGCCCAGTGCGGGTTGGTCGACTTCACACACAACCTTTGAATCTCATCGCAGGAGTGAGCAGGCTTTATCACGATGTTTTCCTTCACCGTAAGAGCGTCGAATAAACGTACATATGAATTCTATATTCGAAAACACATTGGTACGTGGTGGGGATCGAACCTGCGTCTCCCGGACGGGAGGCAGCGGCCCTAGCCACTATACCACTGACGCTATTTAATGATGCATGTAACTGCGTCAAAATATCGGGCATTCACAAAAACCAAGAGAATCCACGGTAAATATCCCGTTTACAATCATAATGTTATTATACAATTATAATTAATGACAATCATGAAATGAAATGAAATGTACTGAATTAGCTTACTATAGATTAGAATAGTAAAACAACCATGCTAGTCGTGCTCTACATACGACGTTCCAACATCCTGCGAATATTCAAATTCATCACTATATTGTTACCTTTGTTTCAGACGCCAATTTTAGGTTCACTCGACTGAAAGTTTTCGAAATTTGGCTTCGTCATGCTGATAGTGAAACCGATGCAGAGAGATATCGTCGAGTCTTTGAAAGTCTGACCCAGTCTCTACCGAACCCTAGAAATATAAAACGAGCTTATGAGTTGAAAAGACGCATTTTGGCTCTTTGCCGAAGGTTTACCTCACGCTGGAATAAATTGGGCTCAAAAGATATGATGCTAGCCAATCACAGTGCATGGCTAAATGAAACTGAGGCATGGATTCTTTCTTACAACGAGTAATGCTACCTTATAAACTCTTATATGATTTGATTTTTATACCCATAAAAAATAATCTCAAAACAATACTAACGAAATGTGACTACGACGTCTCAACTCGTATCTAAATAGAAAGGCCCGAAATAGATTATCCTATCTCATAGAATACATGGAACTGATAACTATGCAGTGAAAGAAAGTATTTAGTTATACTTTGAAAGATATAGAGATTTCCTACCCTCGACAAACTAAAAAATATGCGAATTGTCCAATTTTGAGCTCAAAGTCACTGTATAAGATACATAAAAAAATTACAACGCAGTTAATAAAAAAACTTATAGAGTTCACAATCAGCCACAGCAGCCAGCCTCTACCCTGGAAAAACTAGAAAAAAAACTGCATCAAAGATCCCCCCCGTCCCTCCCTAGCTTCCTACCCCTAACCTAAGTACGATCTTTCTCTGCACTGTTAAGTAATCATATTTGTGTACTGTCTTATGAAATAGGAGTCCGCCTGGACATAGATTACCATAGCCGATCTGGAAATCTTTAAATCGACTTCGGACTCAGGTCGGCCGGAGCAAGGAAAATATGTTCAGGTGGGGATTCTCGGAAAACCCAAACATAGACTGTGTGTGTGGAGCGGTGCAGTCCATGGCTCATTTAGTGTCCTGTCCTGCCTGCCCTGTCACCTGTTCGCAGCAGGACTTAATGGACGCCACAAATAGTGCAGTCGAAGTGGCTAAGTTCTGGGCTAGAAAGATATAATTTGTCATCGACACGCAAAGAAGAAGTAGGTTAATTTATTTCGGGAGCATAATTAATAAGGATCGTATTTTAGACAACAATAATGCAAGTAATTAGAACCAAAGCTTCTATTTATGGTGTTCAATTAGTAATTTTGGTATGTTTAAGTTAAAAATTCTTTAACGTAAATGTTTTTATTCATAGTCATTAGCCTGCAAACAGGTCTTTGGTGATTTAGTTAAATGTAATGTAATCTGAACTTAAGATTATTTTTGTTTTTTTTTCTTTTCTTTTTCTTTTTTTGCTTTTTAATTACTAAGAACTTTTCTGTTTGTGATTATTTTGTGTTATTGGAGACTTTTTATTTTATTAAGAGCAGATTAAGGACATAAACTGAACGTAGGTACAGTGGGTACCTGACAATAACAATAAAAACAATGTTATCGTGATTTTAGAATTTAATTGTCTATTAATTTAATATGTTAAATATTTTATAATATTTGATTTTGTGCTGTAGTCCTAATAAAATACTAGATACCAACAGGTGTTGTTTTTAGTGAGTATATTTTTTATAGAATACCTATACCTCATGAAAAGCCTTATCCTTTTGGAAAATGAAAGTGTGTAAATGATTTTCATTTGTAAATTTATTTCCAAATTTGTGGCTGATGCAGTTTTCCTCATTCATGTAACACAATAAGTTTTTACTTTAAGTAGAATTTTATAGCTACTAATACGAGGTATAGCCATTTGCATGATCGGTAGGTACCTATTTATAAGAATCACAAGAAAAAGCAACGCTATTATAAAACATACTCGTAAGAGTCTAACAGTATCGTATGTTTTCAGCATTCGTGTCCCCGTTAAACCGGTCGTCTAGTTCGTTGTCAGCGGGTGCACAAATCAAGTTCGAGACGACCCGACACGGGAACCCGATCATCGCGTGGGGGCGCTATCGCTTCACCAAGAAGTTGGCGCGGAAGGAGAAGACCTGGTGGGAATGTACCTACCGCAGGAAGGGCGGCTGCCACTGCATCATCGTCACCCGGGACGATCGCCTTATCAAGCTCAAAGGGTGGCACAACCATTAGACGTGCATTCAACATCAGCAGCTCATATATATACGTTCTCACCAAGGGGCTCGAGCCTACCCTGGATTAGGGTGATCATGCCTTAGTCACCACGACGCATAGCCAGTAGACGTGCATTCATCATCAGCAGCTCATATACGTTCTCACCAAGGGGCTCGAGCCTACCCTGGATTAGGGTGATCATGCCTTAGTCACCACGACGCATAACCACTAGACGTGCATTCATCATCAGCAGCTCATATACGTTTTCACCAAGGGGCTCGAGCCTACCCTGGGTTAGGGTGATCATGCCTTAGTCACCACGACGTATAGCCAGTAGACGTGCATTCATCATCAGCAGCTCATATACGTTCTCACCACGGGGCTCGAGCCTACCCTGGATTAGGGTGATCATGCCTTAGTCACCACGACGCATAACCACTAGACGTGCATTCATCATCAGCAGCTCATATACGTTCTCACCAAGGGGCTCGAGCCTACCCTGGATTAGGGTGATCATGCCTTAATCACCACGACGCATAACCACTAGACGTGCATTCATCATCAGCAGCTCATATATGTTCTCACCCAGGGGCTCGAGCCTAACTTGAATTACGGTGATCAGGTCTTAGTCTACCACGCTGCAATATCAGCTCATATTTGTATCCCCACCGCAGAAAAGTCGACTCAAGGCGGGTTGTTCCACTCACGTTCCACTATAACATTAAATATTTGTTGGTGTGATGTCATGTTTTAGAAATTCAGAAAACTTTGGTGTGTGGTCGGGTATTCGTCAAATTCATTCAAGAAGAAACGACTGTAACTGACTGTGACTTACACCGATATCTCTCAATACAATGAGATGACCAGATCACAGACCAGATGTAGATGATGTAGGTAAAAAAAATATTGTAGGTACTTTATTTGTTGGAAATATTTTTTCTTATCATAGAACTTGATTTTTCTAGACGACTTAGTACTTGATTGCCACCTGTGAAGTATCTTATGTATAGGTATAGTATATCTTAGTGAAATATTTTGAGTCCTACGTGTTCTCTTTTCTCGATTAATTAGCGAAGTCTTTGAAAAGTAGTAAGTACCATCAGTTTTTTTTGGCATTTCTGTAGGCGATACTCCGTTCTGTCAATGGTACAAGTAGATATCGTGAAACTATAAAAATAACAAATTGTAGTTTTGTGTCTGTATATGGGCATTAGGTACCACGAATCAACAAGCGGCTGATTACGTTTAGGTTTCCAGGCGTGATGTCTAAGTGTTTTATTACCTCTTTTAGTTCCACAATATTTACTAGTATCACCAATGATAGTTATGCCTTAATTTCTTTTGATTAGGTGAAATAGGTATTTGATGTATATAAAATAAGGTAAATATTTTATAATGTTTAAGCAAGTAGAAAAAATATGAGGTTTAGTTTAGAATTAATGTAAGGTATTTTCAATACACCTTGCTCGAAAATTGAACTTACGAAGGCCGTAAACTATGCGGTAAATGCGTTTTACCGCACTAGTGCGATTTTATTTAATTTTTTAAATTCCTACCATATTCTAAATCGATTCATACAAAGAGAAAAGTATTTTATATTTTTGTATTTCAACAAGTTGTATCAAAAGTATTATCAGCCAGTAATATTTTAATTATAAAATTATCTCGATTTAACAAATAACATTCGTAGAGGCTGAATGTCCGCCAGAGCCTTTTCTCTGTAATTATGCTTATAAAAAAGAAACATACTATCGTTTTGTAGTTGGCGCCAAGTTTGTAAAATTTTCATTTAATTGTTTTACATTGAATGTTGTTTTATGAGTGTTTTAGTGTTGATATTTAATGATAAATGTGAATAGTAAGGATACTCACACTGGGCGCGATATAATAAAGGTTAGTTTTTACAACTTCTACATGATCAATTTTACCTATAGTAGGGTACTATGTACCTTTCTTAAGCATTTCAATTCAATTGTTTACTATCAGTTTTCTCACAAGTGTATTGAAAAACGTCGTACAACACACAGATCTTAGGTTTTATAACAAACTTGTGACATTATAAACCCTCGCCTGCGGCTCGGGCTTACAAAAGTCACCTCGTTTGTAATATATCACTTACGATCCTTGTATCGTAATGTACTATTAAGATAATTATAATAATCCTAGAAGTACTGTTTTTATAGCCATGTAAAATCTTTTTTTGCTAGTTTTATTACCCAGGCAAATATTCAATACAAAATCTTTTCATGTCGTTTAAGTCTCGGTAAGACATTATTTTATAAGATCTCTTGTAGTATTTTAATGATAAATGTAATATACGTTTGAAACATTGATCTTTTTATTTAAAATTGTTTATCAGTTAAATAAATCCAATTACGTCTTCTCCGAAGATCGATGGACCTTCATCAAGAGGCAGAACAACGGCTGCAAAGCCACCATCGATAACTCCATCATTACAACGGTTGGCAACCACAACTATTAAATTCAGCTTCTATTTTTCTTTGTGGTTTAAATAATCTTCTATATCATTATCTTTGCTTCGTAATCTTGTGTCTTAAGTATCAGAACACTTTTGTTTATGATAGTCCTATGTCCATAGGTACAAAAAAAACTTATGTCCATAGGTTTTTTTTGTCTTTCTTGCAATTAATTTTAAGTTAATATGTAATTTTAATCTTTCCCTTCTGTTAAGAAGTCGTTATGTCTAACCAGGTATCTATACCTCCACCTCTTCTATATTTTTATGCTCGTACTTGTATGTGTGATGAATTCAAAGTTAGGGTTAGGTAAGTATTTTATTTAATTTTATCTGTTTTTTTACTGATTTCTTTAACGGCATTTTTAACTAATTTAGTTACTTTTTTTTCAAATTGAAATGTCTATTTACATTACATATTTAAAAACACATTTTTTCCCATGTCATTTCTTCAAATTATTCCTTATCAGCCAGCACTGATAGAAGTTATTTCTTTTAGATCTTAAACCTATGTTCGCCAAGTCACAGCGCGGGAACCCAGTGATCATGATCGGGCAGTACCGTTTCAACCGCGTCACCAAGTACGGTAGCAGGACCCGCTGGGTGTGCGTCAAGGCCAAGGCTGGCTGCAGGGCTTCGCTGCACACCATGGACAACGCCATCGTCCGCGTTTGGGGCATGCACAATCCCGACGCGCACACGAGTGCCAACCGGTTTTAAAGAGTTAAAGGCGTCACAACATCAAACATACTATTTCTGGAACTTGTGAACTCTGGTGGCCTACAAACTATAAAAATATAAAAGCCAAATGAAATGGCCGACCTCTACTCCGATGCGTGTGCCATTTTAATCGGTTGGCGACCAAATCTGTATGCAAATTGTCGACGACGAGAGGTTATCAGATGCTTGAAATATATATTTTAAAAGTCGAAAACATTCAACAAACGAGAAGGTGATATTCCATACATTAAGAACTACTCCAGAAACTTACTCCATATTGATATCAAATTCATTTGACGATGAGTAGTTCAAATGTAACTTCTTAGTATTTGTAATAGATTTGCCTTAAATAACGATAGTTTTTATACCAGAGCTTGATGGCTTCTGGATTTCCTAAAATAGAAACCTAGGTGCTCTTTATTTATTTCTTAATATTAATACATAATTTTAGAGGCTAAGCTTCAGGGAAAATGGATTTTATGGCTTATGTTAGAGATGTAATATTACTGTAGTATTAGGTACATAACTTATTCAAACTATTTAACTCAATTTATTAGATTTTATATACGAGATATTTTGTAAAATATCTTTTACACGCATTTATTTTAGGTAAGTGCTTACTCGTATCAAAAAGGTGGAGGACAGTAAGTTAAATGCTTCAAACGAAGATTTATTATTTAGTATTTATAATAGTGAATTAATCAAACCAATGCGTACCTACATTGTTTTTATACAAAAGATTTCAAAAGCCAATTTTAATTTCTTGACGCAGTTTGTCGCGGCGACTGATTTGCGACTGTCTATGTTTACGTAACGAATTATTCTATAGCAAATTTATCATGTCATAATACTAATTAAATTATGTACTTTTACATTTTTTAATACATTTTTTACATAGTTTAAAAAGCTTTTCATCTAAGCCACCATTCTTCTCAGTTATTGCATAATATTTTAACGTTATCATCAAGAGGGTATAAAAGAGTTTTGGTTCTTCTAGAAAAATCATATATTCGCTTCATTACAATGAAATACACATACTACCTATACACTAGTTTGCTAAGAAAAGGTAACTTTGTGATCGAGACTCAGTTGAGTACACCAGGTTCGTTCTGACAATAGGTGGAATGAAATGAAAGCAAGAGTTCAATGCAATCGACAACATTTTATGTAAAAAGTCATACGCTTTAATACCTACTTCATGAAGGAAATAAAAGGGGCATAACTGACACGTGCTTACTACTATTTCAGGTCATGAGCTTAGATATGAGACGACACGGTATGGCAATCCGGTGATGGTAGTGGGACGTCATCGGTTTAACTTGCGGAATGACACCAGAGGTCCTTGCGCCCGCTGGGTGTGTGTCAAGAGAAACAGTGGATGCCGCGTCACCTTCTGCACCCTCAACAACGAAGTCGTTAATGTTATAAATGAGCATACGCATTAGTCAAAAGTTTCCTTCTCAATTCAATTGTACGTGATTTTCTTCTTTTCGCTTCATTACAATAAACTACAGATAATATGCGTTGTGTTTTTATGAATTGAGACATGTCTAAGCTATTTAACGTGGTTAGGTGACTCTATGATCGAGCGAAACTGTATCGAATAAAGGTTCGTACTGAAAATAGGTAGAAAAAAAATAGGAGAAAATGCTACTATGGACTAATCATCGATTCGAATTCTGCGCACCATTATTTATCATTGACAACACGATTGACAAAAATCATAGTCATAGCACAACAAGGTATTTTCAGATCACGAGCTTAAATATGAGACGACACGGTATGGAAACCCGGTGATAGTAGTGGGAGGTCATCGATTTAACCGGAGGCCTAACAGCAAAGGCCCATGCGATATTTGGAGATGTGTCAAGAGAAACGTAGGATGCCGCGTTACGCTTCTTACCCTCGACAACGTCGTCGTAAAAATTAGAAATGAACATACGCATTTGTAATTAAATTTGTAAATGAACATTTATATAGGTATATTTTTTTAAGGTGCTGATATCTTAGTTTGCTTGTCACGCCAGTTTTTTGACCGGCGTTGAATAAACGTATATTCGAAATGCGAAAATATACATGGCACATTACGTAAAAATGGGATGTAGTTCAACAGATTGTCGTTTCCCGAATGTAAAGCAGCGACCGCCTTCCGCTGCACTGCCAGCAACGCTCCCAGTATCCGTATACCTTGATATAAATTACAAGCCTAAGGCGGCCAACTATCTGAAAATTAAATGCGGGACTTTTTGTGGATAGATAAGGTTTGGTGTGAATGCGAAGTATGAAGTTACATAAAAACATAAAACTTACAAAAGTAATTTATTTTTTTAATCATATTTATCACTAGAGTGACACTTTTTAACAAGTTTAGGTTTTTTATTGAGTATGTCATGAAAATTTCCGCAACTGTCCATATTAAACTTAAGTACAAGCAGAGCTTGTAGTATTTCCACTTTTAGAGACGATTTTTCGGACGTCCACAGAGCATTTATCAAAGAAAATACTCTTTCGGTGGTTAAAAAATTGCCATGCGGTACATACGGAACGCTTCCAACGTTTTACGGGACTAGTTTACTAATTATTTCAAAGCGGGATTACATCTAGTATTACGGGATGGTCCCACAGAATATGGGACGGTTGGCCGCCTTATACAAGCCCTTCACAATTTTCGCAATCCACGAGACGGTGGTCACCGGCCCGCTGTTTCTTTAAGAACAAAACAGGGCCTAAAATGTGATATGAACGTTGTTTGACAATGTCCTTGGCAAACATTTTTATTTAATGTAGATTGCCATTGAAAATAAATTGGATTCAAATATTCAGTTTTAAATTATACTAAATAAATTATCGGTTTTAAAAGAATATTTGCGTTTCCTTTGTATATTCTGATTCCTTAAAATTTGAGAGTGACTTGTAATTATCAAAGTTTATATACTTAATTATTAATTATATAGTTAAAAATCATCTTGCCTTTGCCTTTTATTAAAATTGGTCCCACTGATTTGCTGTCTATGTTATACAATTCGCTTAATACAGGCTGACCTGTTTTTTGGTATGGTGTACTGTGATAAAATTCAAAATCTTTCGTTATCTGGAATCAACCCCATTTTCTATTATTGAACGATACGTTTCCATTTTTACGTGAGTATTTCCGTTTTAAATAAATAATAACCCCATTTTCTGTTTGTGTATTAAATTGATTCATTATAGTTTTAGGTAAACAGATGATTGAAGTCGACAACCACTTCTTCGTCCTGGACATGTGTAAAGGAAGCAAGAAGAGATGGGTGTGCGAGAAGAAGTCCAGTGGGTGCACGGCGACGATCACCGCACGCAATGACGTCGTACTCAACTGCACTGTGGAACACAACCACTAAGAACCTTCTACATTACAACTAATTATAATGTACCTATATGTAAACCTTAGACCGGCAAACATTTTGAGATGGCAACGCATTATTCAATACCTACAATTTACCGACGGCTCCGTAGCCCAGGTGGTAGTGTATCTGCTTCCAACGCACGGGGTCGCGGGGTCGAATCCCGCCCAGGGCAAACATTCGTGTGATGAGCACTTGTGTTTGCATTGTGTCTGGTTGTTGTTTATCTATATAAGTATTTATTATGTATATGTATATGTATTTATCTATTTATGTAATGTATATCAGCTGTCTAGTACCCATAGTACAAGCTCTGCTTAGTTTGGGGTCAGATGGCCGTGTATGAAGATGTCCCCCCACAAAATGGACGAAATGGCTTCTGTTTATGACCCGCCTTACCGTCATGTAGAGTTGCGTGGAAATTATATGTCGTATTTTGTAATATTTTACATGTGGTGAACAACTCACCTACTATCACACGCAAATTGAAAATAATTTCCAAGATGTTTGCCATCTCTTAGGATATATGTATCGTACGTCGATTTTCAAATTGTTTGATCAAGCATACCGTTTCCTTGCTGATATAATATTTTAGTATCAAATGTTGTTTTTTTAGTAGGTATGTAATATTTTTTGTTAAAATATAGATTTATAAGGACTTTCAAACAGGACTTTCAGGACTTTTTTTTGTTGTAAAACAAAAGTAAGTAAACTTAAACTCAGTAATGAATCTTCATAGAAATGAACGGACTTTTTTTTTCATTAAAATGTTAGTACAATATTCTGTGATAAAAACATTTTTCTTTATAATTGAGTAAGCATGAACAATCTGAAAATTATAAACAATGTTTGATTATAGTCGGCCTTTTATTTTCGATGCGACTATTTCGCATTGCTTCTAGGATTCTTTTGAGTATGTAAAACAGCGTCATCTGTATGTGTTAGCTCACCTAGCTCTAAACAATTATTTTCATGTTACAATTTTAGAGCCATTTGGTGGGGACGTATACGAGCTGTTGATGATAATTTTATTTAGGAGTTTTTGTTGAAAAGTTTGCCATTTATATATATATAGGTATATAAAGTAATATAGGTTGAAAAAAAAAACGTGTTTAAAAAAAATCGACCCGATATAATCCGATGCGGAATAAATGCAGCGTTCGACGTGTTGTAACAAACGCAATTTGGCGCATGAATTACTGTAATCAAGACTAAGTTTAACAACACAATAATAATTACACGCTTCGTCATTCAGATACAATACTCGTAGATGTTATATTAATTAGTTTGATTCACATTTCAGTGATCATGATGACGAGCCGGCAGGGCAGGCCGGTGCTCCTGATCAACGGGCACAGGTTCAACAAGGTCAACCCTCAGATCAACAGCGCTAAGGCTAACTGGCGTTGCACCCGACGCAACACTGGCTGTCGGGCCACCGTAAATACGTACTACAATGAAATCGTAACCGTTAAAAATAAACATAACCACCATCATTGATGAAACTGTTCTTTTCATTAAGTGCTCACTTAAAATAAAATAATAATTCGTGGTTAATGGTGTTGGTGCCACAATTATTAATCTTTTTTGTACCTTGGTATATTATATGTATTGTGCACTGTTTTTTAACCCAAATAAAAAAAAAACCTACCTACTCGTACTTAACAAGTATCGTTGGTATGCAATTTCGCTCGCTGCTAAAAGTTAATTTTTCTGTTAAATGTTTACCTTGGCCTCTCAACTATCTGCGTGCCCCGTGAAAATGGACGAATATACAAACACTATTTTGCATTTGTTAGTAGGATGATTATACCCGTATAATAGATGAGATAATAATAATATTAATAATACATCTTTATTAAACAATGTAACATACACATGTTTTACAATAAAGCGACACCCGTACTAGGATTTCCTGTGTTACGGGCTACGGGTGCCCTCCAAACATTGACTATTTTGAAGTAAATAGCAGATAACTATAATTACATATTAGGTAAGTTTCTAACAATCAATATGCCATTACTTAGGGATTAGAGCGAGACTTTGTATGTAATGTATAAAAACAATTTGTGTTAGCTCATCTAGCTCTAAACATTATTTTCATGTTACAATTTTAGAGCCCTTTGGTGGGGACGTATACGAGCTGTTGATGATCATTTTATTTGTGAGTTTTTGTTAAGTAAGTTATAGATTTACCCAGAAAAGTTTGCCATGCTCATGTTTGAGCGTTATATATATATAGATATAATGTAATCATGGTAGAAAAAAAAACTTGTTTAAAAAAATCGACCCGATGTAATCCGATGCGGAATAAATGCAGCGTTCGACGTGTTGTAACAAACGCAATTTGGCGCATGCATTACTAAGTATAATTAAGACTAAGTTTAACAACACAATGATAATTACACGCTTCGTCATTGAGGTATAATACTCGTAGATGTTATATTAATTAGTTTGATTTACATTTCAGTGATCATGATGACGAGCCGGCAGGGCAGGCCGGTGCTCCTGATCAACGGGCACAGGTTCAACAAGGTCAACCCTCAGATCAACAGCGCTAAGGCTAACTGGCGTTGCACCCGTCGCAACACTGGCTGTCGGGCCACCGTAAATACGTACTACAATCAAATCGTAACCGATAAAATTTTACATAACCACCATTGATGTAACCTACCTACTCGTACTTAACAAGTATCGTTGGTATGCAATTTCGCTCGCTGCTAAAAGTAAATTTTTCTGTTAAATGTTTACCTTGGCCTCTCAACTATCTGCGTGCCCCGTGAAAATGGACGAATATACAAACACTATTTTGCATTTGTTAGTAGGATGATTATACCCGTTTATTAGATGAGATAATAATAATATTAATAATACATCTTTATTAAACAATGTAACATACACATGTTTTACAATAAAGCAACACCCGTACTAGGATTCCCTGTGTTACGGGCTACTCAAAACATTGACTATTTTGAAGTAAATAGCAGATAACTATAATTACATATTAGGTAAGTTTCTAACAATCAATATGCCATTACTTAGGGATTAGAGCGAGACTTTGTATGTTAAGTATAAAAACAATTTATATACCTATCCTATATTATAAATAGTTACTAGTTAGATATTTTTAAATAGTTACTTATAGTACAATAACCGATCATCTTTATTTATTATATACCGATTTAATCTATTTATAATAATTATGTAAATAATTTATAATTATAATTAATCATAAATTATGCATTCAGCAACGATTTTTCAAATTAAGTAGGTATACGAGCAAACTGTACTTTAATAATGTAAATCGATTTATCAATACAATAAGTTTAGCAGTCACTTAGGGATTAGAGCGAGACTCTGTATGTAAAGTATAAAAACAATTTATATACCTATCCTATATTATAAATAGTTACTAGTTAGATATTTTGAAATAGTTACTTATAGTGCAATAACCGATCATCTTTATTTATTATATACCGATTTAATCTATTTATAATAATTACGTAAATAATTTATAATTATAATTAATCATAAATTATGCATTCAGCAACGATTTTTCAAATTAAGTAGGTATACGAGCAAACTGTACTTTAATAATGTAAATCGATTTATCAATACAATAAGTTTAGCAGTAAATACAATTTGTTTTATAACTTTTCATTTCTTTATTATTTAAATCAAATGGGTTGTTCAAATATGTCGGGTTATATATATATATGTATGAGAATAAATTTATTTTTATTGTACTTTCAAAATAACCGGCTTAACCCACACGCCATTGAAACAGTTTCAATATTTTCAGTCTTCTTTGTTCGCTAATAGGAGATGCAATAGCTTTTACTGTAGTACTGTTCAGTTCCAGTGTTCACGGAGAGTAGGAAAGGACGGCCAGTGATTCAGTTCGGCGAATACAGGTTCAACATGAGTCCTCACGCGCACCGCAATCCGGGCACGCTCGCGCAATGGCGATGCGGGAAGTGGTCGAGGGGATGCCGCGCGTCGATCCAGACTGTGGATGACGTGGTCATCAATATAAAGAATGAACATATTCATTAAAAAAATTGAAGAATCATGACTCGCATAAACAAATTTTCGTCGTATTTTTGCTTGCCGTCTATGTACGATCCCTTTTGGATTATGTGTACATTCATGCTGTGTTATATAATGTGCCGTTTGATAATAAGAACTGTTCCCCAATATGTTTGTCATTTTAGCTACAATGGTCCTCAACAATGTCTCAAGGATTAGATTGTCGAACGTTTCTGTCATCAGCACCACGGTACGACATTGTAATTTTCCATAGGTACCAAATAAAATAATGATCTCACTATCGTATTTTTCTTCATACTACCTTACCATGGACAAGCGTCTGCTATACAAAACTTACAATAAATCTATCTTGTTTCTACAAATAACAATAGTTCTTTGTGTGTTTAACTTTAGTTTTAGTGTTCTATGGTGTTTAATACTAAATGTTGTCTCAAATCATTATATAAACTGCCCAATTTACAGTAATGTAATGTAGATGACTTACCTGCTATGAAAATCTTTATTTCAGTATTCAATCAGGATAGGCCACAATACTTATTATCCAGATACGGGAATCCTGTGATCGTGTTCCGTGGTTTCCGGTACAATCTGCACCCAGCGTATAATGATGCCAATAAGCCCAGGAAGGTCTGGCATTGCTCTCGACCCTCGTCAGGATGCAGGGCCAAACTGTACACCTTCCACGGCCATATCGTCGAGCTGAAGGGAGATCATTGCCATACAGACCAGCGCCGGAGCTGTAACCAGCAACCCGTCTATAAGATTTCAAACGCCTATTCGTTTGATGGCTGAACAGTTGGCTACGTGAAATTACATTGGTTGATTTTCGTTAAAGGGAGTGTTCAGTCCGTTAAACTGAACAACTTTCCTCAAGGAACATGGGCCGTAAAACGATAAAAAAACGGCTAAGCACATGTTGGACCACGCAAAGTGTAGGGTTCCGTAGTTGTCCAATACTACTTAGGTATAACTAACGGCAAACTTCTTGAGCATCGCGAGAGGTGGTGGGGGAAAGTTTGCGCATGTACACTTACGTGCAAAAATATTGGTTCATAGACGCTTTTTTATTACTGGAATTTTAATGCGTTAGCTAATAACGTTTTAGTTGGTGGTATAGAGAGAAAAAAGATGACGAAAGACATCTTTATTGGTAAATTAGCAATTAAAATAAGTTGAAATATGAAAAAAATAAAAATCTCTCATAGTTAATCGATCAGCTAATTGGCAAATTTGTATGGAAGATTTTTTAGCCTCATGCATTTTTTTTACATAAATAACAGTAATTGGTATTATTAAAGTGAGGAGAGTATTGTAATGAATAAAAAAATGTTTAAGAACATATTTACTAAAAACTTAAAGTACAGTGCTACTGCTAATCATCGTCATCAACAGGGAGGATAGTAATGCCTTCCATTGTGTCGAAACCAGCCGAAGCCGAGTTGTCTTTTCAAAACAATATTTTTTTTTCGTGGCATGGTGTAACAAAAACCACGAAAGTCAACGAAATTATAACAAAAAACTCAACAAAATCGGCACGTAATCACTGGACGCAAGTACCTGTTAATATTCACCAAAATATTTTTCTACGATATTTGTACCGGATTTCTTACTTGTACAAGTACTTTTTATAAACTGGTCTATTATTCGATAACCTGTAAGTAAAGCCTACTTGATGTTATTAATTTTCCTTTTAAATTCATCATACATACTACTACGATGATTTTTTTTCACATTTCCAAATACAACGGTTTCGTTGGTAGGGGGGGGGGGGACACGTAACTAACAAAAATAAGCACTTTAAAACGAAATATTTCGGAAACGTACACTAGCATCCAAAAATAATTTTAGCAAACCCCCATTATTTTTAAAAAAGCTATCCTACGATACCTCATACTATAAGGTAGTAGTGAATAAAAAAATAACCCTCACTTCACGTGTACCAGGGGAGCTAAGCCGCGGATGGACAGACAGACGGACAGACAGACAGACGGACATGGCGAAACTATAAGGGTTCCTTTTTGACTACGGAACCCAAAAATGGATCGCTTTAACAAACCGCGCGGCCAGCTGATCGATTTACAATGGGGTATGTATTTTTTTTTTATTTGTCCGCCCATTATCCTTGGGGAAAATTGTTTAATTAAACGTACTGACTGAACACTCCCTTTAACAAAAATCAACCAATACAATTTCACGGTATACCTATTTAGATCAATTTGAAAGTAAGATTCCTGTCGAATTTTATGAAGATGCTGAAGGACTAAAAAGTTTGATTTTTCATTGCCTTTATTGACTTTATTTTTTTCGTATATCAAATCTAGTCTGAACAATTTCATTTATTTATTTATTTTACGATTTATTGTCCTTACACAAGTAAATTACAAAACATAAAACATCCAAAAACAAAATAAAAAAGAAACAAAAAAGTCGTAGGTAAATAACAAATGTGGTAAAAAGATTCATAATTTATATGTTTGATAACATCAAAACTTGTTAAGCAATTAAATATTATATTACTTATGTCGGAAATACCAAATAACCTAGGTATGTGTTTTTTTTTTAATGTTTTGATATTTATGTATTGTGATCTTTATTTTGTTTTTGTAGATACCTAAGTATAAAATTTGAATTTTAGAATACCTATCGTTTACTGTTTATTGCTTTTAAGAAAAACTTGAATAAATAAATGATGGTTAGCTTATGCCAGCAAAATTTTACTTTTTACACCGTCTAATCAACCCAAAGTGTATCCGTTGCACAGATAAGTGTCCTGTATGTTTATTTTACTATGTTCCGATTATCATAAAATAATCAAACTTATAACACCCCTCTTTTTTTGCGTCGGGGGTTAATAATAAATTCGTTACTCATCAAAATCAGCGCGAATAAACTTGAATAGCTTTTATTTGTGTCAATGTTATTGTGATCATTAAAACATTTTTTAAATTTCACTTAGCAGACTATTCGGAACCAGAATACATCGTTTCGAATATTGGAACCGAAATACTTCAGTTTGGAGGGTATCGATATCACAAAAACAGGAACAAAGACAACACGAGCTACTGGATTTGCAAAGGCAGAAACAAGGGGTGTCTGGCTAGAGTAGTCACCATTGATAAACTGATTACGAGGATCAGCGGCTGTCACCATCATGAAGCTATCAATTTTAATGAAAAATAGATAGAGCGCTGTATGTACATGAACTCTACAGACTTCCGATCTTACCTTTATTCTAAGTAATATTATAGGTATATAGAGAGATTTACATAATTTTGGACAATTTGCAACATACACAAAAAGCCTATTGCCTTGGATTTCCCATAAATAGTGGCCTAAATCACGTTTAAAAAATCTGAACTTTTTGCAAATATAAAATGATATATTTATTTAATAATCAATAACAAACATTAAAGGTATTATTACAAATTAAATTAATGTTATAGTTTATGAATTATAATGATAGTATTGTATAGTTCATATAGCTTCATAACATCAGACGTCCGACCTCCGGAAAGTCTTGTACAATATTTAACGAGTTATTAAATCAAATTTTATTCAGATGAATGTGCCTATTAGTAAATAAGTTTACATGAAAATACTCGTACAGTCGAAGACAGATAGAATACCGGTCCACTAATGGCGCTCCTAAAAGACCAGAGTTCAAATAAACAGCACGTAGTCCCTGGGAACTGAAGTCATAGTCAAATACGGCGTGCCACAAGGCTTAATTCTTGGACCGTTCTTATTTTTTATTTTTATTAATGACCTGCCCTTTATTTGCCTTTATGGTACAAAATCTACCGTAATTTTTAAGGTTTCTTAACTCAAGGTATTGACAAATTCTATGACACGCTCTTTCCCAGATAAATGTTCACGTTCACGACAAATTATCTAATATTATATCCAAAGAAAAAAAACGTGTATTTTTATTGCCAAGGAACAACAATGTAGTTGTAGTAGTAATACCAAGGTGTTTGCTAGCTTTGACATCGAAAAATGACAACTAAGTTTAATGACAACTAAGTTTCACTACAGGTTGCGATGAAAGAAATTTTATTCTTCTCCCGCAACTTACAACCTTAATTCAAATAAAAAAAACTGATATCTGACTTTCAGTGTACTTCTGTCTTCTTTTATTATAAATGAAGCCGATCAAAAATTCTGAAACCAGGTTTTGTTCTTCGTCGACCTTACTACCCTAGCGATAAAGATAAAAAAATAAAAATGTATCAAATAGTATTTACAAAATTAATGAAAACCAAAATTTATTTGGAAAAATCTCCTGTTAGAATCACAGCCATGAATCCAATACAGATGTATGTACGTATGTATTGAAAATATTGTTGTTTGATTATAATTAGTATCATCATTCGCTTGCTCTTATCCCATCATTTGGGGTCGGCGCAGTATGTTTTCTTCCTCCATTCATCCCTATCAGCCGTCATTTCAACACTCACATCCACATAGTATATAGTACATAATATATAGTATAACAAATATAGTATAATTATATTTAATTTAATTATAGTCTGTCGGTTATAGTCTATTGAAAACACCATTTATACATATACACATATAACGTAGTTTATGTTCTCATTTTTTTCGACAGATTACTTAGAACCTGGATACCAATATATTTCAACAAAGCATGGAGCTCAACTATTACAACTTGGAAGATATCGCTTTCACAAGAACAGATCTATAGACAGAAGAATTTACTGGAACTGTAGTGCTAAAAAGAAAGGTTGCTATTGCAGAATTATAACATTTGATCTACACGTGATTAGAACAAGTGGAATTCACAACCATTGACCAATTATTCTCTTTTTAACCTCTAAACAATACAAAGTAAGTTATAGTACGCAATACTCATCTTGTGTGTATTTGGACGTATGTAATTATACTTTTTGTAACAGGCCTGTTTTTATCATTATAATGCCATTTGTTATGAATAACAATACACTCAAGAATTGGGAATATTTTCTTGGATCATTGACCGCTGATAGTTTCCGCATATAGTTATTGCTCAGACAAGTTGTTGAGAAGTTGTGTTTCATGCAGTGCATTATCACTGACATGGCTCGTGTAACGACTAGATAGTAGCCGGGACCAACGGCTTAACGTGCCTTCCGAAGCACGGAATCATCTTTCTTTTCGGACAGTCAGGTGGGTCAGCCTGCAATGTCCTAGCCAAACTGGGGAAAGTCTCACAAATAAATTTCTGCTTGACAGTGTCCCCACCGGGAATCGAACCCGGAACCTCCGTAATGAGCGGCGAAATCTCGACCACTCGGCCACGGAGGCTGGATCTGGTGAAGATAGCAGGAAGCTAAATGCGACCAGATGATCAGGAGTCTTCGATAGAGAACCAGTAAATTTGTAAATGTACCTATATCAATCCTTCTTGGTATAAAAATACGCAATAGAAGACACTGAACAATAGATCCGTATAAACCATATTTTTATTCTTACAGATGCTACTAGCCTATGCAAGATAAAAGACAATATATTGTATAGTAGAGCAGGCAAACCACTGTTGCAAATTAACCAGTTCAGATACAACTGCAAGCGAAGCCATGGTTCGAGGACTTACTGGGTGTGCAACCGTGCACCACGAGGATGCCGTGTCTCCATCATCACATATGATGACGTCATTATGAAAATCAACAATGAACATAATCACATCTAAGATTATTGATGATTAAACGAACTTCTGGAAGTAAAGTTCGATTTATATGAGATGCTTCATTCGAAGATGTATGTAGTAACCTTAGGATCTACCTATATATCATCATCATTAAAGGCCCGTTAACTATATATATATTATACCTATCCTTGAATTGAGCCGATCGAGATCTACCTGGGCACATCGCGATACGCCATTTCATGATTTGGAGGACTATTTCATGGTGCGCCCAATACCTATAAAGTTGGGCGGATCCAAAAATTTTTTGTTTGTAATAGTCGACTCATCATACGTGTCGTACTACTTACTGTAGTCCAATACGGCTACCGTTTTAAGGTGGTTTGCTTATAATTAAAGACGTTTATATTTGATGTGATGATTATAATAATAATAATAATAATAATATGTTTTTATTTGCTCTCACAAACTTAAAACTAGTTAAAACTAAGATAATATTAAGGTATGAAACAAAATACGTTAAGAATGTGAGAGCCTGGTGTCCGTAATAGGGTTAACCTGTGTGACGGAATGCCAGGCCCCACACTACCGATTTACGATAAAGATTAGAGTAGACTTCTTATCTAAATATTTAGGATAGTTACAAAGTAAGTAATGAAAAGTAAGTACTTATGTATATGTTAGCATGAGAGTGTTACGTGTGAGCATGTGTGTGTGTGTGTGTGTGTTGTTTGTATATCGTTAATATATAATATTTCAATAGATACATAAACACTATTTATGTTATGGCTACGAAGAGGCTTTCTACCCCATCGTAGTCATAATCTTCCAACCATTTTAAAACATATGTCTTAAATTCATGGTTATTCAAATGTTTTACATTCTTCTTTTTAATTAGGATTTTATTATAAAGAAGAGGGGCATTATACACGTAGTGCCTTTTAGCAAATTGACTACTGCGCTTGGGCAATGGAACTGAATCAATTCTCTTTGTATTCTCCGGCAAATTAGGAATAGAAGAAATCAAATTAGGAAATGAAGCGGTGGTATCTTAGCAGTGACTGAAGAATGTACAATTTTCTTATCGGTAAGACCTTGCAGATTTTATACAAGTCAGTAGTAGGGTATATATATGGCAGCCTTTTTATTACTTTAAGTAAAGCTCGTTGTGGTCTCTCTGCAACAATTAAAAACTATTTCGCTGCACCACCCCAGGATCTAATACAGTATGATAATATGCATTCCGCTAAAGCCTTGTATATTCATAGCACTAAGTTAGTATCTATATTATCTTTTAGGTTTTTAAACACGTAGATTAATTCTCTAATTCGATTGGAAACATTAAGTATCTGGAGTTCCCATGTTAACCTGTAATCAAGAGTGACCCCCAAATATTTAATGTTGTCAACTTTATGTAATTTTGAGCAATCACAAGATACAAAGTTATCACTGAGTTTGTTGCATGGAAAAGTATGAATTTTTAAACTAAGGGAGCTATCAGGTTTTGTTGCATTAGTTTTACAAAAAGTTAAATATTTGGTTTTGTCTGTGTTTAATGATAGCAAACTACTTTCAAGCCATGATGTGGTTTCTTTTAGTACATTTTCAGCTAATTGATATACTTTTTGCCAGCTATCGTCTCGGAAGAGCAATACCGTGTCCTCAGCAAACATAATAATATCAGTTTTAGCAAACGTTTTGGCGCACAATTCATTGATGTACACTAGGAACAGAGAAGGTCCCAGCGTACTTCCCTCAGTAGCGTGCCTAGGGTCTAACGACAGGGCAAGCCGAGATTTTCGTCGGGTTTGATTTTTGTTTGACAATATTACGAAACATGAGAGAAAGTATTAATTATCCTCTTTGTATGAGAGCATATCCGCGTGTTTCTACGAGTTTAATGCCATTAGCTAAGAATCGAAATGATATGTCAGTCGTAATCAAACTCTATCTGTTATATTCGAAACATTTTTTTTATGGCAAAAAAGACATGCAAAACCAACAATTTCATTAATAGAAATGGCCATCCAATAAGTTTTTACCCGAATATATTATTTAAATTGCTTTTTAGACTTACTTGATTAAGAAATGCACAAATCCCGTGTTTTGGCGAAAATATGAGCTGCTTTTTATCGGCAAAGTTCATTGACTTAACATTAACCTCCACTTCTTATAAAATCTTTCACTCATCACGACAAGGAACAATAATATTACACATATTTTTGCCACTTAGTAAAATAAAGCACTCTAATAAAGCAAAAATTAACCAATAAAATTATAACCTGCAATCAACAATGTAAACAATCAAAACGCGGCTCTCATTGTTTTTGCTCGACTTGCAACTAACGTCGGGTCGTCCTCGGACGGCCCCATGCCATGACGTCACATGGCAAGACATGCCGGGCTTCTCGAGTCCATACTAATCGCTGTTTTTATTTTCTAAACGTTGGCATATTTTGCGCTCTGATTTCATACAAATCGGGCGTGCAAGGCATGCCCCATTAAAGCCCACGGTGCGAGCGAGACGGCCGGCGGCGCGGCGTGGAGACGACTACGGAGCCGATAATGTACGACCATGATAAAGGCCGGCCGGCCCAATCTTTCAAGGCCAAAATTGTACAGCCCGATAATTCGAGTACATTGTACTTGAATTGAAAATTAAATGGCGCGCAATTTAAAAAGTGGTATTAAAGATTGGTTCGGTGTTAATTATTATTTCGTATATTACGTTGTTTGTTAGCCTGTTACGCTAGGGCATGCCGGGCTTTTGGGCTTGTATGGTGGTCCCGCTACTGACTCCCCTGAGGTACACCATACGTGCATTTACGGGAATTGCTTAGATTATCGTAGATTTTGACCCTCTGATTTCTAACAGTCAAATAGTTTTGAATACAAAGATGTGGTGTTTCTCTGATGCCACAGTTCTCCAAACGCGATAGTAATATTGGGATTGATACTGTATCAAAGGCCTTCTGGAGGTCTAGAAAGACCCCTCAACACCTTTGGCCCTGATCAAGGTAATTAACTATTTTAGTTGTTAAATCGAGAACTGCGTCATCAGTTGATCTACCGCATCGAAATCCGTATTGTTTACTCGAAAGTAGACCGTTTGACTCTAAATAGCTAACTAGTCTTTTGTTCATTAACTTTTCTAAAATTTTTGACAGGGTGGTTACCGAGTCAATTTTTACGTATTTTATTTACAGTATCATGGGTGACCAACACTCGCGGAAAGCAGTTGTTGCTGCTAAATGGCTATACATTCTATTGCGATGGTCGTAAATCTTTATCGGATCGCTGGGTGTGCACCGGAGCTTCTACTTTCAAATGCAGAGCTGCCGTAACCACCACTAAGACCCCGAGAGAAATAATCCGCATGAATACGGAACATAACCACCAAGCCGGCAAATACGTTATTCGTAATGGATTGTACTTAAAATTACACCGGATAGACTTACCTGATCAATTCTAAGTTTACTTATAAAATTGTAATATGTGGTTGTCGGTGCAAGTTGCAAAATAAACTCTGATAAGCTTGTAATTTAGAGTAAGTTATACTCTATTGTACAACCGTTTCAACCCTAATAAAAAAAAAAAAATAAGCTGTCTAAGATTTCTTGAATTGCAAATCTGACTGTTGAAGTTAGAACTTAATGATATTTTACTTAATGTTATTTTGTTTTTATTTTTGTTTGATGTAAGTTATGACTAGTCATCTCACTGAGTTTGTACTAAATAAACAACTTTAATTTAAGAATCTGTTTCTATTAATGAATTTAACAAGTTACAGCGACGCCGAGGATTGAAGTTTAGCGTAATAAAAACATACCCCTCCCGCACCTCAAATCCGCGCCCACTATATTACCACTCTGGTAGAAATTGCGATTTGGTCCGTCTTATAAAAAAACGCTTCACCACCGCACTTACGCAGTTATGTCCTATGCTTGTTAGGTTGCAGAGCCGACACAATGAGTAATAACGTATATAATATGTGTAAAAGATACTAAACTTAAACTATGTATTTTACATTAATGTGATAACCTATAGGGATTGGTACCGATACTTTTTGAGTTCGCGCCTGCTATACTAGTGGCTCTGTGAGTTGTTGATCTCGCGAGTCTGTATATCTTTTCATATTTATTTTTATTTTTTCGCCACAAACATCCCCGACTCCTTGATTTTTATTTTATTTTATTTTATTGGTTAAGAAATGTGACTGTAATGTGATGTAGGGGAAAACAGCCTCAGCGGTAGACCTTGTAAGCTGGCAACACCCATAACTCCGTCATTTTTTAAATTTTCAAAAACTGACTCAACAAAAAAATTCGATTAATTTATCGAACCTGCTCACAAAATTTCACGAGAATCGGTTGAGAAACGCGACCTGTAAAGTGAAACAAACAAACGAACAGATGGACATACAAAAGCAAATTTGGCCAAGCTGAAACAGAGACGCTTCGCTCGCTTCGCTCGCTCGGTCAATTACCACTCTAGTAGAAATAGCGATTAGTCCGTCCAAAAAAATTATAGGTATTGGTACCTAGTTTCTCATGTTCAATAAATCAATTAAAGTACAATATATTTACAGTATCATGGGTGAGCAACGTTCGTGGTAAGCAGTTAGCGTTGCACAATGGCTTCACGTTCTACCGCCATGGGCGCGAGCTTACCAGAGACCGGTGGGTGTGTACAGCGGCCCAATCCAAAAAATGTAGAGCTGTTATCACCACCACTAAGACTGCACCCAGAGAAGTAATCAGCATGAAAACGGAACATAGCCATCGGCCCAATAAGTATATTATTCGTGACGGAGTGTACATCAAATTTTAATGTTAGATAAACCATTCCTCAACTTTTGAAATAAGGTAGATTAAATATTACATTAAAAAAATCTATAAGATGTTATGAAATAAAGAAAGGATTTAATTCTAAAAAATTACTATTTTTTGTCTGATTGTTAAGTTTTAGTGTTTGACGGTTAAAATAATTAACTGAAGGATACTGTCTTAAAAAAAAAAACTACTTATGAATCCGTTTTCAAATTTTCTGTCTGTTCTAGTTACTTTAGTTTGCGCATGAAAAGAAATTTTATATATGAAGTAAGGTCGTAATATTTTTCTCATGTCTGATTATAAAAAACTATCTTTTTTCAGTATCATGGGTGACCAACGTTCGTGGTAAGCAGTTAGCGTTACTCAACGGCTACACGTACTACTGCGATGGACGCAAGCAGTCCAATGACCGGTGGGTGTGCACGATGATCAGGAGTAAGTGTAAAGCTGTCATTGTCACAACTAAGACTACACCCAGAGAAATAATCCGCATGAAAACGGAACATAGCCATCGGCCCAATAAGTATATTATTCGTGACGGAGTGTACATCAAATTTTAATGTTAGATAAACCATTCCTCAACTTTTGAAATAAGGTAGATTAAATATTACATTAAAAAAACCTATAAGATGTTATGAAATAAAGAAAGGATTTAATTCTAAAAAATAACTATTTTTTGTCTGATTGTTAAGTTTTAGTGTTTGACGGTTAAAATAATTAACTGAAGGATTCTGTCTTAAAAAAAAACTACTTTATGAATCCGTTTTCAACTTTTCTGTCTCTTCTAGTTACTTTAGTTTGAGCATGAAAAAAAATTTTATATATGAAGTAAGGTCGTAATATTTTTCTCATGTCTGATTATAAAAAACTATCTTTTTTCAGTATCATGGGTGACCAACGTTCGTGGTAAGCAGTTAGCGTTGCACAATGGCTTCACGTTTTACTGCAATAGACGTGAGCTTACCAGAGACCGGTGGGTGTGCACGGCGGCCCAATACAACAAATGTAGAGCTGTTATTACCACAACTAATACTACACCCAGAGAAATAATCAGCATGAAAACGGAACATAGCCATCGGCCCAATAAGTATATTATTCGGAATGGAGTTTACATCAAAATAAGATAAGATAACATAAAAATGTCTTTATTCGAAGTAAAAAAGAAAAAGTAAAGTAAAGTATATTCTATTCTATTCTATTCTAAGATTTAACAAAATAATTTTTCGACTTCAAAGCTAGTTAGTAAAGGACAAAAGAAGTTTGTCTCTGGTTGGCACGTTCGCTACAAGTGTACGCCTTCTGTGGAGAAGAACAACAGAAGAAACTCCTCAGGACTCGTATCTTTTGTACTTTTAAATAAAATATTGTTTACAATAGTCAATACCCATTGTTAATGTTTCCTGTGCCGTGCTGGACCTTCCGAATACCAAGCCTCTTCACCGTTTAAGTAATCATCCAACTTATTGTAAGCTTTATTACAAAGTATCTGTTTTACACAATTCTTAAACCTGTTTTCTGGTAAAACTAAGATCTCATCAGGTATTTTGTTATAGTAGCGCACACAGAGCCCCACAAATGAAGTGATAACTTTAGCAAGTCTTATACAATGATAATGAAATAGTGATGATTAAATAGTTTATTCTTATTTCTATCACTACTACCGTGAATGTCAGGATGTTTACTAAACTCATGAATGTTTTTCCTAACAAACATAATATTAGCAAAAATGTTTTGGGATGGAACCGTCAAGATACAGTTTTAGCGTTTTAGTCAACAGCGAAGTTGGTAGATTGCTCTAATAGCTCTCTTCTGCAAAATGAAGACTGTATCAATATCAGCCGCTTGGCCCCACATCAGGATAACATAAGACTTATAGATTCTTATGTGAATAGCTTTAGCAGTTATACATGTTTTTTGTAAGATTTTGAGTAATTTCTAACATAATAATTTTTATTAAAAAAATTGTAGTTTCTAATTTCGTAAAGTTCAAATTTCCTTTCCCTGCTTTTTAGGGTTTTGTAGTCAAAAAGGAACCCTTATAGTTTTGCCATGTCCGTCTGTCTGTCGTCCGTCCTCAGAGACTCTTAGTGCTAAAACCATTTTTCGATGCTAATGTACGTTTCAGAAATATTTCATTTTAAAGTGCTTATTTTTGTTAGAGTCAAGTTCCCCCCCCCCCCCCCCCCTACCAGCGCGAAACCGTTGTATTTGGAAATGTGAAAAAATTCACGGTAGTAGTGTATGATGAATAGGAAAATTATCAACATCAAGTAGGCTTTACAGCTTATCGATTAATAGGCCAACTCATAAAATGTACTTAAGTAAGAAATTTGGTAAGTACCTACTACAAAATATCATAGAAAAATATTTTGGTGAACGTTAACTGTCTTAAACAGGTACATAAGTAACATTGGACAACTACGGAACCCTAGACTTTGCGTGGCCCGACACGTGCTTGGCCGGTTATAATTCTAATTCCAGTTGTTGCCCAGTCGCTCAACTTAAAAGACATGCCAATGCATTTATTCCTGACTTGATTTTTTTTATATTGTTTAGATAGAACCGAAAATAAAAAACAGAATAGCAATTGGATTAAATATATCAAATTGAAAGTTAGGCAATTTTTCAGTTAAAATGTTATTGAATTTCTTTAGCCGAGCAGATGTGCCTAGTTTTGACCTAGATTGGCCTAGTTTTGACTTCTGCCTTTACAGTAGACTGGCAGGAAAAAATACTTCTTGTCCACTGTGATCAGATGGCAACATATTCATACAGATTTACTAATGCAATTGCAACAACACAAAAAGTTATCAACACAAGTGGCCGAAGTCGGCGTCACTCTAGTCGGCTTAAGAAACACACAGTTCAATGACTGAAATAAACTCGATATTCTATTTTTATAATTACTCGTATCAACTGTCAATAAATCTGGATTGAAATCTCCGCTTACGCAATGACTATATATAGTAATTTATCAGAATATCCCCCATAAAAGTTTCAAATGTACTAAAATTCGTACAATATCTTACTATATCTTTGCGAGCTTTAAATTTAATTATTTCTACGTAATAATATCAAAGAGCCACCGCCTCTAATCTAATATGATAATTATTCGGCTTCCGGTTGAAAGAACTACCAATACAATAATTGTCATAGTTTATTAACATTTCATAGTCTGCCAGCCAATGTTCCGTTAAACGGACAATATCATATATATGTTTTTCTAAAAATAATTCTACTAATTAAATTTTGCTAGAGAAGCTTCGAATATTTTAATGAAGAACTTTTAAGAAATTGTGCTTCCCCTTTGTCTGATTGCTTCCTAATTTATTGCAAGAAAATATCTGATTTACTGTAGTACTCGTCAACATGTTTTTCTTGAGATATACTTTTGTCGAATCTAACAGTTTTAAGAATCTTTAACATTAGTACAAATAATAACTTGAATTCTTTACTGTGTTATATGTTCTATAACTTTGTCTTGTATAATTATAAAATTATAATTATTACAACTAACAATGTAGCAAAGTCTTTTTGACTTCTTAGACAGGTAGTATCCTGAGTCAAGTTAAAACAATGTATAAACTTGTTAATGTCAAAAAGTAAAATGGCATTACTGCGATGACATGTCAGCTGATATCAAATTTTAATGTTAGACACACCATTCCTCAACAGGTTCATTTTTAACGTTTTAGATAGAGATTACATAAAATAAATGTTACGTATGTTTGTGAAATAAAGTAGTGCATTCTGAAAGTCATACAAATCTTTTATTTCTCTTACTTTTTAGTGACTGTCAGTTAAAATTAAGTTAGGGAATCCGTCTCAGAAAAAAATAGGTTCTTCAAGAACACTTTTTTCATTTTGTTGTTTCTTTTACCACAGTTTTCGTGTAAAAAGTAACTTCACTAAGTAAGTCACGATATACCTAATTAGGTCGTAATATTTTTCTCATGTCTGAATTGATTAAACTACTTTTTTTAGTATCATGGGTGACTAACGTTCGTGAGAATCAGTTAGCGTGCCCAAAAGATATACTATTCTTAACGAAATATACGTCAAATGGTTTATTTAAAACTTTGAAATAAGGCAGAGATATCACTTTAAATAAATCGAAGAAAGGTGAATGGGCATTTTGATCCTCGATTGGCGAAGCGCCCCCCACCTCTAGTAATGAATGACATGGCATTAGCAAGGTCACTTTAAGTGGAACATTTGATAGTATGACATAAATCATGTCAATCGTTAGTGTTTACGGAGTTATATCACTTTACATTTTTGACATCCATTTTTACGCGTCATCATAATATTTTCTTATGTCGGATGTTGTCTGAACTAATTTATAATTTTTTTCAGTATCGTGGGTGACCAACGTTCGTGGTAAGCAGTTAGCGTTCCTCAATGGCTACACGTACTACTGCGATGGACGCAAGCACTCCAATGACCGGTGGGTGTGCACGATGACCAAGAGCAAGTGCAAAGCTATCATTGTCACAACTAAGACTACACCCAGAGAAATAATCCGCATTAAAACGGAACATAGCCACCGCCCCAATAATAGATACATTATTCGTAACGGAGTGTACATTAAATGTTAGACTAACCATTCCCTAACAGGTTTATTGCTCTTGAAATAGTGCAAAAAAAAAGTGTAGAGCTGTTATTACCACCAGTAAGACTACACCCAGAAAAATAATCCGTATGAAAACGGAACATAGCTATCGGCCCGAAATGTATATTATTATAAGTAACGGAATATACCTACATCAAATGTTAGGCTAATCATTCAACTGGTTTATTTTAAACTTTTGAAATAAGGCAGAGAAGATTATATTACCTTAAATAAATCTAAAAGATGTTTATAAAATAAAGAAGGAATCTAATTCTGAAAAAAAAATATCTTTTATTTCTCTGATTGTTAAGTTTTAGTGTTTGACAGTCAAAATAATTAGGTTAAAAAACTTCACTAATCCGTTTTAGACTTTAATGTCTCTTCCACTTATGCGCGTGAAAAGAAATTTCTCTTAAGGCAGGGTTATGTGGAAATAGCGCCCATAGTCGCGTCGCTACTTTGACGATCAAATACTAGCACTTGTACTGATTCTGTAAATGTAAAAAAAATATATGCTAACAGAATATACCCTTAATTAAATTTTAAATCGAGTAGAATTTTTAAATACATTATAATAATTTAGATATAAGAAGCACAAGATTTAAAAAAAAAGCAGCAAAAAAAGTTTTTGACGTCCTTGATCTCGTAACTTAAAGCGATAACCATAGTTTTTTTTTCGTTAATGTAACTTGCCAATTATTGACTTAGATTTTAAATCAATTACATTTTTTATAAACTCTGCCATTTTCTGTTAATAAGCAAAAGAGTTCAAGAAAAACGAGTTTTTCGCACGATTCCAGCGCGGCGTCGGACGTAACCACCGTGAAGCATCGCACGCTAATATGAACGTTATTTCAGTAATACGCTGGTTGAACTTTCAACTAAACTGCGTTGAGTTGCTAATTTTTGCAATAACCCGGCCTTAAGTAGCTCACAATATAATATAGTACGGTCATCATCATATTTTTCTTATGTCGGAATTTGTCTAAACTAATTTAAACTACTTATTTTTAGTATCGTGGGTGACCAACGTTCGTGGTAAGCCGTTAGCGTTGCTCAATGGCTACACGTACTACTGCGATGGACGCGAGCGAACTAAAGACCGGTGGGTGTGCACGATGGCCAATAGCAAGTGCAAAGCTATCATTGTCACCACTAAGACTACACCCAGAGAAATAATCCGCATGAAAACGGAACATAGCCACCGCCCCAATAATAGGTACATTATTCGTAACGGAGTGTACATTAAATGTTAGACTAACCATTCCCTAACTGGTTTTCTGTTCGTGATAGAGTGCACCTTGAACATTTTAAATGAATGTTTAATTAAGCTAACTTACAATTTATCTAAATGACGTTGATGAACATCTACGTTTATAAGATACTAACGGTCCGCCCGCGGCTACGCTCGCGTTGTGTAAGATTTTCCCGTGGAAATAAGACTTTTTCCTGTAAAAAGTATCCTATGTGTTAATCTAGGGTACAAACTATCTCTATTCCAAATTTCATCCCAATCCATTCTGTAGTTTTTGCGTGAAAGAGTAACAAACATCCATACATACATATTTTCGCGGTTATAATATTAGTAAGGATTGATGGCGATTATTGTTCGGATTTCTTATTGGATTTGTTAGACGTCAACTAAATATATTATAATTGGACTTTTCATGCTGATATTTATAAACAAAAGAATAATTTTCTTTAAGCTATTTTTACTAAATGCTTATATCATGTCTTAAGCAAGTGGAGCCGCGAGCAGCCAGCTAGTATATATATTTATATTTAAAATAAAGTAAAAATTTTGGTCTAAAAGTCACCAAATCTTTTATTTCTCAAATAAATTGTTACCTTTTAGTGTATAACAGGTTGGAATTAAGCCGTGAGGTGACGGCAGAGTAGAATACATTTGTCACCAACCCCTACTCTTCCCGTGGGTGTCGTAAGAGGCGACTTAGGGACTACACATTGAACAGGGAACGGGCAGCAGCGCTCTCTGATACAGTAACCTATTAATCTGCGATCTCCAACCCGCCTGCCAAGCGTGGACATTAAAATATACTATACCAAAAACGCCATTGAAGTCGAGCTGTTCCTATTGTTAAATTCGCTACTGCTTCTAAACTACAACAGACGCGGACACGGTTCCTACGGGATATTATTGGCAATTCATTTATCATTCATCCGTGTAAAAAAAAAAACGAGTTTTTCGCACGATTCCTGCGCAGTGTCGGACGTAAGTACCGTGAAGCATCGCACGCTAATATAAACGTTATTTCTGTAGTGCGTCGGTTGAACTTTCAACTAAAGCGCGTCATTGTATGCCCCTTAAGTGGAGGAGGCTCATAGTCCAGCAGTGGGCTGTAACGGGCCGTTGATGTTGAAATTAGGTTGAAGATAACATACTAGACTGCCTTCCATCGAGTATAAGTTATTGGGACCACAAACGCTGTTGGTCTTACTATCGTAGTGGGTCATGGTCAGGCGAGGACAAGACGTCTAAAAAAAATACTGTCACTTACTAGAGTATGTATGAGAAGAGAAATTTCAAATAAGTAAGTCACGTTGTAATCTTTAGTACGATAACTGAATTAATTAAAGACCTTTTCTTTCAGTATATTGGGTGACAAACGTTCGTGGGAAGCCATTATTGTTGCTCGATGGCTACACATTCTACCGCGATGGCCGCGAGCCTGCCAAAGACCGGTGGGTGTGCACCGCGGCCAGCTTCTCCAAGTGCAGAGCTGTCATCATCACCACTAAGACCACACCCGGAGAAATACTCCGCATGAACACATACCATAACCATCCTTCAAAGAAGTTTATTGTTCGTAACGGAGTGTACGTTAAATTATATAGGTAATACAGTCCATCACTCGGCGAATGTCCTGCTTGAGTGGGTGATATGAAATTGATTTGCGTATATTTTTTTATTAAGACACCAACCCGCCTGCTTGGTCTTAGATTTAGATTTAGCCTGAAATGTCCCTCTTCTGGCACCTTCAGGGTAAAGGCATCTCTCTCTTCTTTTTTTACTTTGTCTTAAATTAATTATTTTGGTATTCATGTGTATTTCAGGCAATATAAGTGTATATTTTTTTTCTAAAAGTTTTTTGTGTTTTGTGTCATTAAAGTATATTTATAAAATAAATCTACGAGAATTTGGATCTGATCCATCTTTTATTTATCAAATTGATTTGACAATTGAAATTGGATTATTGAATTGTTTCAGTCACGTTCGTGATAATTTCTCGTGTCCAGTTGAGTAACAGAATTAACTATAAGTTGTAAAATTGATTCACAGTATCATGGGTGACTAACGTTCGTGGGAAGCAGTTAGCGCTACTCGATGGCTACACGTTTTACTGTCAAAGCCGCGACCGTTGGGTGTGCACCTCGGCCAGTTACACCAAGTGTAGAGCTGTTCTTGTCACCGCTAAGAGTTCACCCAATGAAATAATTCGCATGAAAACTGAACATAACCATCTACCAAAGAAATTTATTATTCGCGACGGAGTGTACATTAAATTATAGACCGTATTCGGAAAATTGTATTCGTCTTAAGTTTAGAAGTTTATTGTATGTTGCAATTAGACAGTAACCAACTCAGATTGCCTCAAATTAACTATTTTCCTGCACCCTACCTTCAATCATGTTTTTCAACTTTATTTGCCCATTTTCAAGTTTTATTTCGTTTTGGTCTGAATAAAGTATATTTGTATTGAAGTACTTACATAAACAAATCTTAAAAAAGTTGACAACATTACAGTTCGTCTCGATTCCTGGTTCGAATTCCGATGAAGACGCTGTCACACAAGTATGTCTTTGTAAGATTTTCTCTAGTTTGTTTAGGAAATTGCATGCTGAATCTTAAATATTTCCGAAAAGAAAGATGATTTCGTGCTTCGGAACTATTCGGAAGCCGTCGTTACGCGAGCAAAGACATTGATTGGCCTTTGGTGGTGACTCTGTAACACTGACACAGTCAGTTGTCGACCATCATATAACACACGATGAAGAAGTAGGAATTTGAAGCTGATACTGATAGTCCATCTCCATTTTTTATTTCTAAAATTTAGTTTTTTATTATTGGTTAGTTGAATTAGGTTAAGGAATCATAGTCCTAAAAAATACTTCACTGAATTTTTGACTTTATTCCACTAGAGCTTGCATAAAAAAACTATAAGTAAGACGAGTTGTGATATTTTTCCGAGTTCATTTTGTTCTTAGAAATAAATATTTACAATATCATGGGTGAAGCGGTTAGCGCTACTCGATGGATATGTCGTGGCCATATCGTAGAATTGACCACATCATGAAATTTTCGATCATTTCACGAAATGGTCACATTTCATGATGTGGGCAACTAAATTTGACCAGATCATTAAATCGTGAACGTTTCACAATTTTGTCGTCCACGATTGGCCATATCGTGAAAATAGGGCATCCATGAAATATTTAATAAGAATCTAAATTATGTTTGGTATTATTGTTATCTAAGTTCGACAGACATTTTCAGAGTACTTTTTCATCATAAAATCTTTTTTCTTCCGCATTTTAATAACGAATTATTCACTTTTTCACTGCGAGAACAACGCGATCGCCATGTTGGTACATAAACTAAGTGCTTCCAGCGCCTCTATCGGTAATTAATGTAATAATTTTACGATATGATCAAATAATCTTGACCATTTCATGAAGTAGCTGCGTTTTTAGTTGAAATCGACAAACGATTTCTCATCATTGATCTGGCCAAGGCACATCATGATGTGGCCAATGGACAGTGAGAATTTCATGAAATGTGACCATTTCCTGAAATGATTGAAAATTTCATGATATGGTCAATTCTACGATATGGCCACGACATATTATATACACGTTCTACTGTCACAGCCGCGAGCGTTGGGTGTGCCCCACGGCTTCACCAAGTACAGAGCTGTCATCACCACGAAAAAGACTGCCCAGAGAAATACTCCGCATGAATACGGAACATAACCAACCATCCTACAAAAAGGTTCATTGTTCGTAACGGAGAGTACTTTAAATTATAGATATAGAAATACTACGACTACTGTGTTACTTACTTACTTACCATACCCCGAAAATTTAATTAGTCTTAAGTTCAGAAGTTTATTGTATTTCCTCCTGAGACCCTCGGTATCACCTATGATACTCCTGATAATATTTTTTTTACAACACCATCTGTTGAAATTTATTTGAATCATTATTGAAATCACTTAGAAGAGTTATCAAACTATGACACTAGGTGGCTATGGCTCATTTTGGTACGACTGAGTCTTGCAAATTATTATTTAAAATTGAAGGTGCGCGGTAAAACCGACATGGCGAGTTCGAGAAAAGGTAAATATTATTTAATACTGTATTTCCGTACCATTTTTGTTGTAACTGTATAGAATTATCATTAATCTTAGCATATTTGAAGTTGTACTCCAAAATCAACGTAGTTTTACGACTTATTTTAGTGAATTTCCTTTCGTATCATAGGTGATACTTTGGGCACTCGCACTTAAAATGTTGTTTTTTTGCAGGGTTGAGAGACGGTGAAATTTTGGCGAATTTAGTCAATTTTGATGAATCGGAGTGTGAAGATATAGATGAAGAAGATGAAGAAGAACTAAACAATATAGTGCAAGAAGACATCTCGGAGGAAGTCATACCTCGATCTTCAGAGGATAGTGAATGGGATTCTTCTGATGATGAGCCGCTTTCTTCCATGGTACGTGCTAATGCTGCGAGAAGGTCAAGAAACCGTCCTTTGAGTTGGGATCACACAAATGTTTTTGATAATTCTTTTGGTGACCTATATGAAGATCCACCACTCGTTGATCCAGTCACTGTGAAACCTACTCCTGAATATTTTTGCAGGTATATCAATCCAAGTTTTTTTGAAACTTTATCACATTGCACCAATATAAATAGTGTTCATCGAACAGGAAAATCTCTAAATACAAATTCTGAAGAAATGAGAACATTTATAGGAGTTTCTATGGCTATCGGAATATTAGGGCTTCCTCGGATCCGTATGTTTTGGGCTGCTGAGACCAGAGTGACACTGGTAGCCAACGCTATTACTCGCAATCGATATTTTCAATTGAGAGCTAATATCAAAGTTGTTGATGATCAGTTAGTCACTCCAGCAATGAAAGAAATCGACAGGTTTTGGAAAATTCGCCCACTTGTTTCTACGATAGAGAAAGGTTGCAGAAAAAACGAACGAAATCAGAAAGTGGCCATTGACCAGCAAATTATTCCATTTACGGGAAAGCGCAAATTGAAACAGGTCGTCAAGGGAAAGCCTAATCCTGAAGGTATAAAGGTATTTATACAAGCTAATCCTAATGGGCTTCCGTTAGACTTATATCTTTATCAAGGAAAAGGAACCAGTGTGGAATCAGCATTATATCCTATGCCAGATAAAATTGATCTAGGCGGTCGTGTAGTGTTAAAGCTTGTAGACACATTGCCTAAATACAGTTCAATTTACATCGATCGTTATTTTACCTCGATTCCGCTGCTGGATACATTGTTGAAACGAGATATCTACGCGACTGGGACGCTCATGAAAAACTGTGTTCCTGAGTATCAAAAGCCCAACAACAAAAACAAAAGAGTCAAGTCGTTACTTAAGACTGATAAGCAATTAATTAAAGATGGAAGAGGAAGCTTTGACTGCATTGTCCGACAAAACAAAACGGTTGCAGTTATAAAATGGCTAGACAGCAAGCCGATTCATCTTGCATCAACCGAAAGTGCAGTCGAGCCTGTGGGAAGTTGCCAACGTTGGAGCAAAAAAGATCAACGTTACCTTGAAGTTCCGCAGCCAGTGGCGATCAAAAATTATAATCAATTTATGGGAGGTATTGACTTACTAGACCGAATCATCGGTAAATACGCCATGCGAGGCAGAACTGGTAAATGGACTGTTCGAGCCATTTTTCATTTCTTTGACTTTTCTTCGGCTTCTGCGTGGATTCAGTATCGTGAAGATGCGACCAAATTTGCATTGCCACGAAAACGAATAAAGCAGTATCTGGACTTCAAAATGGATCTGGCCAAGCATTTAATCTACGGAAGTCAAATACCTGTTCCAGAATCATGCCCAAGTCCTTCTCTGCTGCGCATTACCCGTAATAATCCTCGAAGTGGTAGTAGTAGTCCTGGACCGGACGAGGATATTATAGCTCAACCTTCAAACCGTAAGCGAAGGCTAGTGCAGGCTCTACCCCATGAGGCTAAACGGCTAAAAGAAGCTCAACACTTACCCATTTGCGTGAAGGGCACCCAAAATAATCGATCTAAATGTAGACTCGATAAATGCTGCCAACTAACATTTATAAAATGTTCTACTTGTAACATTTTTTTATGTTTTAATGTGAACCGTAATTGCTTTTTTGAATTTCACACCAAAAATGATTAAAATTTTAAGTTGTGTTATAAGTATGATTTAAATAAACATTTAATATTTTTAATGCCTTTTATTTCGATTTGAACCCATAGTATCACCTGTGATACCCCCTATTTTGAGGTTTGTGGGAGGGGTTGTTTGTCCACTATTCCAAAAATCGCGAAGATACTGTAAAATTTTGGGTCCTGGGTCTCAGGAGGAATATAGGTATTTCATTAAGGCATGAATTCACTCGCTTCGATTCAAATGAACTATTTTCCTACATTCTATAGGTATATTCCGTTATAATCTTCGAATTTTATTTACCCATTTTTCTGTTGTTTTGGTTTTAATGTAGTATTTCTGACACTATAGTTTGCCATTTAAAAGGAAATATAGAGCTACCTCTGCGCGAATTGATGTTCCATAATCCGAAGTGTACCGCCTTCAAATAAAGCACATGCATGTACTGGCGACGACCATACAACGAACAACCGTCCACCACCACTACTTTTGTCCCAAGAGGCATCATCAGTCGTTGGCCAGTGCCAACCAATACCATTTATGGTTTCCTCCACCACCACGGCACGTAATAATGATGTCCAGTGTGAACTTTTTAGTTAAGATATAAATACAAAAAAAATATTTGGAATTAGTAATTATCGACGTAACAATTTATGCAACATTTTCCTAATTCTACAAAAAAACAAAAAATTATTGCACGTGAACATATTTATTACCTATATCTCCAAAATTGTTATTGTTTTAGTGACTTACATACAGGATATAAAAGGTAAAAAGTTAGCCCTGTACGGTGGCTATTCGTATTCCTTGATGGCATCGTTCAAGAGCACCCAGAATTGGGCGTGCACCCGACGGGGGGGAAACCTCGGTGTCAACCGGTGCCGCGCGCGCATCGTCACCAGCCTCCACGGTGACATTCGCCGGGACAAAAGCTTCGCACACAACCATACACCGCAACGATACATCATTCGGAATGGGGTATACATAAAAGTTTAAAAAATATTGTTTACATTAATTTCATTTGTCCAAAAGTCAATGTATATAAACGGAAACACAAATATAACAAACATTATATATAAAAGTTGTTTTAATAATTTTACAACTAACTTGTGCAAGTAATTTAATAGGGATCATTTAGAGCATCATCTAAATCCGGATTGCGCAATTGGTCGGCGTCGGCTACTTACCTAGTTTCATCCAAGTACCCGGTCCCCTTCGACGTTAGAATAGCTTTGGGCATTTGTTAGGGCTGTTTTGGTGTCCGGCGCTCATCCAATATATCTTTAGCTCGGCTTACATTAAGCCAGTTTCAGTTTTGTTTCTTTAAAGTAACATTTTCCTATTTGACTGCTCGCGAAAGATAAAAAAGCTCTAGATAGAGGAAGGTTGTACTGCTGGACATTTAAACATTTTAAAATAAGTAGGCCTGTTGTGTCGTTTTTTGTATGCTTTTGTTTTTTTCTGTAACTGTAAACAATTTTTAAATAAATAAAAAAATCTAAGAGGTCGGATATTTGTGCTAATTAAAAAGCTCTAAATGTGATCCTGTAGATACCTGGGCTGATTGATAACTGGCCAAAACGACGAACTTAAAAAAATGATACGCAAAAAAAAAATATTACATTATATTTTGGCATCTTTTTGAAAATAGAACGCCAAATTTGAATTTAATCGAACTGGTGGAATTTGTTTGATAGGACGTAGAACTTTATCTGTCGTAAATTTTCTTAACAATGGAAAGAAACGAAATTCGTGCGGTGATAAAGTTTTACGTTTTAAAACAGAAAACAGCAACCCAGATTAAAACCAAGCTAGACAGTGTTTTAGGTAATTCTGCTCCTGCATTGAGTACAATTCACACCTGAGTAACTGATTTTAAACGTGGAAGACAGAGCTGCGAAGACGCCCACAGGTCTGGCCGTCCAAATGAAGTCACGAATCCGGACATGATCAAAAAATTCACAAAATTGTATTGAATGATCGGCGTTTGAAGTTGCGAGATATAGCAGAGATGGTGAGCATTTCATCTGAACGCGTTTTTAATATTTTGCACCAACATTTGGGAATGAAAAAGCTTTGCGCGCGATGGGTGCCGCGTTTGCTCACTGTTGACCAAAAGCAACGTCGAGTGGACGATTCATCGGAGTGTTTGGCGCTGTTTAACCGAGATCCTAACGAGTTTTCGCGGCGTTATGTAACAGTCGATGAAACCTGGATACATCATTATACTCCCAAGACAAAAGAACAATCTAAGCAGTGGACTGAGAGCGGAAGACCTGCGCCGAAGAAAGCAAAAACGGTTTTGTCGGCCGGCAAAGTGATGGCGACTTTTTTGGGATGCTCGAGGGATTATTTTAGTGGATTATCTGTAAAAAGGAAAAACAATAAATGGAGAGTACTACGCAAGCTTGCTGCAAAAATAAAGTGAAGAAATCCAGAAAAAACGACCACATTTGGCCAAGAAAAAAGTTTTGTTCCACCATGACAACGCACCTGCACACACGTCAATGGTTGCAGTCGCCAAACTCCATGAATTGCGGTTCGAATTGCTACCGCATCCACCCTATTCCCCGGATCTGGCCCCGTGTGACTTCCACTTATTCCCAAACCTGAAGAAATGGTTAGGTGGCCAGAGATTTTCATCAAATGAAGAAGTCATTGTTGCCGTGGACGAGTATTTTGAGGGGATGGAGAAAACATTTTATCAAACTGGTGTAACGGCATTGGAGAAGCGCTGGACTAAATGCATCGAGGTAGAAGGAAACTACGTTGAGAAATAAATTTATTTTAAATAGATTTTCAAAGTTTTTCTTTGTCGTTTCGGAAACTTATCAATCAGCCCTCGTAGTGCAATAATGTTAGAGATAGCATCATTTACGAAATTAATTATAAATCAGCATAATTGAACTCTTTACAAACAAAATGCTGTCCCAAAAAGTAACTTAACTCGTTTTCAGACTCGAACTTGGCCGGTTTTTTCAATCTTATCTATAGGTAAGTTTTGATTGTTTGTTTGTTTGTTTGCATTGAATAGGCTCCGAAACTACTGAATCGATTTGAAAACTTCTTTCACTACTAGAAAGCTGAACTACTAGAAAGCCGGGTACTGGGAGGACCCAAAATTGCCATCCAGGAAGCCCGGCTTTAAGCCCCTTATCGACCGTCAGCTTCTTCAAAACTGTTGGTCTAGAGGAGGCTATCACCGAAGGGCCGACTACAATAGATCCATCTCGGGTCGCAGTGGTCATTGGGACATAATTTGCCCGATCCCTTCTACCTAAATCATAAATCATAATCATACTAGAAAGCTATATTGTCCCTGAGTAACATAGGCTACTTTTTACCCCGGGAAAACTAATTCCCACGGGAAAAATCTAAAAAAAAAAACAAGGGCGAAGCCGTGGACGGACCGCTAGTAATCTTATACTAAATATGTGTATTTTTCTCAAAGAACTTTTTAGCTCAATTAGATAACAAAAATCTTTGTTGTTACAGTTACTTTCGTACAAAATTTTCGTGGTCAAACTATAGCACTGTACTATGGCTATTCGTATACCTTGAACGGAACGTTTAAGAACAACAAGTATTGGGCTTGCAACCTGCGGCATAAATATTTCTGCAAGGCGCGCATTGTCATCACTGCTGACGGCCAATTGCTGCGAAAAAAACTAGAACACAACCACCCACCTCAACCTTACACCATTCGTAACGGAATCTACATAAGAGAGTAACATAAGAAATCGAATAATAATAAATAAACTAAGCAAAGCTTGTACTATGGGTGTCAGACAGCTGATAAACATTATTTAAATAGATAAATACATATATGTATGTAGATAAACAACATCCAGACACAAGGCAAACACAAGTACTCATCACACGAATGTTTGCCTTCTGATGATGATGATGATGATTCTGATGATGATGATGATGACTTCTTTTTTTTATTTGTTTATCAGGTAAGTAGATTATAAAAGTTTTGGACGCGCATTTTTTCTTTTTTCACGTAATCAAAAAATTACGAAGATAAATCGAGTTGAAAAAGCGTTATTTAAGAAAGATTATGAGAGCGAATAAATATAACTTATTATTATTTTAACGAAGTATCTTTTTGTTAATTTGATAAAACAATACAATACGTGTCTAATATTTTTGTATTACATGAAAACAGAATTTCGTTTTCTTTACCCAGGCATTATCCCTATTATCAACAGCCTCCGTGGCCGAGTAATCCATTACGGAGGTTCCGGGTTCAATTCCCGGTGGGGACACTGTCAAGCAAAAATCTCTTTGTGAGACTTTCCCCAGTTTGGTTAGGACATTACAGGCTGAATCACCTGATTGTCCGAAAAGAAAGATGATTCCGTGCTTCGGAAGGCACGTTAGCCGTTGGTCCCGGCTACTATCATCTCGTCAAACAAGCCAAGTCAGCGGCCTTTGCCGGTTCTATAACACTGACACCAGGGTTTGTGAGGTCGATGATGATCCCTATTATCAAAAAAAGGGAAATTATATGGACTATATGACACGAATTGTGTGTTCTATTGTGTGTAATTCAACACAATTAATTTTGGTCGAAATAGTCAAACTGTTTTTTCTGGGGCACTAGCTAAAATACTAATATAATTTTTCACTGGAAATTCCTTTGTTTATTAGTTAATTATTTGTGTAAGTAATTTACAAAATAGTGACGGTCGAATATGGCGACAGAAAGTAGTGTACTAAGTGTGTACTGTAGCCATCCATCGCAACCACACGTCATTCGTAAAGAACTTGTACCAGATTCGCATAGAGGTTGGTATTAAATTGGCAGAAAAATTTAACCACGCTGATTTTTTTCTAGATATAAGCATGAATTTGCATAGCTCAACGAAACCGTTAAAATAATTATAGGACCCTCATTTTAATTATATTCATTAATATAAAAAATGTGGTAGGAGTATTTAACTAATTACTAGCAACACTGATTGAAAAAAAAAACACTGAGGGCGCATTCCGAATCAGACTTTCTGTCGGCGATCAGAAAAGCCAAAATATGTATAGCTGACTGACAGTGATTCGGAACGCCCACATATTTATTTATACGCAAAGGGTTCAAATTATCCGCAATCAGACAAAAATATACACACCGGCAACACTGAACTTAGCTTATCAATGACTTTGACATTTGATCTGTCAACGTATTTTTTTATAATTTAACTATTTTAGTTAGGCAAAGATATCAAAGCCCATACAGCCTAATCTAAACAAGAAACCTTCTGTTTTACATTACATGCGATTCATATTTTCTGGGAAATGCAGGCAGTTTAATTCTATTTACCACTTCGGACTGGTTAGATTTTGAGAGCTCTTTACTAAAAACCAACTTATAGCCTGGTTAAAATTTTTAATTATTTTTATCCCAATACAGTACAACGCCTTTGGTTTTGTACGAAATTACATGTTTTTTTTCTCTGGAAATGCCTTGAATTGCTAATACATTATTTGTGCAAATAGTAGTTTGTGTTTTTTTATGAATAACAATATATAGTTAGTTAATTTTGTTTACATTCCGTACATGATTTTGCGGATGGAGCATTTTGTGCAAAAGAAACTATAAAATTGTCTGGAGGTAGCCAGACATTTTGCAAGGGGATAGGAAGCATTTTCTTTGTGGTGGGTCGTTGGTCACTGATTCGACGCACATTATATAACTTTTTCAGCTTTTCAGCTGTTGCGGCACTGGTTTACAGCCATTCAGTGAGTGCCGAAAGTCGTCGTCCATTTTACGCCTATCAAGGGAACTTGCAACTGCTCTGCGGACATCTGGAGGAGCTATGCCAGCTAGAGGAAACAGCAACTTCACAGGCGTCGGTTTCAGACAACCAGTAATGATCCGGCAAGTTTCGTCTGTGCCTTGGCATGAGCAGAGCGCTCCCATACTGGGCATGCAAATTCGCCAGCTGAAAAGACGAGCGCCAAACCACTAGACTGCAGAACTTGTGGTGATGCTCCCCATTTTGTAGTGGTGAGGCGCCGCACTAGATTGTTTCGAGCATGCATCTTCCTTTTCACACTCTCTCATTTTTTTCAGAAGTTAAGAGACCTATCCAACAGCACGCCGAGGTATTTGGGGGAGTTACTGTGGGAAATAGGCACCCCACGCTACGTGATTTTGAGCTTTCGACCCGCCTGTGCATTGCGAAGGTGAAATACGCAGGACTCAGTTTTAGTCGACAAATACAGCGCCAGTTACTTTTCCCGTCTCAAAGCCGTCCTCAACATTGGGTGAGTTTCTTCAACACCTGGCTGCTACTCGACTTTGCGTGTCTGAAACCTGACTTGCTCCGGGATCAATTTCGGGTTAACAAAGCTAGTGAGACGTACCAGCAGCAACCGCTCAAATAATTTATAAGTGTGACACAGAAGTGAAATGGACCAAAAATTTTTGTATAGCTGTGACCTTTGATTTCTTAATTTACAGGTTTGAATCTATAACTTACAGGAAATATAAAAACCAATATTCTTATATTACAGTTGACTACGTACTGGATCACCGTGGTAAAACCATAGCGCTGTTTGGTGGCCATTCGTATTCCTTGGTCGCTGAGTTTAAGTACACTAAGAATTGGGCTTGTGCACGGCGCGGGAGTTCTTGTTCATGCAAAGCGCGCATCGTCACCACACTTGACGGTCGAATACGGCGACAGAAACTAGTACACAACCATCCGCCGCAGCCACACACTATTCATAACGGATTTTATTTCAAACTGTAACATGAAAAGAATAATATGCACGTAAAGCAGTTCACGAACTCATCCATATGACATGTATTGAAGAGAAGAAATTAAAATGAACTGAGAATTACTTTTATTATGTAATTACTATCCCCTTTTTTGTTTAGAAATGTACTTACATCATCATCATTAGCTTACATACGGGGCTAAAATCTGACCTGACTGGTAGGTAAGATAAGAACGAGGGTAGAGCGCGCTTGCCTAAATAGTGTTTGTTCTCTCTAGCCTTGTAAAGATTTGGGTATTTAGGTTATATTTATGACCTGTTAATCACCACTGCATGCGGTGCCAACCTTTAATTAAGGCAACACTTTAGCATGTTAAACTTTTGTTATTGTTTTTATATTTCTATGTATCGAGTAAGTGTCTTATTGGTTGCCCTAAATAAATAAAATAAATAAAATGACAATATAAATTCTAATTGTGTAAAAGTTGACGCAGAATCGGTTTCTACAAACAAATTAGGTCAGTGTTTTTATAGGTTTTTGTAAAATAATTTATTTTGAAAACTATACTGTTGCTTGTTACAGTAGCTTATATTCAAGACCAAGCTGGCAAAAATCTACCGTTTTGTGGCGGTCACTCGTTTTTTTAAGCAGAATTCACGAGTACACAAAACTGGGTTTGCACTTACCGAGGGAAAAAGCATTGCAATGTGCGCACCGTTACCTTACTCAAGGGCCACATTTGGAAAAAAAATAGAACACAATCACCCACTGCAGTTATTTTGTCATACGTTAAACGAGTTTATGTGAAAATATAGAGCAAAACTTGTATTGACATATAAAATTAATTGATAATTTAAAAAATAAAAATAGTTTCTACGACATCTACAGACAGGCTACATGGAAAAGATGGGAGACTCTCTGGACTTCATTTTGTGGCCCGAATTCAAAAACCAGACAGAAATTATAATGTCTGCAAAGTGTGCGCTGATATTGGGAAGGCGAAGACTGGGATCAAGAGACGTTCCACCTTTGTGAAGTCTGTCAAGTACCTCTTTGCGTCCATCCTTGCTTCAAAAAGTCATCATCATCATTCATCATTTCAGCCTGTTAAAGTCCACTGCTGAACATAGGCCTCTCCAATCGCACTCCAGCAGCGCGACCAACGTGACCCAGCGATCCTCACCAGGTCGTCGGTCCATCTCGTAGGTGGCCGTCCCACACTGCGCTTGCCAGTACGTGGTCTCCTTTCAAGGACTTTCTTGCTTCAAAAAGTACCACACACAAAAAGACTACTAAATAATTCGTACTTTTTTCAAGCAAGTCTTACTTTATTTTACTTAAAAATAGGATTAGAAAAAAACTATTGAAACGTTTAGTTGTTTAATTGCACAAATAATAAAAAAAGATAACACACTTTAACCTGAAATAAAATTACCCAGGTATAGCACGTAAGTAAAGTTCATTCCCACAATTCAAGTTTGAAGTTACCTCGACCGGGATCCGTTAAAAATTGTTCAACTTACTGATTATTTGTTACAGTTACTTACGTTCGAGATCAAGATGGTAAAAAATTAGTGCTTTGTGGTGGCCACTCGTTTTCTTTGGTAGCTGAATGCACGAACTCCCTTAACTGGGCCTGCACTCGCCGATGGAAGCGTTGTAAGGCGCGCATCGTCACCACACTCAAGGGCCACATTCGGAAACAAAATCTAGAACACAATCATCCACTGCAATCATTCATAATAAGTAAAGGAATTTATGTGAAAATATAACGCAAAACTGGAATTGACAGATAGGTTAACATATTTACAATATTGAAAAATAAACATTGATTAGCTATATGAAATGTAAAATGTATAAGAGTTTTTTTTTATCTAGGTATAACTGGTAGTTAGAATAGAATAGATAATACTTTATTGCACACAAGATATACACAAAGAGTATGTGTACATAGGTAAAGCTTATTTCCATTATTATTACACCTCTAATTGTGAAATACAAAAATATACTACGACATGGACTCGCCAAAAATCGTTCAACTTATTGATACATTGTTACAGTTATTTACGTTCAAGATCAGGCTGGTAAACATGTTGCGCTTTGCGGTAGCTACACGTTTTCTTTGGTAGCTGAATGCACGAGCACCCAGAACTGGGCTTGCACTTGCCGAGGAAGAAGGCGATGCAATGCGCGCATCGTCACCACACTCAAAGGCCACATTCGGAAACAAAATCTAGAGCACAATCACCCACCGCAATCATTCATAATAAGAAACGGATTTTATGTGAAAATATAGCGTAAATATAACAGATAATTAAATAATAAGATTAACGAAAATAGTTTACATAGTAACATTAAAACATTATAACTAGTTATAAGGGTTTAATTATAATATTATTATTTGTTAAGCCGTGTGGTGACGGCAGAGTAGAATACATTTGTCACCAACCCCTACTCTTCCCGTGGGTGTAGTGAGAGACGGCTTAGGGAATATACATTGAACAGGGAACGGGCAGCAGCGCTTCTGATACAGTAACCTTTTAATCTGCGATCTCCAACCCGCCTGCCAAGCGTGGAGATTATGGAAAAACCCTCCACTTAAGTGGAGGGGGCTCATAGTCCAGCAGTGAACTGTAACGGGCCGTTGATGTTGATGATGTTTATTTATAACATGTCAATTTTAAACCTTTTAACTAAATGCAATAATGGTGCCTATTTTACATTTACAGTGACTTGGGTGAAAAATATCGCACAGAAGACCACAGCAATTCACAATGGATATACTTTTTACAAACACGCTGATAGTCTCAGTACTACACATTGGTATTGTACAAGGGGAAATGGATGCAAGAGTCGTTTCACTACTTCTTCAATCCTCAATGGCCGTATAATCAGGTCAAACTGGGACCACTGCCATGAACCGTCCAAGTTTACGATTCGTAATGGAATATACTATAAAGAATAAATTATTTTTACTTTATAGTAAACTTGTTGTTTTTACTTTGTAGTTTTCTTATGACTTTTTGACATATTTTCAAATAGCATTGCGAAAAGTGTAAATTTATTTTTCACATCCACATTATAAGTCAAATACGATTGATATTATGCTTGGAACTGGTTATCTTGTAAAAAGTTCTAATGCTATCTCGAATATGCTGTACCTACTTAATGACAGTAAATGTACTTAAAATGATATACGCTTATTTTATTGTGTTACGAAATTCATTACGTTTATGTGTAATTTTCTCCGTGCTATACCGTAAATAAGTGTTATAATTTTTCAGTTTTTTTTTTAAATCCAATGCATGTTAATTATAATGAGCTTACATTGTTTTATTTTTATGTTGAAACGTCGGTGTTTAGCTTCTTGATTCGGTGATTGTTCTTCATAATTATAAATCAGATGTAGTTATTAAATAGTTCCGTATGTTATTTGAAATGAAATAATTTGTTTCAGTGACTTTCGCTCAAAATTCGAAAGGGAAGCATTTGGCGATCTACCAGGGATATTGCTTTTACCTACACAGGCGGAATAACTCTACTGACATCTGGTACTGCTGCCAGAGGACCTGTATCACAAAGTGTAGAGCTCGCCTTGTCACCACTGCCGCTACCACCACATCTGGCAGCAACTTAATTAAAGTGAACTCGGATCACACACATATGCCACCCAAATTTTTACTTCAAAATGGGTTGTATGTTAGAATTTAAGTATTATTGTGGTAGGTAATATCGTGTACTTACTGTAAATTAGTCTATGTACCCCGCGCCGAATGGTTTTATATTGGTAACAAACGATTAGAGATCAATTTACCCACAATCTACGTCTATACTTTGTGGTGACAAAAAAAACTTTGATCGATAGCTTGAAATTGTTTTTTATTTAAAATAAAGGACAACTTAAAACTTAAAGTTTTTTTTATTACCACAAAGTAGATTAATATAAAACCAGGCAGCACATTTCACTGGTGATTCAGCGTAGAAACGCCGCCAGCGTGATGGGAACATTCATACCGGGTGCGATAAGGGGCGTCTACTTTAGTAACTATCATTAAGTTTTATTTTTTATTTTATAGGTAAATATGATTATCCCCTATGTATCAAAACTATTTGACTAAGACTATTTGTCTAATATTCTATGAAAAAAAAAACACTATATAGGTATATCTCATGTTTTAATAAATAAATGTAATGTCTCTCAGTTAATTGAACTTTTTTTTTACTTATTCTTTGTTTGTGATTTAGTTCCTAAAACTTATCGTACCCCTCCCGTAACTTAATTATAACTAATGAATAGTTTTAATAATTCCAACTTGCACTTTTCCTTTTCAGTTACGTTAGTCCGTAAGAATAATGGAAAACCGTTATTAATATACGAAGGTCACTGTTTTTACCTACACTTGGAGAGTAAGGCGAAGAGACTTTGGTACTGCAACTCCCGAACTTGCTTGGCTAAATGCAAAGCGAGCCTCCACACTTCCACAGAGGGATTCTTAATCCAAAGCTTGGTAAAATCGGAACACAATCATCCGCCACCCAAGTTTGTTGTACGAAATGGATGGTATATAAAAGTTTAAGTAATCTACGTGTTGTATTTACTCTTGCATTAATGTGTTTAATAAATGCGTGAACTTATAAAATTAAACCGTTTTTCTTAATAGTTTAATATGGGAAGAACAAGTTATTCTTTGTTGGAATAATATTTTTTCTCTTCCTGTCCTTACAGAAGTATACTTAAAAAATGCCTTGCACTGTTACTCTTAATCTTTTCAGTTATCTGGGCGGAAAATAAATCTGGAAAACCGTTGGCAGTCTACAAAAACTATAGTTTTTACTTACGGAGTAAGAGCAAAAAGAAATATCTTTGGTGCTGTAGTTCCCGAACCAGCTTAAAGAAGTGCAAAGCGCGCATCTCCACCACAAAGAATGGACTCTTGGTTCAAGCGAAGGCAGTCCACAATCATCCGCCACCCCGCTTTGTAATACGAAATGGATTACATTTAAAAATATAAACAATGATATACAAAACTTTATTCTTATTATTAAATCAAATTTTTCGTAATTATTAAAAATAAATACATCAGCATGCAATTTTTTATGATATTAAAATGTGGTTACATTACAAACTCTTATTTATTATTTATTTCCTGTTTTCTTTTATAATTAATAGTACATTGTTATACGTGGGGTGAAAGTAACTTATTCAGCGCCGAGACGGGGTTTGGGTAATAGTTCGAGACACTAAATAAGTCTTTAACCTCAGGTAAACACTGTGCTTTTCATTACGACTACAAGGAAAGTAAATATAAAAACACGAATTAGCTAAAGAAAAAAGGAGTGACTCCCATATCTGAATCAGATGAACTAATTGTAAAGAAAACCCTACAACTCTAGAAACAAATGATAATCGGATTGTTGCTTTCCCGCCTATTTTAATTTTTTGCTGTGGCCGTGCCGGCCAGCTATTGAGCCATTATTTTTAATTTCTATCATTGAATAATGTTAAATATTTCGCCCAAATCTATTTTATTTTAAAGAAATAGTTGAAAGTTAAGTATAATAAAGTTATTTAAAAAATATATTTGCTTTAATTAATACTTAACTTTATGTTATTTCAATTTAACGTTGCGCTATAATTGAGTGGCTGTATAGAAAGATGAAACATAGTTCAATAGAAATGTGAAATTAGAACCAATTTGTTTTTTTATAATTTGACAGCTGTCAGTTGAAAGTGATTCTACCTCGGGCTGAAAAGTATTACCTTCAATCCGCTCCTCGGTCAACTTCCGAACTACTTTCAGAGTATGAGTAATGAAAAAGATGGTAATAATTCTCGCCTTAATAAGTTATCAGGCTATCTCGGTCAAGGCGAGAATTATTACCAGATTTAAACCTGTATCTTATCAGTGATAAGATACAGGTTTAAATCTTTTCATAGATCATAGATTTGATAAAGCTTAAAATAAACCAAAAACACTAGCTAATTATTTCTTCGTCTTTTCAGTTATTTGGGCGGAAAATAAATTTGGGAAAACTTTGGCTGTCTGCGATAACTACAGTTTTTACTTGCCCACACGTGGTCAAAGCAAGACGAAAAAAATTTGGTACTGCAGCTCCCGGAACAGCGCACCCAAGTGCAAAGCGGTCCTTTTTACCACCATAGACGGACTCTTGACCCAAGTCAACTCGATACACAATCACCCCCCACCCAGCTATATCATACGAAACGGAGTACTTGTCAAATTATAAATCACTAGCATTCCGACCGTGATTTCGTTAGCGTGAATATTTTACTCAAATTTCAATATCCCCAATTCTTATAAATTTTTAAATTCTTTTCTTAGTGCTTATCTAGGTCGTATCTTTATTTTAAGTTTCTAGACGCAGTAGTTGCGGCTCTGCGTAAGGCTGCCAGTCGTTCGGTTTCGGTTCGGTTTTTCATTTTATATTTTTTTTCGTGAGTGACTTGTCTTTTTTCTTGAATTGTTTATTTTATTTATTTATTCATAATAATAATTAAATAATTATAGTCGTAAATTATTATGTATGTGTGTGTGTGATCATTTTTGTGACAAATAAATACAATGTCATTTTAAAATATCGTGATTCTTATTTTAGCATATTATTATAAACGTCTAACTTCTTTATCTTCTTCTTCATCTAACTTCTTTAAATAATAGGTTTCAATTTATGTGTTCCCAGCCACTTAATAGAATTTTCTATAATAATTTACTTATCTAACATATTCTTTTTAGTAACTTGGGTCTCGTCTGCACCAAAATAGAGAGAAATATAAAGTTTATTAGTTATGTACGAAAAAAAAAATGTTCATCGAGATAAAATAGTAAATACACTAAAATTGTAATAATTTACGGGTTTACAACCACTAAAATCTTAAAACATATAAAACAGTAAATGGTTGATGGTGATAGTGTGATTTTTCAAAATTTCCCTCTCGTTGAACGAGAAATGTGATTACAAATCCTTATTTATTGGAAAGAATTAAGACATTCTCCATCCTCTTTTTAAAACTTAAAATTTGGTTGAAAATACCAAATATATACTAATTGAAATATGTAGATTTTCCGTTAAACTCCATCCAAATCCAGTTTAGGCTAATGACCTAACGTTTAAAAAATTAAGCCCATATTTTTTTTTATTTACGCGTTCTATAAACTTTTTAATTTTTGTTTTTCGCAGTTATTTGGGCGAAAAACAAATATGGAAAAACTTTGGCAGTTTACGACAGCTACAGCTTTTACTTACGTGGTAAAAGCAAGACGAAGAATGTTTGGAGCTGCAGTTCTCGAAACAGCTTAGCCAAGTGCAAAGCGGTGCTCTCCACGACCCTTGACGGGCTCTTGATCCACGCCTATTCGGTGCACAATCATCTGCCACCCAAATATATTGTGAAAAATGGGTTGTATATAAAACTATAAATCCTCCCAAGATAAAAAAATAATACACTAGTAATTAAATTGCTGTTGTAATACTACAAGGCTTGCAATAATTTTATTATTAGCCTGAGGTGTCCCACTGTATGCCTCCCTCGCTTCCTTCCACTTATCCCGATCCTGGGCCAAACTTTCCCACTCGCCACAGTAGGCAGCGAGTTCGTCTCGCCACCTCTTGCGGGGCCGACCACGACATCTTGCTGCGTTCTGGGGCACCCAACTGTTGGTCTTTTTAGCCCACAGTTCGTTAGGCATTCGGGTGACGTGGCCAGCCCAGTCCCATTTTAAGTTGCAATAATAATAAATTAAAATAATTATTATGTGTCGTAAATAGAGGAAAATACGTTAACTTTTTGAAACTTCGCGACAGGTTCATACTTTGTTTCAATATAGTCAAACATGCCGGGAATAACCCAGTAAGAACAAATTCTTCGGAGATATGATAGTAATGACGATGTCTATGCTAGGAATGTGTATAACATTGTAGTTTATTATAATAATGTAGTCTAAGCACCTCCCCTTCTTGGTTTGCCTGGAACCCTTTGCTTAAAGCTGTTTTTAACTATAATTCTTCTATTGTTATTTTTATTTTAATATGTGCAATAAAGAATTTGCATTGTATTGTATACTTTTTCTTCTGTGTGTAAAATAAGTGGCTACACACCCTTATTTGTTTTGAGGGCCTATTTTTTTTTCCTTTTTAAAGAGACATGAATAGATTTTCTTTTGTTGAAAATTTAAATACTAGTGGCTCTGTGAGCTGTAGGCCTCGCGAGTATTTTGTTTTTTTCGAAATGATTGATTCATGTTTTTTTTTACATTTCCAACCCTATCAACACAGTATTTTTTTAAATTTCTAAAAACTGACTCGACGAAAAAGTTCTATATATTTATCAAACCTGCTCACAAAATTTTACGAGAATCGGTTGAGAAACACGACCTGTAGAGTAGAACAGGCAGATGGACATACAAAAGCAATTTTGGCCAAGCTGAAATTGGGACGCTTCGCTCGCGCTTCGCCCTCGCTCGGTCAATAATTGGCTATTTGGAATAATGCTGTTGGATAGCCTAATCACTATCGGTCAACGAATTTGTTTTTTTCATCGATGTAAACAGATTAATTCATACATAAAAACATAGATAGATACGAGTGCATACGAGTATTGTGTTAAAAAATAAAAGTTATGTTTTGTTATCGTTCACATACCTATTAATCACTCACTACAACTAACATTTTATCATGCTTACTAAAATGTTTTCATGCTTATTTTAGTTACTTGGGCTAGAAACAAAAGGGGCGTAACTGTAGCAGTCCACAAGAGCTACAGTTTTTACTTGCCCGTGTGTGGTGAAAGTAAGGCGAAAAAAATTTGGTACTGCAGCTCTCGAAACTCCTTAGCAAAATGCAAAGCAGTTCTCAGCACCACCATCGAGGGTCACTTTCTCAACATCAGGAGGGAACACAGCCATCCGCCGCCCAAATATCTGGTACGAGATGGAATGTTCCTCAAATTATAAATCATCATCATCATCAACAACAGTATATTTTATGTATTATAATAATTATACCTATAAGTAGCATAGTATAATTAGTCTGCAGCGTTCGCAGTTAAAAAAATTTGAGCTCTTACCGACGTAGACACCGCTAGACTAGTCTACTTCAGTTACTTTCGTAGTCTAATGACCTATGGTATTTTATTGTGAGGTTACGCTGCGAATGCTAATCTATATAATAAAAATGAATTGCGGTTCGTTAGTCTCGCTAAAACTCGAGAACGGCTGAACCGATTTGGCTAATTTTAGTCTTGAAATATTCGTGGAAGTCCAGGGAAGGTTTCAACGGTAAAAAAATATGGGTAGGGTAAGTGTTGGGTAGGTGTAGGGTAGGTGTAGGGTAGGTGTAGGGAAAAATGGCAGGACAACGTCTGCCGGGTCAGCTAGTAGTATATATTTATTCTGCAGAAACGGACTGTTCATGCAATTTATAGATTAGGGCCTAGAGTCACTGAGGGAAAAGTTTAAAGAAATCAATATTCTGACATTTGTGTCTCAATATATATCTATGACAATCTCAATTATATTTATTAAAAGAACAAAAAATATTTACAATAACAGCAATAACAAAAATAACAAAACAACTATATACAATTAAATATAAAATATCTCCTCCAGTGCGTCCCCTCGAGGCATGGTTCCCAAAATGCTGGCAGCGTTTCCTCTCTGAATAGCCAGGTTTGTTATGTAAAAAGAAATATTAGTCATTTTCAGAAGCACAGTGATATACACAATTTTAATACTAGAAATAAAGACAAGTTGGTTGCTTATGTCAGCCGACTAAATAGAATTAGTAATTCTTTTAAAGGTAATTGTATACCTACGCTATTATAATAAGGTCCCTACTGATATGAAAAACTTACCTTTAGACAAGTTAGTAATTATAAAACAGAAATTGTATAAAAAAGGTTACTATAGGATATCTGATTATTTAGAGGATCCATGAGAATAGATTGTTTGAGTAGCAGGCTTTTTCGATATATAATTAGCATTAATTTTGTAATTGACAATATTTTATTTAAAAAAGGAAACACAAAAGATGCGACGACTGTGGAGTTTCTTCGGTGAGCTCTTCTCCACAGATTCCGTCAAGAAATAGTGTAATAAACTCAGGAAATCAAAAAACGTAGGTAATATGTTATACCTATAATACTAGTAATAATAAATTAATAAAGGCCATAAAGTTAAGTCAATTATTAGTTACATAGATTAAGTAATAACAATAATTGTACCAATATTTATTGTTTTTGTATTTGTTGTGTTTTAAATTAAAAATAAACATGAGCAAACCATTAAATTAAAAGTTACAAAATGTATTTACATAGGCTACACGAAACTTTCATATAAAATATCCAATCAACCAGTTGGTTCGTTTTTCATCCTACACAACTACAGTTCAGTAGGTCGGAGTGGAAAAAGGATATTTTATATTTACTTACTCGTATTGATTTACAAAAAAGTATGAATGAATGGATTAAATGAATGAATGAAATGAATGAATGAATGAAATTAATGAATGAAATGAATGAATGAATGAAATATACTTTATTGCACACAGACAGAAACATACAGTAATTACTAAAAAGAAGAAGAAGAAGAAGAACAGAAGGAAGTACTACATAATTGTCTTTTTTTTTCAGTACAATTGGTGAGAAACCCTACCGGAAAGAAAATCATTATTCACAGAAAACATCCCTACTATTATAAGCATAAAAACCTCAAGACCGATAGTTATATGTGCCCCCTAAAAAAAACTGGATGTCAAGCATTTCTCAGAGTCGCTCTAGATGGCAGTATAGTCGCAATAAACGCAAACCACAGTCACAAAGCGATTCCCTTTGTTGTAAGCGACGGGATTTTTATAACTGTGGAATAATATTAATAAATCAAATGTGCAGCGCCATTTTTATAATTCGCAAAATGTAGTTCTCTTTCTTTGCTTGCAATTTTAGTTTTCCTCTTTGGGCAACATCTACTAAAAAAATGTTTTGTTACCATTAACACAAAGAAGTCCTATCAAGCTAAATTATTAGCAGAAATATAAACATTTGACAATAACAAAATTGTTGATATTGCCAATTTAATGGGGTTTTTACTCGTAACTCAGTTTGGTACTCTCTTTTTTGTGAATTTCAGTGTGAATTAAAGATGTATTTCACTTAGAGCACCCGTCTGAACAGCACAGGGTGCCAAAAAAGGAATGCAGGGCAGGCAGACAGGCCATGTTCTGGAAGAACGCTTCACATACGCGAATGTTCTTTTTATTCGACAACAGATACGGCATTTTCGTACGTCATAGTCCTCTCTTGACAAAGCTGGAGGGGTGAGTTAGTACACCATACTTCGTGATGATGCTCTCAGTTCGCAGTACGTCTGTTCTATACAACATGATTTTGTAATCCCTAGCAATTTTTTTTTTAAAAACAAGCAACAACTTTTTCCAACGAACATGGGTTGAAAACTCCCAAAAATAAATCTACTTTTCATACAAAATACACACTCAACTTTACTAATTTGTATGGGAGGTCGAATTTTTTTTGGGGGCTTTCAACCCATGTTCCTTGGGAAAAGTTGTTGCTTATGATGGTTTGAACATCATATTTAAATTTTGCTAGGGATTACAAAATCATGCTGCATATAACCATAAGCCCATTTTGCTATATTTCCCTGACGGCCACTGACCAACAAGAGTTGGCAAGCGGTGTAACTGTCGTGGCCATATCGTAGATTTGACCACATCATGAAATTTTCGATCATTTTTCAAATTTTCACTGTCCATTGGCCACATCATGATGTGTCTTGGCCAGATCAATGATAAGAAATCGTTTGTCGATATGTTAAACTAAAACGCAGCTACTTCATGAAATGGTCAAGATTATTTGATCATATTGTAAAATTATTACATTAATTGCCGATAGAGGCGCTGGAAGCGCTTTGTTTATGTACCAACATGGCAGCTGCGTTGTTTCTCGCAGTGAAAAAGTGAATAATTCGTTATTAAAATGAGGAAGAAAAAAGAGTTAATGATGAAAAAGTACTCTGAAAATGTGTGTCGGACTTAGAGAACAATAAGTACCAAACATAATTAAGATTCTTATTAAATATTTCATGGACGCCCTATTTTCACGATATGGCCAACAATCGTGGACGACCAAATCGTTAAATGTTCACGATTTAATGATCTGGTCAAATTTAGTTGCCCACATCATGAAATGTGATCATTTCGTGAAATGATCGAAAATTTCATGATGTGGTCAATTCTACGATATGGCCACGACATAACCACTCCCAAATTGGTTGTTAGGTAGTTTGAGACCGGGTGGCTGTTTACTGTTATTTAGTTTGTTGTGTAATTATGTTTGAAGAATTAAGAACATATCATTTTGCGTTTATGTTGCTTGTTTGCTATTGTTTATTCGTACCCCAACTTTAAAACTTTATATTTATTGATTAGTTTTTTATAGCGTTAAATTGTTGTATTCGTACTTTTAATAATTAAAACTTTTATGTCGCGATCTTAATTAAATAAAACTCATATCACAAAATAACCCAAGTTTATTTACATACATGCCACCTTTAAAATTTTATATAATAATTATTGTGTTTTTATTCCTTATTTTTTTAAGAACGTTCCGAATAAAATCATTGCGTCATAAAATACGATATTTTCATTTTATGTACTCGTAGATCAAATATAAGTACACATAGTTTACCAAAAGTTGTAGCAGAAAAGGTAATTAATGAGACAAATCCCAAATATATCAAAAACATTGTCAAAACATATTACTTAAGGGATGGGTATAAATCTATAGTGCAGTCTGAGGGGGATGCACCCCGTCCTCCTAAATAGCAAAGAAAATGTTAAAATGACTTACCTACCTACCTTTATATTTTTATAAGCATGTTATGTTGTTTTTAAAGGCGCAACTTAAACCCGTCATGTTATGGGCTGCCGCACAATCTTTTATATTTAAGATTAGGGTGAGACCCAATGTAATCTGATAAGTTTTTATTCAAAATAAACAGCTTATTTTTTTTTTAAATAAAATCCTGTTAGTACTAACAATGTCGACTATTTTAAATAAAAATAATCTTATACATGAAACAATGGCAAGAAAATGGTATCTATTAATGAACAATATACAAGGTGTTACAAAACTACAAATAAAGCCGAAAGGGTGTGAATCTGCTCGTAAAACTGAACAACTTTCCCCAAAGAACATAGGTCGAAAAACGATTTAAAAAAATCGCATTCCCATACAAAATGTAGATGGTCTCCATACAAAATTTACGGATTTTTTTGTAACACCGTGTATAAAATATAACTCGTTTATTTTATTTAACGTTTAACTTTGATGGTAACTTCTTGTGAAATCATACAATGAGTAAATTGCGGGTTTTCTCTTTGCAGTTAATCAAGTCACAAATTCATCCGGTAAACCACTGCTTCTCTACGAAGGTCATACTTTTTATCTGATGAGAAGTCAGTTGAAATCCAAGTTTTGGTCATGCACAAGACGAAGTAGCGGATGTAAAGCTTTTCTGAGTGTCGCGCTGGATGGAAGTATAATCCGCGTCAATTCAGAACACCAACATCTTGCGCCATCTTTTGTCATCCGCAACGGCATTTACCACAAGATATAGTACCTGCTCTATGCGTGATATGTGACTTATTTTCCTTCTAGCATAAAGGGCATCACACACGGCAGCTATAATATATATTATAGCACGTGGCAGCCAGCTCTCTCGTCGCCATTCACTTTCAACAAAATGGCGAATCAAGCAGAATGGCCGGTCACTGCGGCCATTCTGCTTGACCCCCGCTTTGCACACAAAGTGAATGGTGATGAGAGAGCTGGCTGCTTCGTGCTATAATATATATTATAGCTCCGTTTGTGACGGGCTTAATTTGTATACGTCTCATTAAACTTGAATGTAGATAAGGAAGGAAGACTAGGCAGGCAGATGGGCCATCATGCTCTAGAAGAACGCTTTACTAATCCCCGTTTTGCACACGTTCTCTTTATGCTTTTCAACCTTTTGAACTGATAATATTATAACAATAAATAATATTGTACAACTTGTTAGCTGAATAACGCAAAACCTACATAAAATTAATAATTCTTTTAAAGGCGATTGTATACGCTATTACAATAAGGTCCCTACTGATATTAAAAACTTACCTTTAGACAAGTTTTTTAAAATAATTATAAAAGTGAAATTGTATAAAAAAGGTTACTATAGGATATCTGATTACTTACTTAGAGGACAGATGTCCATGGGAATAGATTGTTTGAGTAGCAGGCTTTTTCGATATACAACGTTTTACAAAAAATACCAAAAAAAAGAATATTTTTATCAAAGGCATTTAATTGAAATTTTCCCATCTCTAGTGATCAGCTGTGTCAAAGAATATTCGGACCAGATATGTAATTTTAGGTCAATGTGCCTATTTTTACCGCTATGGTTAAAAATGTTTACGTACTACTTGTACCATAACATTAACATTAGAACAATTAATTTAAAAATGAAAAAGCTACAAATAAATAAAAAAATCTTTGTTAAATAATTGTTATGAAATAATAAATTAATGAAATCATGAACTAAATATTTCAAAATAATAATGTTTGTAAATACATAAACAAGATAATTAAGGCAAAAAATAAAATGTTTTCTAACATAAATTGATTTAAGTACATCTCTTTTAAAAATGTAGGCACAAATGGTGTACAAATACTTTTCCGTTCTGATAATCGATAGTCTATATTTTAGGTGTCAATTGACACTAGAGATGGGAAATTTTTGATTAAATGCCTGTAATGAAGGATATTCTTTTTTTGGTATTTTTTGTAACACGTTGTATAATTAGCATTAATTTTGTAATTGACAATATTTTATTTAAAAAAGGAAACGCAAATGATGCGACGACTGTTGAGTTTCTTCGGTGAGCTCTTCTCCACAGATTCCGCCATTGTGTTAGTGAACTCATCCAAAAAAATATAGGACAATATTTTATTTAAAAAAGGAAACGCAAATGATGCTACGACTGTGGAGTTTCTTCGGTGAGCTCTTCTCCACAGATTCCGCCATTGTGTTAGTGAACTCACCCAAAAAAATATAATGACGGATCTAAGTGATGTAATAACATCCTATGGAAATAAATAGTTTTTGATTATTTTTATTTTGACCTCTTGGGTGGTAAGGTCAACCCATGATTGAAAATTAACAATAAGCATTTTTTTTATTTATACAAATTGATTCGATCAGCTGATCAGTTAGTATGAAAAGTATTTTTTTATATTTTATGGAACTTCTGGAACAAACGTTATTCAGTTTTTTCACGACCTAAAAGATTTTATTAGCGTTATTCAGCTAACACGTTGTATACTATTTACAATATTTCGCTTCAAGTGCGTCATTAGACGTGTGAGCAAGATATATTGGAATATTTTCTAAACAATTTGCCTGAGGACATTAGTTATTACTATAATAACAAAAAAACGCTTTTCAGAGTTACTCTCTGTCTTTATATTTTTAAGTTAAGCTAATAATATAAACTAAAATATCATAGACTAATAATAATACTACCTAGTCGTTATACAACGTGTTACAAAAAATATAAAAAAAAAAGAATATTCTTCATCACAGGCATTTAATCAAAATTTTCCCATTTCTAGTGTCATTTGACACCTAAAATATAGACTATCGATTCTCAGAATGGAAAAGTATTTGTACACCATTTGTGCCTACATTTTTAAAATAGATGTACTTAAATCAATTTATGTTAGAAAACATTTTATTAATTATCTTGTTTACGTATTTACAAACATAAATATTATTTTGAAATATTTAGTTCATTATTTCATTAATTTGTTATTTCATAACAATTATTTAACAAAGCTTTTTTTATTGATTTGTATTTTTTTTTTCATTATGGAATTAATTGTTTTAATGTGAATGTTATGGTACAAGTAGTAGGTACGTAAATATTCTTAACCATAGCGGTAAAAATAAGCACATTGATCTAAAATTACATATCTGGTCCGAATATTCTTTGACACAGCTGATCACTAGAGATGGGAAAATTTTAATTAAATGCCTTTGATAAAAATATTATTTTTTTGGTATTTTTTCTAACACTTTGTATAACTAATTATGTACACCAATTCCGCAGACATACTGCTGCGCAGTTTTGCGGGGCATTTGTTAGATTAGGAGTATAAGTTACTAATATTTTTAAGACATAAATAAAAGTACCTGGTTGACCGAGCTTAGCTCGTTTATTTTTTTTGTAAGACACCTACGTATTTCGATAAACTCTACTTACTTCATACGTTCAGAAGAAAGTACACGCGGCTAGACATAGTAGCACCACTCTTATACTTTAAACGAGCAAGATAAGAATAATAAGGATCTCGGAAACGTACGGCTGCAACGATTTCGCAATTTAGTTTCGGGGGCAATAAATCGATCTAGCTTAAAAAATAGATTTCCCCGTATTTTCAGGCTTAAAAGAATTGATACGCGATATCATTGAAATAGAAAGGTAATTTTGGCTGGCGAGTTTGCAGTTTGAATCTCGACAAATATATTTTTTTATTTCTTTGTTCTTTTTTCGTTTGTTTCTTTTTTATATATTTTTTATTCTTTTATTTAGTTATTTAAATACAAAAATGAAAGAAAATTTCTGATAAATTCTTTGGTGGTCTGAAAGATTTCCATCTGATGGAACGTCAAACTTTGTTGCCTCTGTAGGGGCATGTATATGTCACCGTAAGATTGTGACCGCCGTTAGTTTATAATCTTACTCGCGATTTTATAAACTTACGGAAAATTGTGAACTGACACCAACCATTTCAATTAATTATTTATTCAAAACGGAAACACTCACGTAAAAATGGAAACTATATCTTCCAACGTTTCCAACGTATTTACACGTATTAGAACAGTTTATAATCTAACGATGTCAAACCGTCAAATTGTAAACAAAGGTGCAGAGTTCATAATCTGTCGGGTTTTATCACCCGTAAAATCGTCGTGCTTCGGTCGTGTATAATGTGTGTGCTCTACAGAAGAAGTCGCCGCTGAACTAACGCCCGACCGAAGTTAGGCTGTACGCTATAACGCAACGTAATTTCGGCATTATGTGTCGCCAGTAATTCAAATAGCATTGCAGGTATAATCATGCCGAACTTCGGTCGCGTACCTTCGGCATAGTGTGTTTAGACACTAAGTACAGAGTACGCAGTTTTGAGTTACCGCCGTCAGTCGCTTAGCGTAGGTACGGCGCGCAGTTCAGTCACGGTTCAGTATTGTAATTACTGTAACCTTTACTTTGTAATTCGGTAATATATAACATACCTTAATCGTTAGAATTTGGTGTTTCTCTTGTAAACATTCTGATAACCAGTAATATACCCTCCACACTCGTTTATATACTTAGTTTAAACTCTGATGCAACTCAATTATTGTTTTGTATGCAACTTATTATTATAAAGCGGATCACTGATATCTACTACTGTATGACCACGAAGGTGGGCGTTAATTGCTACAACACAGCCTTTGACTAACGTAGTTATTATCGGGCACTTTACTAAATGTAAAACTATTGTTCAAATAAATATATTATATTATATATTATAGTGAACACGCAACTAAGGACTGTACATCTAGTACAACCCATTTAGTTTCCACACCTCTGTTGTATGGTATAGCGTTTTTTTTAACAACAGAAATATATTTATCATTTTACAGTAAAGTGGATAAAGAACTCGTCTGGGAAACCTGTGGCTATCTACCAGGGCTTCAGTTTCTACAATCACATAAAGGGCAAAACAACACAGAGGTGGTCGTGTACACGTGGGAGCTCAAAATGCAAAGCTCACATAACCACCGATGGGCAACATACAATTTACATCAACCCTGAACACACTCACCCACCACCAAATTTTGTCATACGAAACGGCATTTGTTTTAAAGTCTAGTTTTTTTTTTATTTGTTTGTTAGCTTAGTTTTATAAAGGTAATATTACGTAAATGTCTGTTTTCGCATCTCAGCTGTATCAGCAATATTATTTAAGCATTATTATAGTTTTGTAATTCACACGAAATCTGACATCTGAACTTATGTGAATATATAATATTCTGTTATTTTATATTATGTTTTCTGTCCAAAACTGTAGCTCAACTTTTTGTAATTCTAAATAAATAAATAAAAAACTAATATGATAGGCAAATTGTGCATTTTTTTTATTTAAAATATCTGGGGACATCTCACACACAGCCATCTGATCCCAAACTAAGCAGAGTTTGTACTATGGGTATCAGACAACTGATATATAATACTTAATTTGATAAACAACACCCAGACACAAGGCAAATACAAGTGCTCATCACACAAATGTTTTTCACTGGGCGGGATTTGAACCCTGCGTTTCGCAGGCACTAGGCTACGGGGCCGTCCGTTTTACTGTCTAAGCTCTAAAAATCTTTTACTCGCACATACCTCAAAATTTTAGAAAGTTAATCTTGTATTTCGGGAGATATACTTACCACATTAGAAATAATTTCTACCAACTTTAAAAAAAAAAATGACATTTGAGACAATACGACTGTGAATTAAAAAAGTAATACATAAATTACATCTATTCCGCAAAACGAAATAGTACCTATCTCAACTTGAAAAACTTAACCTAACTTCTCCATAATGTTGTAAATTGTTTAATGTTGTTAAAACAGTAATCGGTACCAGAAGGATCATCATGACGAAAGGCGTCGACGGTACGACGACGCGAGTGATCAGTCAGCCGATAGTAGGAACCGCGAAAGCGTCGCAGACCGACGGCGCTGCGCCCAAAACGACGCCAGCCGCAAAGCCCGATGGACCTCAGAAGGTTCAGATAATACGAGCTCCGGACGGGAAGATTGACGTCCGAGGTCTGCTGGTGGGGCAACAGCTGATCCTGGGAACCGCGAAAGCGTCGCAGCCCGACGGCGCTGCGCCCAAAACGACGCCAGCCGCAAAGCCCGATGGACCTCAGAAGGTTCAGATAGTACGAGCTCCGGACGGGAAGATTGACGTCCGAGGTCTGCTGGTGGGGCAACAGCTGATCCTGGGAACCGCGAAAGCGTCGCAGCCCGACGGCGCTGCGCCCAAAACGACGCCAGCCGCAAAGCCCGATGGACCTCAGAAGGTTCAGATAGTATGAGCTCCGGACGGGAAGATTGACGTCCGAGGTCTGCTGGCGGGGCAACAGCTGATCCTGATGCCGGGCGGGAAGGTGAAGGTGGTGATGGCGGGGCAGCTAGGCATCACGGGGCAGCTGGTGGCGGCGTCGTCGCTGTCAAAACCGTCGGCCAAAGCGGGCGAGCGCTCGCTCGTGGTGCAGCCTGACGCGCAGACGCTCACAACATTACACCTTTTGTGAATTTTAAAGTTTTACTGTCGTTATCATAACATTTTCTTTATAGACCAAATTAAGTATACAAAGTTGATTAAGACTAATGTCTTTGTGTTGTTTGGCTTAATAAAAAAAAATGTTTTATTTCAGGCATTGCCCATACATAGTCACAAAGAAGACTTATGCTATGTTAGTTGATAAATTAAAATTACAATTATTATTATATGAAATTTTTGTGTCTTTGGCGAGCTGGAAACGTGTTCAATGCTGCATAATAGCACTGTCCACGTCCAGTCTCGCCGCAACAGTCTGCAGAAGGCTGTTGGAGCTACCCCTCTCGCGATGAATCAGGGATGCGATGCTCATCCTAATGATAGCTGGGAAACTCTCAACTCCCGCTTCCGCCAGCATCCCTGAGGCTGCTGTGACGTTGCAGCCCCATCAGCCCCCTGTAAGCGTTGTTGTACTGGGTGCGCAGGGCCCTGTATGCTTTTTGAGTGTAATGAGTCCACAGGCTGTTACAATAGGCTATGAAAAGCGACAACGCGCAAACCTGCGGGCCCGCATATTAGCCCTAACACACAGCGCTCTGCGCTCCCGTTCCATATCAAGGTCATCATTGAGTGACTCCGTGACCCAGCTCAGACAAATTAGGACAATATTACTAGTGGCTCTGTGAGCTGTAGACCTCGCGAGTATTATTATGCTTGTCTCCAGCTCAGAAAGATTATTTTTTATTTCTGAAAACAGGGCCAAGTAAATATAAAGCGGAATGTTTTTCGAATTTCCACGCGCAAGACCATATTGACGTTGTATTTTTCATTGACGCGCTCTGAAACTAACTTTTAATGACAAACAATGAATATTCAAATAGAATAAAATTAAATAAGAGACGATATGCAAAAAACCCATAATTTTATACAATGCACATGTAAAAGTGAGTACTACATATAATTTTGTATGATAATCCGAACGTCTAACTTTGTTGCCTCTGTAGGTGCATGTATGTATAGTACTGTAAGGAGCGACCTCCTTTGAGCGTACTGGCTGTTCGTATAGTTCGATAGAGTTTAAAGATTTCGAAATACGAATGGTTCTTTTTTGCTTTTCTGACTCGGGACGTCAGATCGTCTCCGTCTGGACGTTCGTTCTGTGTGATAGTGTAAAAAAGTGATAATAAATAGATTTTCAATAATTAATCGGTTGTGTCTCTCAGTTTAGCTTAGCGCCCATCTGGCTACCGCCCCCCGTTTTACTGTACCTAGCTATAATACGAGTGTGTCTTAACACACTATGCCGACGGTACACGATTGAAGTTCCGCGGCTTATTCCGCGGCGTATTCGGCTGATATGACACACCATAATTACTTTGTTTTTAGTTTACGTGACATCGTATCTGTCTATGTCTGTCCATGTCTTATTTAATTAAATAAATAAAAAAAAAATAAGTGCCGAACTTACGCGGCAGAAATTCAGTTGCGCAATTTTGTGTGTGTATTTAGTGTCTCGAGCGCTGTTGTGGCGTCGTTGTACTTCGGTCGCGTATAATGTGTGCTCTACAGAATAAGTCGCCGCTGAACTTACGCCCGACCGAAGTTAGGCTGTACGCTATATAACGCAACGTCATTTCGGCATTATGTGTCGCCAGTAATTCAAATAGCATTGCAGGCGTAATCATGCCGATCTTCGGTCGCGTACCTTCGGCATAGTGTGTTTAGACACTAAGTACAGAGTAAGCAGCTTCAGTCACCTTTACTTTGTAATTCGGTAATATATAACATACCTTAATCGTTGGAACTTGGTGTTTCTCTTATAAACATTCTGATAACCAGTAATATAGTGAACACGCAACTTAGGACTGTGCATCTAGTAGCCAACTCATTTAGTTTACACACCTCTGTTGTTTGGCATAGCATTTTTTTTTAACAGCAGAAATACTTTTACCATTTTACAGTAATGTGGATAAAGAACTCGTCTGGGAAACCTGTGGCTATCTACCAGGGCTTCAGTTTCTACAATCACATAAAGACCAAAACAACACAGAGGTGGTCGTGTACACGTGGGAACTCGAAATGTAAAGCTCACATAACCACCGACTCCAATGGCCAACGTACAATTATCATCAACTCTGAACACACTCACCCACCACCAAATTTTGTCATACGAAACGGCATTTATTTTAGATTCTAGTTTTTTATTTGTTTAATAGCTTAGTTTTATAAAGGTAATATTACGTTAATGTCTGTTTTCGCACCTCAGCTGTATCAGCAATATTTAAGCATTATTATAGTTATGTAATTCACACGAAATCTGACAGCTGAACTTATGTGAAAATATTATAATATTCTTTAATTTTGTATTATATTTTCTATCCAAAACTACAGCTCAACGTTTTGTAATTCTAAATAAATAAAAAAAACGAATATGATAGGCAAATCGTGCGTTTTTTTTTAATTCTAAATATCTGGGAACATCTCACACACGGCCACCTGATCCCAAATTTAGCAGAACTTGTACTTTGGGTATCAGACAACTGATATATAATACTTAAATAGATAAACAACACCCAGACACAAGGCAAATACAAGTGCTCATCACACGAATGTTTGCACTGGGTGGGATTCGAACCCGCGATCCTGCGTGTCGCAAGCAGACGTACTACCAACTAGGCTACGGGACCATCCGTTTTACTGTCTAAGCTCTGAAAATCTTTTACTCGCACATACCTCAAATCTTGTATTTCGGGAGATATACTTACCACATTAGGAATGGTTTCATTCCACTTTTCCAAAAAAATAATGACATTTGAGACAATACGACTGTGAATTAAAAAAAAAAAACATAAATTACATCTATTCCACAATACGAAATAGTATCTATCTCAACTTGAAAAACTTAACCTAACTTCTCCATAATGTTTTAAGTTGTTTAATGTTGTTGTTAATGTTTTAGTCACCTGGGTCAACAACAACTCTGGAAGGCTCATTGCCCTCTACGGAGGGTATACTTTTTACCAGCACGGCACAAGTAGGACGAAAAAGCACTGGCCCTGCACCAAGCGACATTGCAAGGCGCGTCTTACCACCACCATCGACGGATGCTTGCTGCGGGTTAACACTGATCATTATCATCCAGCACCTAATTACGCCATCCGCAACGGAGTATTAATTAAATATTAATTATTTCATTTTTGGCTTACTTACAAGAGTCAGACGATGTGAAAAACCCTGTGGGTCCTCTGAAAATTGAGAATCGAGCCGAGTGGGAGGGCTTTGGAAAGGCATATGCCCAACGGTGCGCAAAAGAAATGCCGGAGAAGAAGATGAAGAAGACTTACCAAGAGACTGAAAAAGAGACAACTACTGTTGGGCCGCGATCAGATGGCTTGTGGTATTTGCATAAAGGGAGAGCAACCTAAGTGACCTTTATTGCAATAAAAGAGAAACATTCTAAAAGCAACATAAATATTCCTAGACTATAGGTAATAAATAAAATAAATTATTTATATATTAGTTTAATTTACCTAGCAACTTTTTGTTACTGTATGAATAAATCTTACAAAAAAGTTTATTTTTTATGAATAAACTTGATATTTGATCACCATTCGCTGTATTGTATTTGCTCGTGTCATTTTAGTATGTTGCATGGGAGAATCAAACTAGCTCCTAGCTTGTTTTACATGTAGTGTTAGGTATTATTTTGATGAGCAATTTCAACAAAAGCAATTAACGAAACTAAAATATGTAACTCCTTCATTTCATTAACCACTTTTACACCCAATTTCAGTTCGATGGCTAGTAAACTGGAACAACAAGGAAATAGCTCTAGTAGACGGATACACATTCTACTGCAAAGTTCGGACCAAATCGACTATTATGTGGAACTGCACCTCCAATCACAGCAAGAAGTGCAAGGCGAGAATCACTACCACCTACGACAAACAGATAATACGCTTGAACTGTAAACATACCCACACTTCTCCTAATTGCATCGTTAATAAATATGGCGTCCTGATCAAAGTTTAAGTTAGTAGTCATTAGCAGTAATCTAATTTAATAAGCTACTGTTTAAATTTATTAAAAGAAGAATCTGTATTATTTTGTTGAAAATAAAGTTCTATTCTTTTGTATATTCCACTGTGTAAGTAACATTAGAAGTATGTAGGCTTGTGTAGTTTGAAATTTAGCGCCCCACTACTTATTTAGTTGTTTTGGAAGTGCCAGTGTAATATTAACAAGACACTTCATCTGTGTGGGAGCGTCGACTGTTACGTGAACTACGATCTGTATGCCTACATCATGGTCAAATAGAAAATCTAAAACAAAAAAATGTGTGTGTAAATGTGGTAGTGGGGCGCGTCATTTCAGCCTAGACAAGCTCTACTTAAACAACGCTCAATAATAAAATACAGAAACACATTAAATAAAATAAGAACTAGAAGTGTATAGTTAGGCATCTTTATTTATCAACAGCTCTAATATGTCCCCACCGAGGGGCTCGAGCCTACCCTGAATTAGGGCGATTAGGCCTTAGTCGACCACGCTGGCCCAGTGCGGGTTGTTTGACTTCACTCATAACCTTTGAATTTCTTCGCAGGAGTATGCAGGTTTCATCACGATGTTTTCCTTCACCGTAAGAGCGTCGAATAAACGTACATATGAATTCGAAATTCGAAAACACATTGGTACGTGGCGGGGATCGAACCCGCGTCTCCCGGACGGGAGAACTAAATTATTAATAATAACTCTAAATTATTAATAATAACTGTTTTTGTATTATTAATTAAAAAGTTAAATTATGTTAAGATAATATCAACTTATATATCCATAACGTGCTGACTAAAAGTGATTCATCATCATCAACACCTCATATACGTCCCTAGGGAGGGAATAAATTATTTATAATGATAACTTATATAATTTACTTCAAACTTCAAAAAATAAAACTATTCATTTTTAACTGCATTTGGATCATGTTTACATCTTGGGAAAATTCGCTTTCTAGAATTACTTTTAGACTGTTACACTTATTATAAATATCAAACATACCTATGATACCTATAACAATATGGGTGTATCTGATATATCAATCTGCAAACGAACAACAAGGAAAAGGTTGTTTTGCAATGAGAATTAAACTTAAAAGGTGGTAAACAAATTTTAACCCGAACGAATGTAAGCATTTTGATTGATCTCTTATACACTTAATTTCAGTTCAATTTGTAGTGAATACGAATAACAAGGAAATAGCTTTACTAGATGGATACACGTTCTACCACCACACTCAGACCAAGTCGACTATCATGTGGAGTTGCACCTCCAACCGGAAATGCAGGGCACGCTTCATCACCACGATCGACAGACAGATTGGCCGCATGCACTTGGAGCATTGTCATTCCCGCCCTCATTACGTCATCAACGAACATGGCATCTTGCGGAAAATTTAACTTATTATTATCATTTGGTGAAACTTGCTAGGCGCCGCGCCGGTGGTTGCAAGTAGCGCAGGATCGGTCACGTTGGAAACCTATGGAGGAGGCCTATGTTCAGCAGTGGACGTCTTCCGGCTGAGATGGTGATGAGACACTATGCAACGCAAAAAAATGCTTTAGCAAATTATGATTAAATAATAAATAAATAATAAATATGTGGGAACATATTCACACACGGCCATCTGATCCCAAACTAAGCATAGCTTGTACTATGGATATCAGACAGCCTACCTACATTACATAAAATACATACTTATATAGATAAACAACATCCAGATACAAGGCAAACACAAGCGCTCATCACGCGAATGTTTGCCCTGGGCGGGATTCGAACCCGCGACCCTGTGCTTCGAAGGCAGGCGTACTACCAACTAGGCTACGGAGCCGATTAGTGTCAAGTATACCAATTACTAGGTGTACAAAATAAATCAAAGTATTATTTGGATATCTAGAGAAATTATTACTATTTTATTTATTTGTTCTTCACTTCCTACGCTCAGTGAAACTAAAATTTAAAGATCTTTTTTTTTTGCCATGCCCTGTTATAAGAAATTGAATCGATGTTTTTTATTCTGTGCCAGTGCCTTGGAAATTCATTTGATAATACGAAAAAAAAACAATGTGACTCAGGCTGGCTGGACAATTCTTCCAAATGAGCCGCGTTTAAGTAGTTGAATACACAATTTTAGGTGACGGCTAATCACGCTTATTTCAGTTTATGTGACGCTAGAGAACCAGAGATAATCGAACGCAAACGTGTCCAGCCAGCTTGAAAACCGCTTTTCACATGGTCTCTCAATCTCCGAACAAAAGGAATTCTAACTATTTCTTACTTATTAATACTGCGTCACCTAAAATTGTGACAGGCATCTCTGAAACTATGGGAGGGATCGTCGTCACATTTACAGGTTATCTTAATCGTCCCCGTCACTAAATCTTGAAGAAAATTTGGAAGCCGTAGACCATCAGACAGCGCAGATACAACGAGCCAGCCAGCCAGAACATCAGGCTGGCTGGCACCAAGTTCTCATCGATTTCTCGTAAACGCCTTTATGTGACGTCATGAAACAAACGCTATGACTGTCACAAATTCCGTCACTAAATGCTAGTAAAAGAACCTTGTTCGAAAACGCTTTCGTTGTCGAGATTCAGAGGTGCCAGCCAGAAGTTTAATACGTAAGTTCAGGCTGGCTGGCCACGCTTTTCGTTGTTTTTTAGCTAAATGGCTATACGTATCTCAAAAATTCAAACTGGATGCCTGTCACAATTTTAGGTGACGCAGTATTAATAAGTAAGAAATAGTTAGAATCCCTGCTGTTCAGAGATTGAGAGACCATGCGAAAAGCGGTTTTCAAGCTGGCTGGACACGTTTGCGTTCGATTATCTCGTGTTCTCTAGCGTCACATAAACTGAAATAAGCGTGATTAGCCGTCACCTAAAATTGTGTATTCACCTACTTAAACGCGGCTCATTTGGAAGAATTGTTCAGCCAGCCTGAGTCACATAAAAAACACGATTTTACTTTAACTGAGCTGACAATAAGGTAGCAAAATAATACAAAAACAGTTAACAGTAACTTAGTGAAAATGTTGTCATATGTATACTGTGTGCGAACCTATTATAATAACTAAATAAATAAAACAGATGTCTAATATACCTATGCATTTTACTGTTGTAAATGAGTACCACAGACATATAAACTAAGTAACCTACTCTCAAAATTACTTGGTAACATTAAAAGTGGGTATTGAAAGGGATAATTTAATCCTACAACGCGTAGATCTAGAGGTAATTTAAAACGAAAACGATTATGTACCTATTGTAAAAAAATTAGCTTTTGAATAATTACTAAATCATTAAAAAATTTTTTAGCCTGGATTGTATTTTCATTAAAACAATGCAAGCTAACGTTCCTATGCATGCCGTACGTTATAGGATAATGCAAACCATATAAGGCATAATTATAGGCGATAGTCGTATAATAGGTATGTACCTAACAACAACAAAGAGCCAATTAGTATTATTTTTCAGTGATTTCGTTGGAAGAATTATCTCAGCTGAAACCCACGTGGGTCAACAATAAATATGGGAAAAAGTTGGCTTTGCATCGTGGATACTCCTACTATTTGAGCTACCAAGGAATAACGGCGGAGCATTGGTACTGCTGCTCCTCTGGAGGGTCCAGCAAGGCATGCAAGGCGCGTTTTTTCATGAGGAAGGTTGATGGGTGGATCTACCGAGCATTCATCAACCACAACCATCCCCCGCCAAACTATGTGATCCGCAAAGGAATTTTCTACAGGTTTTAAAATTAATATGTTTACTAATAAACTTGAGCTTGACTAAGACCTACAAAAAATAACCGGCCAAGCACGTGTCGGGCCACTCAAAGTGTACGGTTCCGTAGTTGTCTAATACTAGTTAAGTACCTGTTTAAGACAGTTACTGTTAATATTCATCAAAATATTTTTCTATGATATTTGTATAGGTAGTACCAACTTTTATAGGGCATCCTTTGTATACTTACTTTTAATATAATATGGCAATCTTGTTAACAAATAAAGCCGTGGCAGTATAACAAATATCTAGATATTTTTATAAAAATTATAATTTCTTGACCGGGGCCGATGACTGCGACAATATTATAATAAAACTCGACATACGCAACGCTTTCAATAGCATCGAGCGGGACTCAATTCTTTCGGAAGTTAAAGATCTCACACCGGCTATCTTCCCTTTCTTAAATCAGTGTTACTCCTCATCGAGTAATCTATCGTACAATGGGTCAAGCATTGAGTCTCAAGTGGGGGCACAGCAGGGAGATCCACTGGGCCCCCTTATATTTAGTATGGCTATACACAAAGCGATCTCGTCGCTGAAGGCCCCCCTCAATGTCTGGTATTTAGATGATGGCACCATCGGGGGCAGTCCGGAGGTCGTAGAGAGCGACATTAACTTGCTCTTCCCGGCTTTAAAAGAACTAGGCCTGGAGGTGAACACCGGGAAATGCGAATTCTACGCATGCACCCCCGCAGCGGCGTCCTCTGAGGCTAAATTTATGTCGCTGATTCCTGGGCTAAGAGTCATGAATAAGCCCTCCCTTGGTCTGCTGGGTGCGCCTTTATTTCCAGAAGGCGTGAAGGAATGCATGCAGACTAAAAGGCGGGCCATGGCATCACTAGCTGAACACATGAAACATCTCCCAGCACACGTTTCCTTGACGCTCTTAAGAGGCTGTTTCGCGATGCCCAAATTGACGTATGTAGTCAGGACAGCTCCTACATGGAAGCATCCGGACGAGGTCTTGGCATTTGACGGGACTCTTAAAGAGATCGTTGAGGAAACGATCAATGTTTGCCTGAGTGAAAAGCAGTGGTGTCAGGCTAGCCTTCCGATTAGGCATGGAGGTTTGGGCGTGCGTCGTCTGCAGGAGACGGGCCCCATTGCCTTCTTGGCTTCTTCGCATGGGGTTCTGGACCTTGTTACTCGCATCCTTCCTAATAATGGTGGCGAGTTCCGGATCCCCTTTGCAGAGGAGGCCTTTGAGATGTGGTCGGTTATCTGCCCCGGTGCCCCACGGCCAGATAAACCGGAGAGACAGCGAAGTTGGGACGAGGTCACTTCTCGTCGACTCTACAGCGATCTGCGAGACGAGTCTCTGGGACCAGAACTGGCCCGTCTTCATGCCGCTGCCAAACCCGAGTCCGGTGCCTGGCTGCATGCCTTACCGTCCCCACATATGGGCACGCTACTGGACGACGACTCCCTAAGAGTGGCTGTAGCGCTCAGATTGGGTTGCTCTATTTGCGAACCCCACACGTGCATCTGTGGCGCCAAGGTTGAGGGAAATGGCCACCATGGCTTAAGCTGCACGCGCTGCGCCGGCCGGCGGCCGCGACACCACGCTATAAACGAAATCATAAGGCGGGCCTTGGTTTCAGCGGACGTGCCCTGCGTGCTTGAGCCTCCAGGTTTGTCTAGGACGGACGGTAAGCGGCCTGATGGTCTTACTTTGATTCCATGGCAGAGAGGGCGCTGCCTCATCTGGGACGCGACATGCGTTAGCACTTTCGCAGCTTGCCATCTTTCCGCCACCGAGAAGGGTGCCGGCGGAGCTGCAGATGCAGCAGCACGGGGTAAACGCGCCAAATATGCTGCCCTGGAATCGATGTATGATTTTGTGCCGTTTGCCGTAGAAACTTCTGGACCCTGGAGTGCAGAAGCTAAAAAGCTAATCGCAGATATAGGGCAACGTTTGAGGGAGAAGGGAGGCGATCCACGGTCTGGCTATTTTCTGGTGCAGAGAATATCTCTCGCAATCCAGCGTGGTAACGCGGCCAGTATAATGGGTACTTTCGGTCAGGGGTCACTATCCGGGGGGCTCTTCGACTAAGCTACAATGGTAGCTACATTTTGTCTATTGTGATTTTTGTATTTTATTTGATTTATTTTTAAGGTGACAAATGTAATATTGACTTGTTTTATTAATGATGATTAAATATAACTTATTTCTTGACCATCGAAATTATGTGAATTGTCGTTATATCTTTACTGCCTGAAGATGCAGTAACGAACACACGTAGCACTTTTTAAAATTAAAGAAGAACTAGCAGTCCGCCTGCGGCTACGCTCGCGTTGTGTAAGATTTTCCCGTGGGAATCAGACATTTTCCCGTAAAATGTATCCTATGTGTCAATCTAGGGTACAAACTATTTTTATTCTAAATTTCGTATAAATCCGTTCCGTAGTTTAGACATGAAAGCAGAACAAACATCCAAATATCTAAACATCCAAACTTTCACATTTATAATATTGGTGTGATAAGTGTAAATAATAATATTTTTACTCCAATTCTATGTACTTAGTCTTTGGTTTTCGTAAATACAGTAAAGTTGTTTAGGCATGTAATATTCCAGTATATAGCAGTAGATATGATCAAAACAATTAATTAAAAGCGAATACCTATTGATTACTGACAAACTAAAAGTCTGGTCTTAATTTACCGATGCCCTAATTTTACTTACTTTTCAGTTGAATTTGAATATATCACATCGCAACGTGGAAAAACGCTGGTAAAAGCTGGAAAGTACAGGTTCTGTTCCCAAAAGAAAATTGGCCCCAAGACCCGATGGATTTGCTCCACGCACAACCACCTGCGATGTCGTGCAACGCTATATAGCATAGACAACGAAATTGTTAAAATTAATAACATACATAATCACTGAGTTATACAAAGATTTCTTCTTCTTGTCGTCCTTACAATCTAATAAAGACCAGCGACAAAGATGTGGTGAAGATGGTAGAAGGAAAGTCGACCTGGGACCTGGGACCAATGTCCCCCTACTAAAAACTGCTAGTGGTAAACTCGTCATAGATCAGATTAGCATCTGAAAGCCTTTGACAAGAATAGTTCTTAATTAAGTATTTATAATTAAAACAATAAAGATGTTGCATGTTATAATAAATAAATTACTGTTTGAAACAGTTAATCTATATGGACCTATTTTAATCCGTTTGAAGAAAAGCTCCTTATTTCTCTTTAAAAGGAACCCTTCAATGATTGTATAATGCTTCCGAGGTAGTATTGGAGTATGAGTTTAGAAACAAGCGTCATAATACATGTTATAGATAAAGGTTTTAATATAAAAACGATCAATTTCAGTGATACCGCCGTACGAATATACGGAGTCGATGTTCGGCAATTGCCTGATCCAGATGCAAGGTTACCGGTTCGCCATCAAGAAGCACAATCCGCGCACAGACCGGTACACGTGGCGCTGCGCCACGCACCATCGCCGCGGGTGCCGCGCCGCCATCTTCTCGCTCGGAGACAAAGTCATCCGTAGACTCAACGACCACAACCATGAACCGCCCACAAGGAAAGCGAAACCACCGAAAGCAAAGAAAGAAATGCTGGAAATTTTAGTTCCAGAGTGACAAAAATTCACTATTTTATTTACGATTTTAAAAAGAGCTAACTTGTTTATTTGCTTCAGTGATTGTTACAAACCTTAGGAGATCTTAAATTGTGTACAAGAAGTTTTATAAACTATTAAAAAATATTCATATATAGCATTGTTTATTCTAACAATGAAAGACCCGCACCATTTGGGCCTGATCACCGCCGACTAACCTTCACAGATGCGATGTTCATCCTTGCAAATGTCAAAGCAGCGAAAGCACTCCCTTATTCAAACGACGCTTAGGTTCGAGCCCTTGGCTTCAAAAAAGATCATAATTAATTAAACAATATGCTACTGGACAAAGGTTTCTCCAAAAATATCTATACAACAATAATTATTAATTTACGTTTTTGCCAGGTTGGAAACGTCCATAATAAGTAAGTTACATTTCCAGCGGAATTCATAACATCGTCTCGGTCTGGCAGAAGGTTGTTGTACCTGGGCGGATATACGTATTCGCAAAATTCAGGCCGAAAGACAATTCGTCCCACTTCCAAGCGTCGCTGGCGGTGCACTAGTCACGACACCGCACACTGCCGCGGAGCTCTCATCACTGTTGAAGACGAAATCATATATATCAAGGAGCACAGTCATCCACCTAAATTACGAATAAAATAAACCCACGCGCCAGCAAGGCATCAGTACAATTTAGTTGATGCTGTGGCCAAATGTGACTTGCAACATTTTGCCGTTGCCGCATAGAAATGGTTCCGAAAAGTACGGCGGACTTTATTTCGGATATTTGTATTATAATGGTGACAGGCTAGATATCTTAATATTGTTAGTTAATTTTATTTACTCTTTTCTATGGTAAGATTCATTAAGTACACAAAATAAAAGTATTATCTGTTATGTTAGCGTTTTACTATCTTAATATATATTTCTTACGAATATCTAAGGTCCCGAGAGTTTTTGTACAGGAAAATAATAGTACAATAGTCTAATCTGAAGTATTCAGAAGTGGAGGTGACGACCTTTACGCGATGCTGAAAGGAAGACTAGGAGAATCTCATTTGTGCATCTTAAGCAGGTCGTGTATCAACATGACGTGAGGAGGTTCTGAGGTAACATGACTTTTATAATAGTCCTTGGGTTTCCAATACCATTAATTTTAATGTACCCATCTGATACTCCATAATTTTGTTTTCTGTGTGCAGCGGTGTACGTGCGCTAGCGGTCGGGCAAGCGGCTGCTGAAGGTGGACGGCTACACGTACTGCTCGACGCCGTCCAAGGGCAGCAAGGTGCGCCGGCGCTGCTCCACGCACAACTGCTACGGCTGCCCCGCCACCATCCACACCGTGGACGACCAGGTCGTGCTGCAGACCGCCGTGCACAACCACTTCCCCTCGGCGCAGTTCCGCAAGTACGAGCGCTCGCTCCACTCCCCCAACCCCACGCAACTCGCAGATCTCTTTGGGATCATAAAGAAATTATGATCAGATCAGCAATTATTTTGGGAGAGAAATATTAAACTTGATGACGATGCCTACACGGTGCAATTATACGAAACACGTTTCCTGTTTTTATTAGATTTTTACAATATTGAACAAATTTATTTAAATGATCAATTTTATTATTTATAATTTAACTAAAAACTTCGAATTTATATTGTTAAAGTTTATATTGTTGTTTGTAATAATAAGTAAAACTAATTTAATTATAATGCTGTCACTGATTCACTGAATTTCCACCTTCCAGTACGTAGTGTTGTAAATTTTACTAACGTTTATTTTATTGTAAATAATATAGACATTTTTATTTTCAGATGATATGACTCCGTACTTTGTAGAGCTGCGGTCTGGTTCCAAACAATTGTGCATTGGTACAAAATACAAGTTTAATAAACACAGTTCAAGTATGGGGAGAAAATCCCGATGGGTTTGCAACAAGTATTTTACATCCTATAGATGTAAAGCGACTATAATTTGCTACGATGAAAACATTATTACCACTAAAAACAGCCACAACCATTGAATTCCAGTGTCCTTAGATTGTGTTATTGTGATATGGTTATAAATAAATAAAAAAACAATATTTCTTCTTAATTTTTACAATATCTTGGTAAATGTTTCTCGTTGGAAAACAGCGTGTCAAATTAATGTGCAAAAATGCTGTTGTTCCAAAAATCTAAGGAGATTTACAACAATTTGGCTCTTAAAGATACTTTGTCATGACTGCTCGAGGAAGGGAAGAGAATTTCGGTGGATTCTCGGTTCTTATTAGAATCGGTTTTATACAATATCGAAAAATTATTTAAACAAACAATAGGATTTAAAATGATAAGTATAATTATTATTGTAATAATGTCATTGATTCACTAAAATTTATTAATCCAATACGTAATAAGTAATAAAAAATATGTTTTTATTAACATTTATTTTATTGTAAATACTTATGATTTTTTATGCTTCCTTTGAATTTTTTAGATGATTTAACTCCGTACTTTGAAGAGCTGCGGTCTGGTTCCAAACAATTGTGCTTTGGTACAAAATACAGGTTTAATAAACACAGCTCAAGTAAGGGGAGAAAATCCCGATGGGTTTGCAGCAAGTACAAGAAGAATGGATGTATAGCGACTATCATTTGCTTCGATGAAACTATTGTCGCTGCTAAAAACAGCCACAACCATTGATTTTGCGTGTCTTTCAAATTTGTTATAGTAGTATGCTAATAAGTAGAATTAAATTAATCATGAACTACTGGTTGAAATTTATCGAAAGGCAAAAAGTTTACAGCCAATACCTTTGTTTCCCAAGATTTTTCTTTTTAAATGACTTGCATTTAAAAAAAGATGATACTCATCATAGCAGTGCGTCAGATACCTATATAATGTACGAAAATTCAAGGAGATTTTCAACCGTATTGGCTTTCTAAAGTTTCAAATTCTTGTTTTTTGAATAGTAGGTACTGTAATTCGTATACACTTGGGGCTTATATTTTTTTTATTTATCTAAAGGTTACAATACAATTCTTAAAAGGAGTCAGCTTAAATTTTATAAATATTTAAATGCTCTTACTCTAGACTCGGTAATGCAGATCGCTGGTTAAACTTGTAAAATGAAATGGTACAAAATATTATTTAAGTTGGCACCATTTCTTTTATTTCCTACTTTAGTCCTCGTCTGTGGAGTAACCTGTTCATATATTGTGTTTTTCGAGTATTATTCGTTATATTATTGAGGAGGTGACTGTGAGGAATTATTTGTTTATTTATCTATTATCCTAATAACTGACATACTCGTGGGCTGCAGCGAGAGAGTCTAAAAAAATCCAAACACTTATGGTATTTTGATTTAATTTAAAATAAAAAAGTTACAAATTAAACTTAATGTATTTCAATAACAATCCTAAACTAAAAGTGAGCGACGCCGACCGATGCAAGTAGCGAAGTGTCTTCATTTCCCCTGCAACGCGCGGCGACCCGCGGCGGCGCGGCCACGTGTGCTGCATCAGCACATTACTGGAAACGCGGCCGATGTCGAAATCTTCACCAAATGCCGTGTGCAAAGTTGACAGGTACTTTAGCAGATTTCATAGGGGCTGCTAGCGTAACACTCGTATGTAATCAAAGTATCTATAAAAATATTTATTTATATTTTTCGTAATCAAAGTATCTAGTTTTGTTACACATAATTTACCTCAACTGCTCGAAGAGTTTCAGAGTATTAAAGTGTTGTGCATTGGAGATGAGAGGTTCAGACTTAGCTCTAGGAAGATAACAGAATCTCACTGGATTTGTACCAAGTATACACATAAAGGCTGTAGAGCAACTGGTATCTCCTTCGCCGGTATTATTATTGGTACTAAAAACGTGCACGACCACTGATTATTGTCTTTTCTTTATTGTATTTTTAATGTACTTATGACATTGTTATTCATTTTTATAATCACATTGTTTTATTTAGTTTGTAAGTTGTAAGATTATATTTTTATACCATATAAATTATATACACTCATTTTGATATAAATAATTGTACGAAGTATCAATAAATAATGACCGTATATATTCTTTCAAATAAACGATTTATTTATTTTTATTTATTTTCTACAGTTTTTTTTTAAATATTTATAACGTCATCAGTAATAGTACATTGTTATACGAGGGGTGAAAGTAACTTATTTAGCGCCGAGACGGGGCTAATAGTTCGAGGCACCAAATAAGTCTTTAACCAGAGGTAAACACTGTGCTTTTCATTACGAATACAAGGAAAGTAAAAATAAAAACACGAATTAGCTAAAGAAAAAATTAGTGACTTCCATATCTGAATCAGATGAACTCATTGTAAACAAAACCCTACAACTCGAGAAACAAATGATAAATGATAATAAAATAATAATAATGATGATAATGATAATGATATGACTGTTGCTTTCCCGCCTATTTTTTATTTTTTAGCTTTTGAGCATTTAATTTCTATCATTGAAAAATGTTAAATATTTTGCCCAAATCTATTTTATTTTAAAGAAATAGTTGAAAGTTAATTATAATAAAGTCATTTAAAAAATATATATTCTTTAATTAATACTTAACTTTATGTTATTTCAATTTAACATTGCGCTGTAATTGAGTGGCTGTATAGAAAGATGGAACATAGTTCAATAGAAATGTGAACAGAACCAGTTTTTTTTTTAAATAATTTGCCGGAATGAATGAAAATGAATGAATGAATGACAGCTGTCAGTTGAAAGTGATTCTCCCTCCGGGCTGAAAAGTATTACCTTCAATCCGCTCCTCAGGCAACTTCCGAACTACTTTCATGGTATGAGTAATGAAAAATATAATAATCTGTATGGGTGATTGTAAACTTCAATAGCTTGGTTACAACATTTTTACTCGCTACGCAACAAATCTCTTTAAAAATCTTATTTAATTCACATAAAAAATCTAACACTAAAATGTTACAGCGGCAAGCTTACGGCACCCTCAGCAAAGCAAAGAAAGATTGGAGAATAAAAGGTTAGCTGAACAGAGAAGAAGAGCAAGAATTAAGAAGAACATGGACTAAAGCGAGAGATTAAAGCCAAAGCTCGGGCCAGGTATCACAAGCTAAAAGATGAGGGGAAAATTATACCAATAAGTGAAATGACTAGCCAGCAGAATAGAAGAGAACAATAAGAGAACGAAACAGAATTAGAAGTAGACGTCACCGACAGGAGAAAAAGAAGAAGAATAATGTCTCTTGCAAAGAATATGGTTCATTAAGTGATTAGATGATAGGATTTGGAACAACAGTGTGATAAAATAATAGCGAGGTATCGAAGAAGATGTGGTAACTAAAATTAAGAAATAAAATAATACAATAGTTTTGTACGCGACGAGGATGAACAAAAAAGTTAAACATGACTGAATATAAATATTCATATTTGTGTCCTGCTTCAGCAGGACTGAGGCAAACGTTCCACAATCAAATCGAGAATGTGCTAAAGAACCCTTCTTCGTCTACCACCTACGACGTATAAAATTAACATTTTTGCAACCCTGTGTTAAGTTTTGTTTTTGTGCATAAACAATTTAATAGTTTAGAAAACAATAAACATGCTTATGTCAGTAACTACTATCCTAATTTTGGCTCCTTCACCAGCCACTCTTTGCAGTTTGCAGTTGACATTATTTTCAACATACCATAACAAATCAAAAGAACCCAAACTCGAGGGGTTTACTAGTAACCATTGAAGAGTTCCACTATCCAGCTCCTGGCTGCAAGGCCAAGATTATTACACTCGACGATGAAATTATCAAGGTTGGTCGTGAAAATTCACACTGAATAAAAGTTTTATTCAATTTGCCATGGCGAACGTGTACGGTCTGATATAAGATGTGTTCTGATTGACGAAAGATCGTTGTGAAACTCGACTTGTGAGGAAGATAATTAAAACCATGCGTTCCTTGTGCAGTCTTATTTTCAATAAACCTCGATCGGATTTTGCTATTAGAATGGATTACATAACGACACATTATCTACACGATGGATTTTTTTAAAATAGTTTTGACTGATTAACTTAAAAAACCAGTATCTTGCTTACCCATTAAATAACAGTAAATGGAAGTAAAAGAAACCGTTTAGAAACTAAAATTACTCGTATTTTAGCTATAGACTAATTTAAACTAAACAAGAAACATTTTGACCTTAACAGCGCTTTTAAAGATTGGCATCAGTAACATGACCGTGTGCGATATGTCCCAACCTATGAATTTATTGATTTATCTTATTTAATACTAATTTATTTTTGCAGAAAGTGATGATGAGCCCGTATTCACGAAGTCCCGGTTCGGCAAACCGGTAATTCAGATGGGCCGTTACCGGTTTAACAAATGGTCCGGAAGCAAAGGGCCGCGAGCGCGCTGGGTCTGCGTCAAGAAGTTCTTTGGATGCAAGGCCACGATTATTACAGTCGACGATGAAATTATCAAGTTTGGTCGTGAACATTCACATTGAATAAAGGTTTTATTCAATTTGCCATGGCGAACGTGTATGGTCTGATATAAGATGTGTTCTGATTAACGAAAGATCGTTGTGAAACTCGGCTTGTGAGGAAGATATTTACGGTTTACTTCTTATTTTCGTGCAATTAAAGAAAAAAATAATTAAAACCATGCGTTCCTTGTGCAATCTTATTTACAATAAACCTCAATCGAATTTTGCTATTAGAATGGATTACATAGCGACACATTATCTACACGATGGTTTTTTTGAAATAGTTTTGACTGATTAAATTAAAAAACCAGTGTCTTGCTTACCCATTAAATGACAGTAAATGGAAGTAAAAGACACCGTTTAGGGACTAAAATTACTCGTATTTTAGCTATAGGCTAATTTAAACTAAACAAGAAACATTTTGGCATCAGTAACACAACCGTGTGCGATATTTATTTATCTTATTTAATACTAATGTATTTTTGCAGGAAGTGATGATGAGCCCGTATTCACGACGTCCCGGTTCGGCAAACCGGTAATTCAGATGGGCCGGTACCGGTTCAACAAATGGTCCGGAAGTAAAGGATCTCGCGCGCGTTGGATCTGCGTCAAAGCCTGCTACGGTTGCAAGGCCACCATTATCACACTCAACGATGAAATCATCAAGTTTGTTCATGAACATACACATTGAATACTGAATTGAAACTTCAAAATTCTCAACGGTCAAGATTATAGTAAATATAAGATGGTGCACTAATTCTAAATGACGATACTCGTAGTTGGTAATAGAACTCAGTCACTTTTCGCTTTCACGAAAGATACTTTATGAGAGCCAATTCTTGATCAGCGTAATTTTAGGCTTGTTGTTTTACAATTCACAGTAGATGATTGAAACGTCATCGTCAGCAGCTAATGTGACACCGTGTTGGATAGATAGTCTTGGCTTTTAAAATAATTCGCATCGAATCGGGCGCAATATCCATCTACTCAATTCTAAATAACGACTACATTCGTAGCAGCTACGATGCTTGCTACGCCGTAGCACAATCGTCGCCACGTGATGTAGCAAATTAAAAAGCAATAGTGAATGGATTTTTAAGTATTATTTATTTGTGTTTAGATAGAAATTTGCATGATTAAACATAATTTTAAAATCGCAAAATTTTAAATGCTATAGTAGTATAGAAGTTAATTATAAGAAAATTAATTTGATGTTCTACCTTTTTTATTGAATATATTTAAAACTAAGCAATAAATTGTCACACTATAATTCATTGATTTTTAAATTAAAACTTTCAATTTTCATTTTTTTTAAACTTTAATAGGTATACCTACACAATCCGAGGAGCATATGAAGTATGAGTGAGAACCTGAAAAAGGTAAGTAGAATAAATGAGGATGAGGTTAGATATAGATATGCCCTACCCGCAAACTTCTCCTGTGTGTGCACAAACACATCGTAGGTTGTCTTGTAATTTGCAGGGTCCGAGTATCCGGCGGTGTTCACTCAGTCGCGTTACGGCAATCCGGCGATCCAGCTGGGCCGATACCGGTTCAATATGCACTCGCGGAGGTCCGGCCCGCGCGCACGCTGGGTCTGCACGCGCGACCACGGCGGCTGCCGCGCCGCCATCATTACCATCGACGGCGAAATCGTCAAATGCTATAATATTCATAATCATTAGGTTATAAAAAAATTGTTGTTAATAATATATAATATTTTATTTTTTACTTATTTAATTAGATAATTATTTTCTGGTTACAGTACATTGTTTTTAAATTTGGGATCCTTAATTACGTGTACAGTTAACCCTACCTCCACTTGTCTATGATACAGTTTATTCAGTGTAAATCTTCGAGTAAAGCGATGCACAGTTTTGATTCGTCTTCACCATTCAATGGTTGTCGCAATAAATTGCATCTCCTGGACTAGGTAAAGTTCACTTTCAAGATCTGAACTTGAATCTCGAACTTTCGTGAATGATTACATTTAATTCTATATTTTAAGATTTTTAAGTACGATACAATGTCACATACTTACAAATGATAAAAATATTATTTCAGATATCAAGCAGTTCTTTCAACCAATATTCTCGACGTCCCGCTTCGGTAAGCCTATCCTGCTGGTGGGACCCTACAGGTTCACTAGCCACCACATTTGTAAAGGACCCAGGGCCACCTGGTACTGCTCCAGATACCCGTCCTGCAAATCTGTTGTGATCACGCTAGGTGGCGTCATCATTAAGACACGCAATGAGCACTGTCATAAATCCGAAAAACACCAGTCTGCGTATTTATAATTGGTATGCCAATTTTGTTGCGTCTGTCATCAATCTCGTCAAAGGTCTATGACTTCGTGCTTTTTCGTTGTGTGACCACAGCCTATCGCAGCAATCAATGCCGTTTGCGGCGTCATCGTCAAATGCTTTTATGTTTTTAATCATTAAAAAAACAAAAAAAAAATAAAAAAAATTAAGCATTATTTTATTTTATTTAAGCTATACAAAATGCGTCAAATCATTAGTTTAAACTCTTAATTACTTTATGAAATTAGGCACTAACTACGGATATTCGGACGTACGGATATTCTGCTGCGCCGCAGAAAATAAAATGTAATTAAATGAATTATTAATATGAATTACATGTCCTGTATATATTTTTTAACTTATATTAATGACTTACTAAACTGTTTAGACCATAGTTGTATAATGTTTGCAGATGACATAACTATAATTGTAAAATGTAAAATAATGTCAGTTAAATTGCATTATCTAATATTTCTCAATACAAATATTAAAATATAATATAATTACTAGAAATATAAATATTATGCAATGAGGGACATATAGATCGCACGCATGACATAATTCTCGATGTTAGTTATTTAGGTTTTTATGTTGCTAAATATTTTGATTTGAAGGTACACAAAGCCTTATGGCATACCGGGACATTTTTGTGTTGATTTTTGGTTTATTGTTATTTCGTAATTCGGTGGAGGGTATTCATAGTAAAAAAAAAAGCATTTATTCGACTTTAAGGCTTATCATTATATGGATTTTTATAGATTTTTAAGACCACTTGTCAAATCAATATTTTTTTCCTTTATTTAGCATTTATATAAAATAACGGTGACTGTGTCTGCTTGTTCGACATTATCCAGAATGTTATAGTGAAGTCGAAGTCAACGAGATACAAGGATGAACTTTATAAGCCTACTATGATAGATTTATTTAAACGCAACTCGTATTTAACGGCTATTTGTGTTCATAACCTCGTTATGTTCGTTACCTCGTTATATTAAAAATTGTCCATTTCCTAAATTAAAACTTATATTCAAAGTGGCTATTGATACGATTCTGTGACTAACATTCGCATGCCAGTTTCGGTGGATCGTTTTGATATAAAAAACTATGTACTAACTATGTGTTTTTATACTAACTTTGTTCTTGTGAATAAACATTATTTCTATTTGAGATTTATTATTTTATTCAATTATAAGAACGACAAAATTATACTTAAACTATCCTTTACCTACGCTTATCCCTTCCGGAGGTATTCTGATTCTCACGAGAGAATCTGAGCCGCTTTATACGCTCTTTCATCTTGTTTTTTTTTTAATTAATTGATGGGCTTACTCTTGACCACAATTAGGTCCGCGAGGGACGAGATGTGGTCGATGATGGAACGAGTTTGCCCAGAAGGTGCCTGTTCACTCTAACTTTGAAAATGCTTGGGTTCTAAACACTCGGAAAAAACAGAAGCAGGCAAAGAATTCCACTCCTTACATCTGCAAAAAAAGTTTTTAAGTCTTGGACATATTATTACTTATCTAAAATATATTTTTTACATTGTTTGACAATCTTACTTTTCCATATTTCCTCAGCTATACAAATAAAAAAAAAATATCCAACACAAAAATAAACAATATCTTATGAAACACTGTCTTGGACAAAGCAATCTCCAAATACTCCAAGATCAGCTTAGATAGGTAGATTAGGTAGTTACCAAAATTATTCCGTACTTACGGTCCGCCCGCGGCTACGCTCGCGTTGGGTAAGATTTTCCCGTGGGAATAAGAATTTTTCCCGTAAAAAGAATCCTATGTGTTAATCCGGGTCACAAACTATCTTCATTCTAAATTTCATCCAAATCCGTTGATTACTTTAAGCGTGAAGGCGAAACAAACGTCCAAATATCCAAATGTATTTTCACATTTATAATATTAGTGTGATGTGATATTTCAGATGACGAAGAGTTCTGTGAACCTGTTTTTTCAACGTCACGCTTCGGTAAACCTGTCCTCCTGGTGGGACGCTACAGGTTCAACAAATACCATTTAAGTAAAGGACCCAAGGCCACCTGGTACTGCTCGAGGTATCCGACCTGCAAAGCTGTTGTGACCACCTTCGGTGACGTCATCATCCACACACGCAATGAGCACTGTCATTAATGTTATGAAAAGCTCAAAGAAATCACATAAACATTTTCGAGACTCGTCCAAGATGCACGACTTTGTTTTTCCACTACTTGTTGATTTGAAATATTAAAATTTTAAAAAATGTGTCTATGACTTTATTTATTAAACAATTCACTGCAAGAAACTCTTTTTAGTGAAGGGACTTAATTATGATGTAGGTGTTCACAATTTGTAACATCGAAATTAAAGTAGAAAGTGTAATAAGTAATACATAAGATGTTAGTTTAACTTTAATCATTTTGAACTGAGCTGATATATTTATTTTCATTAACAACAGCATAACAGCGTTTGCCCAGTCTACCTGGCAGAAAATAACATCTGCTCGAGACGATTTTTAGGAAGACTCGGGTACATAACGAACCGGCGTGGTAACCAATACATAAGATTGGGCCAGTACATCTTCAATCTATAAATCCTCGAGAGTTGAGTGAGTTGGGTTTGCCGCTACTGGTCTCGGGGATGCCGCGCCGTCATATACACCATCGATAATGTCATTGTATATACACTAAGAACGCGCACATATATTGATACGGTTGTTATTTTTAATTTTAGCTATATATTTGATTATTTTTTGTTTTATTTTGTTGCTTACCTATCTATTATGTTTTAATTTCGTTGTCGATCTTACAATCCACACGACGAAGAAGAATTAACTATAGGTACTAAGAGACTAAACCTAAAATGTTTATTTTTGCATAATGGTGTCGATTCGGCATACGCCTAACTAAACTAAACTAAAATTAGTCCTGTCACTTTCTATCATTTTTAATTGAAAAGGGGCCGAAGATCATCGGTTTTGTTTTTGTCTATGACTTCACGACTAACTGTCAAATTTAGTCTTGTTTTAGTGCCTACCTAACACCATGACGAATAAAAAGCCACTAAAATAGACAGTTAGTCGTGAAATCAAAGACAAAAACAAAACCGATGATCTTCGGTCCCTTTTCAATTAAAAATGATAGAAAGTGACAGGACAAATTTTTAGTTTAGTTGGGCGTGTGCCGAATGGACACCAATATTATTTTTACAGCATATTAAATTGCACAATTTTATTCTACGATTGAAATCTGTGCACTTAAGAGTCGGGCCACACTTATCGACGGCGATCGACGGTTTGCCTATACAAAACGCGCTCAAAGTATGGAAATCCTTTCGCATCATTCGCCGCGTCCGATGCGAAAGGATTTCCATACTTTGCGCGCGTTTTGTATATATATAAATAAAAGATTATATATCATATTCATTCAAAACAACATATTATACATACAACAATGCAAAAGACAGGACGACCACAATTCTAGGTTTATAACGTTACACCACTTGGTAGATATTACACCTTTCCGCTCTCCTTCCCTTCTTCCTTCTTCGGTTGTCGTCCTTACAACCCACAAGATGAAGGCTCACACTCTAATCATCATAGTGGGTGGACTTTTTAGTAATCAATGATATTAATATTACATACCTACTTTTAGAATCTCCAGTGTTCATCACGAACAAAAAGGGAGATCGGAGGATCCAGTTCGGCCAGTATATCTTTGGTCTGCATACTCTGAGTAAGAAGTCTCAAGCTCTGAGGAAGCGATGGGTCTGCACCAGCTGGTCCCGTGGCTGCCGCGCCGTTCTCATTACCATCGATGACGTCATCGTCCATTGTAAATCTAATCATACCCACTAATAAAGTTTTCTCTTATACTATAGTATTAAGTAATCTGTGCGTACAATCGTATTAAAGTTTGTTTGTGTGTGCGCCGCCGCCGCCTTGATCATCTGACAAGATAGCCTTAAAAACTGTTTCAGTACCATTGTTTGCTTTGTTTTGTTTGGTTATTTAAAAATTGGTTAGTCCAGTACCGATAACATTTTTATTTTATTTGATATAGATACATTGAGACAATTTTTAATAAAAGATTTCGAGGTGTATGTTTTCCAGTTCTTATAATATTTAATTTTTTAATAATAGTTTCTTAACCCATAAAATTATTTATCTTCTATTTTTGTAACAAACTTGTCAGCATCTTTGGAAGAAACATAGATTGATTGCTTAATTAAAGCTAAAATAAGACGTCGGTGGTTTGGTTAGTCAACTTACATAGTCATTATATTCTATATAATTATGATTTCCTTTAATAATGTAGGTAATAATATTATAATTTACTTGTGTTTACAGTTTGGATTAACGTTCAGTCATGATTTTTCAGAAATAATCTGGTCTTCGACAAGACGGGGAGGACAGTGTATGATAGTAGGACGATACCGTTACATTAAGAAAATAGGAACGAATGGAAGTAAGATGACATTCAGATGTGACAAGTGGCCCAAAGGCTGCAGGGCGTATCTTATTGTTGTTGATAATAAAATTGCTAGCTTCAATAATAAACATGTATGCGATTTAATGCGATAGATTATCTGGATAATGGTTGGCGCAGTCGCAGTAAATGCGCATCACAGAATTGTTTGGTAATTTTGATATTTGTATCTTCAACCTGTAAGTGTTACATGTGGCACTAATTTTTAACTTAATTATGTTCTTTCTTTCACTTACTTTATTTTCCTTTTCAATAATAAATCATTATGTTAAAATTGTATTTTCTTTATCGTCTGTATTAAGATTATTAACCTACCTGCTAGACATTATTTTCTTTCATACGTTATCAGCTAATACTTACACATATTTAAGTTTGTATTAAAATGTATACTATTCAACTTACTACAGTCACTTGGACGAAGACGAAAAAGGGTAATCCGTGTTTGCTGCTAGATGGGTACCGGTATACCATCAAACTGGGGACAGTAGGACACAAGAAAACCTTCAGGTGTGATAAGTGGCGCAATGGCGGCTGCCGGGCGTCCCTCACTGTCATTGAAGACGAAATCATTAGCTTTCGGAACAACCACTGCTGTCAAAGAGAATAAAAAAAAATAGGTAATGCTCAGATGAAAGATCTCCTAGTTCACAGCGAAGATGTTGGCTGGCAGAACTACAGCAAAAATGTGAGTTTCTAATCTGAGAGATAGAGCTACAAAGAATGAACTCTGTTACTAAACACTTTTAGGATTTCGCGGTTGTTAATATTAATAACACACATATCTAACGGGTCATTATATTGTGTGTTATTGTTTAGGTCTTATACAAAAAAGTTATTTGCGATATTACCAATTTATAAAGACGTTTAATAAGCAGACGTTTTGTAAGCAGTAACAAAAATTATTTTAATGAAACAAATCAGGTCCGTGACCTGGAGACGCATTTTTTAATTACTTCGTATATTGTGTTGCCATTATAACTAAATCTCCAAACAAATTAAATTTTACGCATAAAATTTTTAAAAACCAATAATCAATCGCAAAACTTCCCGTCAAACCACTCGTTGCAGAATTCATGGAGTTAGTTTTCAAAAATATGAATTTTAGGATATAGCATACGTTTGTCGTGAATGTAAATTGAGTACGAGTGAATTAAAAATGCGTCTCCCGAGCCTCACAATCTCGTACGGTATTTTAATAAAAATATTAGTATTTTTATATAATTATGATGTATAATAATAATGTAAGTGATAAACAAATCATGCTAATTTATGTGTCAATAAATACTATCAAAATAAATCGCGTAATCCTAGAAAAGTACGAGTATATTATTCCCTTTCATTTTTATTTATAAATGTGATTATAACAATTACGTGGGGCATACTCATACTGAAAGTCTCTGGGTCTGGCCACTTACAATAAAAGAATGAAAAAACAATTATGGAATTCGAAAATGGAACTCTTTGGGAACATGTTACTTTTTTTTCATTTGACGTCCTTTCGAAATTTGTGTGTCGCTATCAAAATGAATTTAACTCGTGGACAAATGAATTTAGCTCGTGGACATTTTCGTTCAATGATTTTTTATGATTTTCGTTGTGGCTTAAGTAAACCAGAGTTGCCAGAGACTTTAATAGGCATTTGGTGATGAAGCAGAAGTGAATCTGAAGGTTCGGAAGCTTTGCACTCGATGGATACCTCAAGACTTAACGGAGGACCAGAAACGACTGCGTGTCCAGTGGTGCCGAAAAATGATAAAAAAGTTTAACGGAGGATAGTCCCCCATATGTCCTGATTTGCCGAAAAAAGAAACAACCATTTTTTAACAATGATTCGATTTTTCTTAACTTTCGTTGGCAAATCTTCAAAAGACCCACTCTGCAGACTGGCAGCAGTACACCCAGGTTTGTCACCTGTCACGATATTATAGACACTCAATGTGTCTATAATATCGTGACTCAGGACATACGAACGAATTGAAGATCTAATGACAGTGACTGCAGATTTGTACGTCAACACTTATTAACTAATAAAAGAAAATTTAATAATTAACCCGCCACAACTACACATCCAAAACTATTACTCACACTGTGAATGTGAATATGTTAAGAGGTCCTAGTGAATTGAACTCCATTATTATATCAATAGACCTAAAAGTCCTAAAAGTTAAAATCATTATACTTAGAAATCATTCCTGGGAACCATTTATTATGTTAGAAAAAGTTCGCGAAAAGGGTCCTCGAAGCTATGTCCTCCTTCACCAGGATAACGCATCCTCACATTCCACTAAGGTAACAGAAGCCTATTTGAAGGCTTCAAATATGGAACTGATGACGCATCCGCCCTTCAGACCGGTCCTCGCACCCAGCGACTTCTTTTTGTTTCCAAAAATTAAAGACAAACTTAGGGGCACACGTTTTACGAGCCCTGAATCGGCGGTGAATGCGTTCCTTGAAGAGGTCCCTAAGGAAGACTGGTCCAACTGCTTTGTAAAGTGGTTTCAGCGAATGCAAAATAATGCATTAATTGCGAGGTTACTTCGAAAAACAATAAATGTATCGTAAGTCTTATATTAGTTTTAGTCTTATTTATCAGAATCTAGAAACTTTCAGTATGCCTTAAGTATCGGTAAATTTTGTGAGTATGTGCATTCAATTTAAATATTAATTATCTTTAAAATTTACATGAAGATGATAAGCTATTAAAACAAGCTAAAAGCTCTGAAACTATCGATCGCAAATCTTAAAAAATACATACGCGTCTATATTTCAACACTTTGTGATTATATTTTTGTACTCAATTTAGTTCGATGTTTTAGATCAGCTGGTGAGTGAGCACGCTAAGGAGTCGGCATCTAATTCTGAGCTGGTGTACACCGTGTCCAAATTTGGTCGACCGGTGGTCCTTCTAGGGTCAGGCCGGTTTAATCACCACTCCTGCAATGGATTCAAGTCTGTGTGGCGCTGCGTCAAGTATAGCGACGGATGCAGAGCTTCCCTCACCACCATCGACAGAGTACTGGTCAAAGTCTCTAACTGTCACACACACCTTTAGGGAACATCTCACTCACAGCCACCTGATACCAAACTAGGCAGAGCCTGTGGAATCAGACAACTCAACACAAACTCTGTTTGGCCTGGGCGTGATACTTGCCGCGAAAATATCTTTGCGCTTAGACCACAGAGAACTGAAAAAAAAAGTAGACGCGAGACGTATGCGCAAGTATATGGAGTGAGCTCTCTAGGCTTTCTTGAAATTCCTCATAAAATTAAATAATACTTACTTTATATATTTTACTTAGTTTATTTTTCTTTATATATAGGTACATTTGAAATTGTACCGTGCTCAAGTATTAACGTACATGATATGATATTTATTTAGAATACTATATTTTTTTAATTTTATACAACTTACTAGGTTATTATATGTTTAAATCGACTTTTTACAATATACTCGTATTGCTGGAATTTCCAATAACTTTATTGTATAGACTTACATCATGTGGATTGCTAATATAAATTGAATTTACTATGAATAATACTAGTTTTGTATCTGGAACCTACAGGTCAGTACCAAAATTAACAAATACTATAATAAGTACAATTACAACTTATTGTTATTATTATTAGGAAGTCTATAATTTCCTGCCGATACGCCATCACAATACAGAATTATACGTACTATGTAAGGTTTTGACTGTACACCAACTTTTCGTTTACCAGACAGTGCTGAAAAAACATAAAGATATTACTTTCGATGCCGACTGCTTTTCTGGGAAGCGAACTGTATATGAGTGCTGTTTGCCCCGCAATGCGGCTACAACTTAAATCTTCAAGAAAACAGCTTACTACTGCTTCCTCGGAAGCTATCTTTACAACGAAATTAATAAGGTGTTGCCAATTTATTCACTTCCAGCGTTTGCATGTAAGTAAAAAGTTAAAAATTGGCTTTTAAATGGAGATTATCATCAAACCGAATGATTGCTAACTGTGTTATAACTTCACTAACTACTAATCATCGCATGCCGTATGCATAAAACAACACACTCCCACTCACACACACACACACACACACACACACACACACACACACACACACACACACACACTTAATTTACTTTACTTTCTCATTACATATCAGGATCTGTCATACAGATAAACCTAGTATAGACACCACAGCTCTCACCACAAAAGATTTATTTGTACCTACTCAGATAAATTAGTGTAATTACTTGTTGATACTTCTCGTTAGTTGTAATTAATTATTCTTCGGTAGTTTTAATTATTATAGAAATACACTATTTTTTCCCATATATTTTTAGGCAAGCAATAAAAAATAACTTCAATTTTTAAGTATTAAACTTATCGGTATTTTTTTAGGTCCAGTATACACACACAACTAGCAGAAAAGGGAGGCCTATAATACAAATAGGAGTGTATAGGTATAAATTACGTAGTGGCCTAAAGCCAGGCACATCTCGTGTCCAGTGGCTTTGAAACCAATAGTTCATGGGCTGCCGAGCGTCTGTTTTTACTTTGGGCGACAAAAATGAGCACAATCATTGACACAAGAATTTTTGTGAAATGGGGGCATAGAATCAACAATTTTACTGTGCCTTAGCACAGTGCAGTGTAGTTTGTGCAAGTGTTAAAAGAATTGATGTCGTTTAGCACCTTTGAAATAGAGTGACTGCTCCCATAGTATTTTTGCAACACAAAATAATGACTTTATTTAAAAAAAAAATTAGCTTATGCACAGGGTACAGAATGTTATTTTGTTATTTGTTATTTAGAATATAATATACTTTACTGCATACAAAAAAAAACTCAGATTTCGCCCACTGGTGGTTCGTTTCAACCGGCGAACTCTTCGGGATAACTTCCTGAAAGCTGCAAGAACACGTCGTCTGACATCGATTGACCTCGAGATTAACAGCGTGCAGACGGCCGTCTTCTTTAACGAACGCCTCACTCGCGAAAGAAGACTATTATTTCGTGAGTGTAAAACCAAGTGCAATGAGGCCGGTATCAAGTTCTGTTGGACAAGTGGTGAGACTATACTTGTTAAAAAGTGCGAAGGCAAGGGGGAGAAAGTTACCAAAATCAGCAGTCTACATGACCTCACCTGTTTCCTTGAGGGAAATGAACCTGGAAGACAAGGCATCTAGATCATCAACAGCTGACGATCTTTCTAGTTTTTTACACTGTTTTTATTTTTGTTCTTGTTAATTTGCTTTGTACACTTTCAAAGGGCTTACACTATAACACTGACATTCTCACTTTCAATCTCACACACCTCATTAAAAAAATTGCATACAAACAAAAGTGCTTTGCAACGGAGAAAAGAGTTTTGTTCTGGTATCCCCACCACTGGCGTTTCTGCAGAACCATAATTCTTAATCTGATAATTCTGTATGAAAATGGCTAACTTATCAATTTTAGATGATCTCGACTCGCAAGAATGTCCATGCCAATTGGTGGGATCACCAGAAGACTGTAGTGGTACTTTTACAAATAAATATAACTTTAAAGTGCTTACTCTGAACATCAGAAGTCTACAAAAGCATTTCGACTTTCTACAGCTTACACTTGCTCGTCTCAAAATGCAACTTGATGTTTTGGTGTTAACGGAATGCTGGCTAAATGAAAACTCGGTACTTCCGAATATTTCTGGTTACGTCGCATACAGAACTAATAAATATATCAATAAGGCGGGTGGGGTGGTTGTATACATTAACAACGCCTGGTATCCCGAGGTCTCTGAACCTGAATTCGATGATGCCAATTGTCTGTCTGTCATCGTAAAGAACAACTTTGGTCTGCTGGCTATTTACCGTTCACCATCATTCAGTAACACGGCACCCTTTCTAAATTCCCTTTGTAATACTATTCATCTTCAAAAGAACACATTGGTTGTAGGTGATATAAATATCGACTATCTCAATAAAGAAGTTGATCAGTCTGTCACTAATTACCTATGCACTTTAGCTGAACTAGACCTCCACCCAAGAATATCGAAGCCTACACGTGGACGTTCCTGCCTTGATCACGTCAATGTAACTTCAAAATTTGATGTTTGTTCCACTGTTTGTAGAAAAGATGCTACTGATCATGACCTGGTCATCGCCGGAGTGGGTATGAAAAGTCACAGACCTCCTAAAACTCAAATCACGAAAACAGACTTCGCATCGTTAAAAGCAGACCTCCAAAACATCGATTGGGCTATAGTCATATCAAAAACAAGTGTTGACGAGGCCGTGGGGTCTTTCATGGAAGTCCTGAACCCTATTATTGATAGACACTCTAAAACTATATCCATTGGCCGGTCCAAGATTATCCTTAAACCCTGGATGACCCCGGGGCTCCTCAGATGTTCTAGGCACAGAGATTACCTCCACAATAAACTCAGGCAAAATCCACAGGATGCAACTTTGAAGTTGGTCTACACACGTTACAGGAATTTCCATACAGAACTCTTACGTAAATTGAAAAACGCACATGATGAACAGGAACTGAAACAAAATAAAAATAACCCAAAAAAACTGTGGCAAAGTATAAATAACATCACTCACTCTAATAAATCTAAATGTAGCACAACTGAGTTACTAAAATCCGGAAGAAATCCGGCAGAATCTTTAAATAAATGTAACGAGTACTTTAGTAGTGTTGGCAAATCGCTTGCAGAAAATATCCTGACCAAAATCAAAGAAACTCAGGGCAGCCTAGCATTAAAAACCAATCTCAATAAGCACCTTTAAATTCCCTATTCATCAAACCAACAGACGAAGCTGAAGTTGAATCAATTATTGCCAATCTTAAAGTAGATAGCGCCCCAGGCATGGATAAAATAACAAATAAACTCTTAAAAGAAATAAAAATGTACATTATAACTCCGCTTACATATATCTTCAACCTCAGTATTTCAGTGGGGTGTTTTCCCAATATTTGGAAAGTAGCAGCGATCACACCAATTCACAAAGCAGGCATTAAGTCTGATCCAAGTAATTATAGACCTATAGCACTCCTGAGTTGTTTCTCCAAAGTGTTGGAAAAATCATCAACAAGAGACTAACAGACTTCCTGGAATCGAACGAACTGCTTTCTGAGAAGCAGTACGGTTTCCGCAAAGGCAGGTCTACGGAGGACGCAGTAACGCACATAACCAACAACTTAGCTGACCTTCTCGATAACAACAAAGCATGCGTTGGCGTCTTCCTGGACCTAGCCAAAGCGTTTGATACCGTCTCGATACCAATTCTTCTCAGAAAACTTGAACTACTTGGTGTTAGGGGTACTGCACTGGATTGGTTTCGGAGCTACCTGACAGGGCGTTCTCAATGTGTTAGGATAAGCGGTCGTAGTAGCAGCCTTGCCGCTGTTGAGTTTGGAGTACCCCAGGGCAGCATCCTAGGTCCAACATTATTCAACGTTTACATAAATGATATTCTGACAGTGAACCTTGAAAATGCAGATGTTACTTGCTACGCAGATGACACGTCTATCATATTTCATGCAGACACATGGCCTCTTGTACGTGACAAAGTTCAATCCGGCTTGCAAAACATCTTGAAATGGTTTGATAAGAACTTACTAACATTAAATTTTACAAAAACCAAGTTCTTGTGCTTTCACAAGACAGCTTCCACAACACCAACAAGCCTATCTGAGATCAAGATTCATGAGTGTCAATCTTCCCATAACGGTCCACCTTGTGCTTGCAACAATATTATTAACAGGGCTACAGTGACAAAATATCTGGGAATATTTTTAGACGAGAGGTTGACTTTCAATGAACACGTTAAGGAGGCCACAAAGAGGGTCAAGAAACTCATTTATGTATTTAAAAACTTACGAGCGGCCGCTGACAGAAAATTACTCACCATGGTATACATAGCGATCTGTGAATCGGTCCTCTCCTATTGTATAACAGTATGGGGAGGATCTGCTGCAACTCGCATGATGGCACTGGAACGCGCGCAGCGCGCGATCTTAAAAGTGATTCTTAAAAAACCAGTCGGTTTCAGCTCTGACGCTCTTTATGCAGAAGCGGGTGTTCTTAGAGTAAGAAGTCTCTTCATTTTAAAAGCTATTACGCGAATGCACCGGATTGTTTTGAATACGACTGACTACCCCGCATTACTGGAAAAGCGGGTACTCTTTGTCGGAATTCCCCGTACTAAAACTGCCTTTGCAAAGAGATTCCCCAACCACTTACATCCCTACCTGTATAACAAGGTCAACAAGGAATGTTGCATCAAACGCTGCTCAGTGAATGAAGCCAAAAGAAAAGTTCAACTATGGTTGCACACAATGTCTTACCTGACCATCGAACACCTGATGAAACCATGTTTGTAATAGCAGGGTAAACACAAACTCCTCATAATCTTATGCACCTACACATACACTTTCACACACTCACACATACACACACCCCATCCCACACACTTTCAAAACACACACAAGCCCTAAACCTAATAGTAATGCCCTTTCTATTCATAATATTATTTACTTTCTATCAAGAATATCTATTGTTTTTCGGTAGTGTTGACCAAGTAACTTTAACATTTTTTGTAACTCGGATGATTCCCTGCGATACAGGCCTAGCCTAGTGTAGGAATCGAACACTGAAATGTAGCACGCATAAATTGTAAACTGGAAATAAATTATTGTTATTGTTATTGTTACAGACAGGCGGCGGCCGGAAGCACTTTCTTGCAGGCAACCTGAAATTAATCTTCGACATAGAGCTCTAAAGACTCCTATAATAATAATTATGCATACGCTACAAACTCTATCGTGGATCAAATGAACGATATTATTTTACAACGATGTTCTCTGTCCCACCCACTTTGTATTGAATCCATGCGGCGCCCTCTAACCGTTTGTTTCTGGTAAGTGGGAATGAGAGCGTCGCTTTACCGCTCCCATCATAAACGATACAGTTTTCACTGTATAGGAGAACCTGTTCAGGTGGGGATTCTCAGACGGTTCTAACTTGGAGTGCAAGTGTGGTGCCGTTCCCCAAACGATGGAGCATTCGATTTCGTGCCCTGCGTGCCCAAGTAGGTACACGCGGGAGGATTTAATATACGCTACTGACAGCGCAATTCTTGTGGCCAATTCTTGGGCTGAGAGGTTTGCCAACGACTCGAAAAGAAGAATATAGTACGTTCATAAACCAGTTACCTATATAATTATTAACTTATTTACTCTTCTAGCTTAGCTACCCAGTCATTTATTATTGTTAACAAAAACTACAATAATATTTGATTAAGTATAGTTTTATTGTGTGTGCTCTACGGCTTCGAAAATTATTATAAAGTAGACAAATGAATTGTAAAATCTACAAATGCCAACTTCATAATATTATGCAAATTTCAGAAGACAAGCAGAAACGAAATCCAATCCAATTTATAAAAACTGGAAGAGGTGGGCTAGCAATACAGATCGGCCAGTACAAGTATATCAAGCACAGGTGTAGTGCTCTCAGAACCAAATGGGTTTGCAACAAGAAGAGGCATTTTCGATGTCCCGCCACCGTCTTCACAGTGGACAACAGAATCGTTCGACACAACATCTACGAACACAATCATCTCTAATTTATACAAAATGCAATGATTATTTTTATCCTCAGATAACGAATGAAATAAAAAAGAATAAGAAATACGTATCGTATGAAAATTATATCTCATTTTTTTTAAATAACCGCGTTTACTTCTGCGCGCGCCAACACTAAGCATTTTAAATCATAATTCAAAGATCGACCTATTACCTAGTTTTAGTTTACATCGAGTGTGGTCTATTTGTATTACAACGCTAAATCAAAGGTCTTATACAAGGTGTTACAAAAGTGCGAATAAAGCCGAAAGGGTGTGAATCTGCTCGTGAAACTGAACAACTTTCAACATAGGTCGAAAAACTATTTAAAAAATTCGCATTCCCATAAAAAATGTAGAATGGTCTCATACAAAATTTACTCGTCTTTTTATAACACCGTGTATATACACGTGTACTAACATACCTATATGTATTTCAGATCATATGTTTTCAGTAAGCAGTCGAGGCCGGCCTGTGTTGATATATGGTGAGCACAGGTACAATATTAACAGTACTGGAGGTCTCGATAGATCTAAAATGCATTGGCGCTGCGTGAAGCAGTCAAAGTATGGATGCCGCGCCTCGCTCGTCACAATCGATAGAATAATTACCGCCTTCAAAAATGAACACAACCATTAACAGATGAAAAGCACCTGATAACAAGATAATCAGGTTTGTTTTTTAATCTTAGCTAAAGATAACACAGGAATATTCTTAAAGACCATAGATAAACCTAAAGTTGAATCAATGTCTGTTATTTCCTCTTCGTGAAATGTTTATCTTGACAAAATCTATCAATTTATTTTTGTTTGCTTTGATTGTAGTTTACAACCATTTTATTTACATCGAACTGTATGTAATTTGTAAATGTAGCATTGTAATTTTTTAAACGGACCTCTGAAGTTAGAAAATTATACGAAAACGAAAATAATTCCGTATTTTTATCACTCTTTTCTAACATTGCAGTTTACCAAGAACTGCTAGGTAATATAATAAAAATAACAGGTAAAGTAACCGCATCGTAAGAAAGCCGTCCTGACAGCTGTCATACACGTACAATTTTTTTCTGTCTCTTTTGCACCCATTTGGTCTTCACATTTCCTGCCTGCTGTTAGGACGGCATTCTCACGATGCGATTACTATATTTAAGTTTTGTACAAATCCTTCCTACAAATACAACTACAAATCCTTATACAAATCTAAAATATTCTTTTTCTAAAATTAACCTAGACCAAAAACTATTGACACTAAAAAGGGACCTACTAAAATATATTTTTTAATAAGTTAAGTGAAGTAAGTAATAATTTATAAAGCAGAAAAAAAGTGAAGTGTGTGTGTAATCTATAGTAAAGTGAAAGTAGCAAAAATAGTATAGCTAATATTCTATTTATTTATTTATACAAGGTGTAAGTGACAGGTCTTCCCAAGCTGAGGAATCGCATTTAGTATATCATGCTCAAATAATCAGCACTTCAAAAAATTCAGTAAGGTTAAGGTAATTAAGGAGATTGTGTATATATTATCTCAATCAATCAATCAATCGATCAATCGGCCTATTGCAGTCCACTACTAACTACTACTACTTGAGTACTATAGTCCTGATGACCTGAGGAAGGTCGCTGGTGGTGGCTGGATGAGGAAAGCGGGTGATCATGCGCTTTGGCGTGCCCTTGGGGATGCCTACGTCCAGCAGTAGACTGCAATAGGCTGATTGATATATTATCTGCTCCTATGTACAATTGTACACGCGTAGCGAGTGCACGGTCGCTGCAAGGTCACTTACACCGTGTATACATATATATAGGTATAGGTTTAAAAACATTTATATCTTTCTTCTTTTTTGCGCAGATGACATAATGTTCACAACAACACGCTATGGCCACCCTGCGCTTATTGTCGGCCAGTATTACTACTATAAAAATAATCGCAGTAAGGGCGTCAAGGCATCGTGGTATTGTCACAAGAGAAGACTTGGCTGCACGGCGTCCGTCATCGTCTGCGATGAAACTATTGTTGCTTACAAAAATGATCACAATCATTAGTACATTATGAACTGAGTCGGCAAACTAGCTTCCTTTTTTCGTGTATAAAAAAAATATGTTTTCTTTTTTTTTCTAATACTCAAAGAACCTTGTCTTTGGTTTATTTAACTTTGCGTTTTAACACAAACACTCGATGGATATGATTTTTATTTTATGAAGGAAAAAATTTTTGCAAATATATTTGTTCTTTTTTGAATATCTATGGATTACATAGATGATTTTTAAAATAATGACAAAAATAAATAATTCATCTAAATTATCAACTAAGTTTTTATGTCTGTAATGGTTAAAGCTTGAAATGTGGCTAACTGGCTAATCTAAGTTATATCTATCTATCATATCCTATTTGAGTCGGTATTTCAATCTGAACATTTCTATGTTTCAGGTCCAATTTTCACTACTTCTGTGTTTGGCAAACCGATTATACAAATTGGAAACTATCGATTCTTCAAGAATCCTCGCAGCAGAGGCCCGAAAGTGCTGTGGTTGTGTAACAAGCATACATACGCGCGGTGTCGTGCCACCCTCACCACCATCGATGACGTCATCATCAAGACCAGTAAACAGCACACACATGTTTAGTTCGCATCATCTCTGATCATCATTGCCTACACAAAGTTTGACTAACTAACCAACCTTCTTTAAATGTATGCGCCTTCATATTTTCTTTGTGATTTCGTGAATGTCAAGTTTAGATCGTTTAAGCCTTCAATAAAGAAGAGAAAATACCCTGGTGTCAGTGTTATAGAGCTGCCAAAGGCCACTGACTTGGCGCGTGTAACGACTAGATAGTAGCCGAGACCAACGGCTTAACGTGCCTTCCGAAGCACTTTTATTTATGCAACGTGATAGCAAAATAACGCAAAACCTGTCGGGTTGTAGGTCAGCCATGAATCTGAACAACTTTTGTTTCAGAAGTTCCACAAAATCATTTTTTATAGCTTCCGTTTTTACGGTATATTTTCACTTGTAAGGTGCCCAGTTATTAGTGTCAAATATTTTCAGGGCTGAAAGAAGAAGTCCTGATCTTCACTTCATAAAAAATGAGATCAATTTACACGTTAGTTTTCAAGTAATTAAACCAAACAACTTGATTACCTAATCATAAAAAACATCACCCTCAACCAGCTGATCACTACTACATTTGCATTCATGCACGCACACAAGCGTTTGATTCGTGTTTACATGAGTAATGGGAGTGTATATGCAGAGAGTGATCTCTTTTTGTCATATAAAATGATGATTTTTTTTATTAGAAAAAAAAACTTTTAAACTAACGTGTAGATTTTAAAAATATTTTTATTACGTGACTACGAGTATTATAAATATTACTTTCAGCCCTGAAAATATTTGACACTAATTACGGGGCACCTTATATTCAAACACTAGAAAGATATTAAAATAATTTATTTTTTACTTTTTTTGCAAGATGATCCCCGATTGATTCAATTTGTATCAAAGTTAAATTAAGTATTTGATTTACGAATTTTTATAAGTAGTGGAACAAAAGTTGTTCCGTGTCATAGGCTGACTTTCCACCCGAGAGGTTTTGCCTTATTTTGCTAACACGTTGTTGTATTGAAACTAAAACAATACCACACAAGAGAGTAATAAGACAGCTACCAATTACAAATATTAATGTTTAAGGTAAAATTTTCACTACTTCAAAGTTCGGTAAACCAGCCATACAAATAGGACAGTACCGGTTCAACAGGACTCCATATAGTAATGGACCGAAAGCCGTATGGAGATGCAACAAGAAAAACATCGCGCGGTGTCGTGCAACCATCACTACAATCGATGACGTCATCGTAAAAACAAAAAATGAGCATACTCATTAATTTATCTTTATTATCGTTTGCTGTGTGCCAGCTGGAGCTGTCATAGAAATAATAAGGAAATCTTTTTCTTTCTTGTCGCCAAGAACACGGGCTAAATCTTACTTGCCCAGAAAGCGGCGAGCAGGTGGTCGGGCACGCGGGACAGTTAGTGAGGTGTACCATGGTCTGCAAGGGTTCTCCACATTCACACACAGCTGGCGTCTGCGCTACTTGAGTACCCCCATAGACACAGGTTATCCTTGCTTCGGCCAACCTGGGTCCTCACCCTATTTAGACTTCTCCAGGTTGGCCAATATAAAAAGGAAATAAAAAAATTATTTTTGTTCTTTTTTTTTCAAAATAGTTATTTATTTCAATGTACTTGAAATATGTTTGCAAAAATTTGTTAACGCTTTCGTAAGACGTAAGTTAACCGTATTTATTTACTATTTTGTATTGTTTTGATTATGTGTTGATGTTATTTTTGACGGGCTAAATTTGTATTATACTATGCGAGTAACTATTATATTCGATTTATTTTTACCTATTCAAAATAAATTTCGACAATATCACGTGTTGAGGATGACAATAAAAAATAATATTAAGAAAATTTAATCATTTTTTTTTTAATATAAAAATGAGAAAGTCTTAGGAGAGAGAGAGCATAATACTCGTAATTGAATATAAAAGTCCGAACAAAAGAAGTGACAGCAATACATAATAACATTGTTTCGTGATATTTCAGATCCAATTTTCACGGCAACACAATATGGTACACCAGTCATGCATGTCGGCAAGCACCGGTTCTTCAACTATAAGTGCAGCAAGGGTCCGAAGGCTGTATGGCGGTGTTACAAACAAAGCCATGGGAAATGCCGTGCGACCATCACCACATTTGAGAATGCCATTATAAAAATCAGTAATCAGCACAACCATGATTGATTAGCGATATTTAATAGTTTAATCGGCTGATTAAATATTGCCTACAGTCAAACTAGGCTTCGCCGCGTTATTTGAGGTTTTTTGGGAGGAAATAAGTCTTTCTCCCGTAAATCTGTTAAGTATATAACATATATATAAATAAACATAAATATATTATGAGAACACCATTATAATAAACGGCAATCAGCACAGCCATGACTGGTATTAATCATCATCATCATAATTATCGTTCACTTGTTTTCTTTTCTCTTTGTATCTTGTTTTTTCGCTTTATATCTGGCATTTAACGATTTTATTTATTACTTTATAAAACTTGAGCCACTAGGCTCTTGGAGCTGTAGATCTATAATTAGTAATAAGTATTTTTTTTTAAGTGACTTAAAATATACTAAAATTAATTAATAAGTAAATTTTTTTTAAATGGCTTATTTATGATTTTTTTATGTTTTCAACCCTCATAATGCTGTCATTTTTTATTATTTCCTAAAACTGACTCGACAAAAAAAAATCTATTAATTCATCGAACCTGCTCACAAAATTTCATGAGAATCGGTTGAGTAACGCGACCTGTAGATGAGAACAAACAGATCGACAGATGGACAGATAGATATACAAAAGCAATTTTGGACAAGCTGAAACGGAGACGCCTCGCGCTCGCTCGGTCAGTTAAGATTTTAAAAATAATTTTTCGACGGCATCTAGCAAATGCCACTAGCTGGCTAAATACCAAGGACAAAGAATGCTTATTCACGGTTGGCACGTTCACTTCTACTTCATCGTGTGGGTTGTAAGGTCAACAAACGATCAGTCCAAAACGTTGGTCTATTGAGTTTCCAAGATAAGCCCGTTAGAATTATGACAGCTGTCATTACGCTTGTAAGTAGAACTTTTTAATAATGGATAACTCGCCCACTGAGCAGAATTGAGTGTGGACGAAAATACCTTTCCTCACAACTGTACGCTATCTGGAAGGAGTCTACGCAAAATAACCTCGATGCAAAAGGACTCGACTTGGAGAGATTCGATGTCAGACGAATCGATACTCGCTGCATAAATCCATACAAATAATGGTATCAGTGTTGTAGAGCCGCCAAAGGCCACTAGCATGGCTCATGTAATGACTAGATAGTAGCCAAGACTAATGGCATAACGTAACGTGCGTTCCAAACTATTGCTATAAGATTGCAAGCAGTCAAACTTATTAAGATAAATATCAGCAACGGAAAATGAACTCTGTTTTCCACATACTTTAATCATCGATCCATATCTGCGATTAAAATAGTGCAAGTATTCTTGCAATGTTTTTAATTCTTCAAGTCCCGTAAAAAGATGTTTAATGAATAGGACTTGGCTAATTTTTTGTATAACTTTGATATTTAAGTTTTTGTTTTAACTAACGGTTTATAACAAATAATAAGTGTCCTGTGTCCTCGATAAAATCATTTATACTAAAAAACTAACTTCATAGATTTAAATTTGTGTGTGTTCAAGGGAGTACTAAAGCGGCGGTCTATAATAGGTAGTATATATTTATTTATTTATATTTATTTAACCATTTATTGTACACATTAAACAAGAAAATGACAATAACACAAAGAAAACCGACTCAACAGGCCTACTTATTTCTAAAGAAATATCTTCCAGCAGACCTATACTTGTCTACGTTTTTGTTGCGTTAGATACTATTAATTAACATTTAGCTGTAAGTTGTATATTTAGTTTTTTATATGCGGAAGTTTATTATTAGCCTAATGAATGACAAGATGATTAGATGTTTAATCTTTGCATTATTTACGTAATTTTAGTGCTGTTAGCTTCCCTACAATATTAAAATAAAATATGTTAATTCAAATCAACGGCCCGTTATAGTCCACTACTGGACTATGAGCCTCCTCCACTTAAGTGGAGGGTTTTGCCATAATCTCCACGCTTGGCAGGCGGGTTGGAGATCGCAGATTAAAAGGTTACTGTATCAGAGAGCGCTGCTGCCCTGTTCAATGTGTAGTCCCTAAGTCGCCTCTTACGACACCCACGGGAAGAGTAGGGGTTGGTGACAAATGTATTCTACTCTGCCGTCAACACACGGCGGAAAATAAAATATGTTGACGTTTGTACTTATAAATTTTTGACATTGACTTTTAGCGTCGGTGGTGTATTGGTTAGGTAGGGCCGCTGCCTCCCGTTCGGGAGCCGTGAGTACGATGCCCGCCTCGTACCAGTGAGTTTTCGAATTTCTAATTCATATGTACGTTTATTCAACGCTCTTGCGGTGAAGAAAACATCGTGAGGAAACCTGCACACTCCTGCGAAGAAATTTGGATTTTGTCCTTTGAAGGTTGGTGTGAAGTCGCACTGGGCCAGCGTGGTCGACTAAAGCCTGATCGCCCTGATGCAGGGTAGGCTTGAGCCCCTCAGTGGGGACGTATGTGAGCTGTTGATGATGATTTTACTCCTTCGTGTTGTTATTTTGAAATTGGATAAACACTTTGATAAAAGGATTTTTTTTTTGTATTGTGTTAGTGAACTCACCCAAAAAATGTAATAACATCCTATGGAAATAAATAATTTTGACTTTGACTTTGACTTCGAAGTGTCACATCACATCCCAATATTTCTATTCCACTTAGAGCACCCGCAAAAAATGTTCATAGGTGCTCTAAGCTATTCAGCTTTGGTTCATAAGTGGAACACATCCTATATAATAGTACCAATTTTCACTAACATCACGATTTGGCATTTGGATTTGGGATTGGACAGCACAAATGCCATCGGCTTGAGAGCTGTAAGCAGTGTAAAGTTACTTTTTAGTAACTTACTGTTCGTGTTTCAGGTCCAGTTTTCACTACTTCAAAGTTTGGAAAACCAGTCATACAAATTGGAAAGTACCGGTTCAACAAGATTCTGCGTTGTAAAGGGCGAAAAGTCACGTGGATATGCAACAAGCATAACAATGCGCGGTGTCGTGCGGCTATCACTACAATTGATAACGTCATCATAAAGACCAGCAATATGCACACTCACGATTAATAGGAACTTTGTTTTCTGTTTTGCTGCCTTGCTGATAATGGCCCCGATTCGGGAAGTCATCAATAAAAGAAAGGTGACGAATTCAGATGAACGAATGATATTATTTTGAATGAATGATAACCTTAAATAAGGGCATAACTGTCAGATTAAGATATTTTTAAGTCGCATGTTTACGTGCTCTCTAAAATTGTGCAATCGACGCGTCTGTAAGATTCAAATTCGATGTTTGACAGCTCTAATATTTAGAATGGCCATCTTCTGGCCCTTTTAAATCTTTAAAGGGCGAAAAGGACTGCCAAATCTAAACCAGAGATTAGAGCGTGACTGTGTGAATCGCTACCAATATAAATGATTTTAATTATTTTAAGCTGGTTTTATTTTGTAACCGTGACAGAAATATGTTCTATATTCAGATTAAAGTTAAGCAAACCTTTTCTAATAAAGTTATACTAATGTTTACATGTTTCAGATCCAATTTTCACTACTACAAGATTTGGTACACCGGTCATGCAGATCGGACAGCACCGGTTCAAGAGATCTAGTAGCAGCAATGATTTAAAAGCTATATGGCGGTGCAGCAAACAAAGCTACGCGGGATGCCGCGCGACCATCACCACGTTTCAGAGTGACATTATAAAAACCAACAATAAGCACAACCATGATTGATTTTAAATAGTTTAAATAATAGTTCCTCGAAGAACTCCATAAAACCACTGACCACACTATGCAGAAATTACAGCTAATGTAAGAAGATACATAAATGGTTTCAAAAGGTGTTATGTTGTGACGCTGTAAGAGAACGGCAATAAGTAAACGGCAATGTATTTTACCCGACTACCGCGAAGCAAAAAGGAAAGTAATTATTTTAGTCGCTATGTATGTATGTATGTATGTATTATTATTAATAATAGTTTAATTTAATCGGCTGATTAAATATTGCCTACAGTCAACCTTGGCTTCGCCACGTTACTTGACGTTTTTTGGAGGGGAATAATTCTTTCCCCCGTAAATCTATTATATAACATCTTAATAAAATACTTTTTTACTATTCATGTCAATTGAAGATACAATACCTAAAATTTACTTTTTCTTTTTATCTTGTGATCTCATTTTATAGTTATTTTAATAACATGATTAACTTTACTATAGGTAATATATAATTTTGAACTTTTGCGGTCATTTTCGGGTTTCCTCAACATAAAAAAATACACGTAACTTTTGTTTTATGCAAAAAATAAAAATGTTTTTATTTTACTTACATATGCTTTGTTCCCATAAATCTAAACTCAGCGTGACTGCAGACCAAATTTTGTGCTAGGTAATTGTGACACCCTGCTCTCGTTTTGTATGAGACTACTCGTATATTATATAAATAACTAGCTTTTCTATCGGACTGAAATTAATGAAAAATAAATTAAATTGGATCCAAATATATGATTAAACTAAAATAACATTTAACATTTTTTTTTTATTTCACAAATATAGTAGCCTATAACCTGGTCGGTATTCTCTTCTACCGATTGGTACAAACCCCATCGAAATCCGTGCAGCCATTCTCTAGTTATAATAAAAGGAAAAACATTCAGTTTTATATATAGTAGACTATTATTATCGTTCGGGTATATAGTAGATAATGTGTAATAACGTCAAATGCACCATCTAAGAACTGCGATTTATAAATTCCTTATCTCGGGCACTATTTATATAAAGATAGATATATATACAGTATTGTAGTAATAATATATTGTGAGTTGATATTCTTCATAATTAAGGATAATAATTTCATTACTTTTATTTTATCTGTTACATTCGGAATAAAGTTGGCTCCATGAACTTGTTTCAGGTCCGGTTTTTACCACTACACGATTCGGTACGCCAGCGTTACTGTTTGGAAAGCACCGGTTCAACAAGTATCATCGCAGCAAGGACCCGAAAATTTTGTGGGTGTGCACAAAAAAAAGTTACGGTTGCCGCGCGACCGTCACCACATTCGAGGGTCATGTTCTAAAAACCAGCAATAAGCACAATCATGGTTGATGAATATTATTTCGGTGTGTATTTAGCTCCTGTGAATTTGCCAGCAGCTAAACTCTTAAAAACAATGGCCTCGATTCGGGATGTCACGCTCTGATCCTTAATTTAAGTTAGTCCGTCCTTTTTACCATTTAAAGATAGAAAAGAGACAGGAGATGGCCATCCTAATATTAGAGCTGTCAAACATCGAATTTGAACCTAATGGCCGTGTCGATTGTACACTTTTAGAGAACACTTAAAACATGCGACTTAAAAATCTCTTAAACTGACAGCTATGCCCTTATTTTAAGATATCATTCATTCAAATTAATATCATTCGTTCATCACCTCTATTTCATTGGTCATAAAAACGAAAAGGATAGCTGGATTTTAAAATTAGAATTAGAGCATGACGTCCCGAATCGAGGCCAATAAGTACCTAAAGAATATTAGCTTTTTACAGAGGTAAAATCTCCAATATTAGTGTGGCTAAATACATTGAAAGTATTCTTTAACACATTTTTAGAATCATTTTTTTTTGTTATGTCTGTTATAAAAAAACTCTGAATAAGGGCGATCATTTGTTAGTTGAATTATAACGACGAAGCTTTTAATTTTTGACATAATATTACTTGCTCCAGATTTTTTCGTGATGTTTTCTTTCACCGTACGAGTCTGTGTATCGACAAGAGAATTATAGTCGACAAAAAACTGGTGGAAGCTAAGCTTCACAGCTTGGCTCATCGTCGCAAGGTTGCCTGCTTATCAGTTTTTTACAGGATGTACTTCGGGGAGTGTGCTCAGGAGTTGCATGAACTCATTCCGCCTTCCCCCTTCTTCCATCGGACGTCCAGATGCACGGCAGGTTACCATCCTTCCTTAGTGACTATTCCTCGCTTGCGCACCAAACGCTTCTCAACACCTTTTATAATGCGTACCGCAAAGGAGTGGAATCTCCTGCCGGCGTCTGTATTTCCGAGCACATATAATCCGACTCTCTTTAAAGCCAGAGTGAATAGGCTCCTTCTGGGTAAGCTCGCTACATCGTAGATCCCATCCCTGCTCTCGGGCTGGATCGGGGTCAAGAGCAAAGCCATACAATATATAAAAAAAAATGTGCGCTCAAAAAAGACAATAGCTGGCAAACTGTAAACACTGGGTATACTTAATTACATATTATTCCGTTTTTTATGAAACTTTTTTTATTGTTATCCAGTTAAAATTATTCAAAAATATCTTCTGAAGAATTTTGACCATTGTAAGAACGCCTTTGTATCATTTATTTTTTATTTTATTTTTTCTTTATTCTTTCATTAAAATAATAATAGAATCAGAATTTATTGTAAAACTTTTTTGGTGAACGTTCATAATTTTTAAAAGGTTATCCCCTTGAACAGAAAATGTATGGTTATAAACGTATTAAAATTAAGTGTTGCATTCCAGTAATAACGCCAATCTTCACTACCACCCGGTATGGTAATCCAGTCTTGCAAATCGGTCTTCACCGGTTCAACAAGTATCATCGCTGCAAAGGTCCAAAGGCTTTCTGGATATGCACCAGATCCAAATCTAAACGGTGTCGTGCAACCATTACTACAGTGGATGACGTCATTATAAAAATTAGAAATGCGCATTCGCATGTTTAATTTGTATTTTTTTTTATTTCTGTTTTAATTATAACGATTATGTCACAAATTCTGTGAGTATGATTTTTGTATTTTCCATTAGAAGATTTTTGCTATTAAAATATTATTTTCTTCTCAGTAGCTTTTTAGTTGTTTTTTTTTATTTATTAGATTAGATGTGAGACGCAACATGTAAACAAAAGTTTGTAACGGAACCAACCTAGCTCTATTATCAATATCACAAATGTTTTTAATTAAATTAACAACAAGTGCTAATTCAATTACATGTAATCTTTAATAGTTACATGTAATTTACGGGCGACGTCTCACAAAGGCCCTCTGTACCACTGGGGTTCCATAGGACAACAACAATCTTTAATAGTAACTCTACCCAATACATCAATGAATACACTTAATTAATTAACCAATTAATTTAATAAAAACGAATAGAAATTTACCGGATTCTGCCTACGCCTTTGGAAGTGAAGCATGACTTTTTGAAATGTGAAAAATTAATGAATAAATAAAAAATTACAACTAGTGAATACAGTTTTGTATACGGAAGACTAAGGTTTTAAGAAAATATAATTTGTTTTGGAGACTGATTCTAAAATTAAAATTTTAACAAGCTGCGCCGTGCTCTAGAATAATCTCGAAAACGCGCCCGAGCTTATTATGTTTTCGAGATTATTCTGGAGCACGGCTATCAACTATCAAGCGCGCGCCCCCGCCGCGCGAACAAGCCCTTCAGGTAGAAACCGCTCCTGCCGCCGGCGGGGACGCGGATCTAATAGTAGAATTATATCAGTAAGACCCAGGGGTCATTCTTAGGGGTCATTCTTCTCCGACTCGCTTCTCGCCCTGGCAACGTTCTGGGCCTAGGCCCAAGCCCGTCTGAGGGCGCCGCCCCCATATACTTAGTCATTTCCTAAGGGGTACGAGCCTGCTGCTCCCCCGCCTCCGCAAGTCCGCGCCCGCTATATTACCACTCTGGTAGAAATAGCGATTAGGTCCATTAAAAAGAAACCACTCTCATTTACCTAGCACAGTCTCCGCGTACGTTTGCTAGGTTAAAAAATATTTGTTAGAATGATTTTCTTTATTTTATGTGAGGATTCGATAGTACAGTTGTGGTAAGCTTTCTGACTGTGTTTCATGATCCTAGGGGTGATTCTATCGTGGGTTACTTTGGCGTTTCGTAACGTAGTGTAAAGTTTTAAATAAATGTTTGGCTCATATTTAAACTCAGTAGAGTAATCTTTAGTTTCAGGTCCAGTTTTCACTGTTTCAAAGTTTGGGAAGCCGCTCTTACAAATTGGAAAGTACCGGTATAATAAAATTCACAGGCAGAAGGGCCCAAAAGGCACATGGGTGTGCAACAAGCATAGCTCGGCAGGGTGTCGTGCTACCATCACCACCATCGATGACGTCATCATAAAATCTTTTAATGATCACACTCATGATTAATCTTTATTTTGTTTGCTACGTGCCATCTAAAGTCCCACTTAAACCAAGGAGTTTTATTGTGACCGATCATAAAATAATTAAACAAAATGAAGCATGTGTTGATGAAGATATATTAAAGTATTGAGTATATAGATATATATTTTTTTACTTTATTGGTAAGAAACAAACGGTTACTTACAAACAAGTATACATACATTGAAAAATAATAAATTAGATTGTAAACCTACAACTGTAGGAAACTTCCTTAAAGATATCCATTGACGTCACATTTCGTTTCGACGGTGACGGTTCAATGGTGACGCGTTTTGTAAGTTTAAATTTCCCTCCCTTATTTTTCACTATAATATAATATTTTCTGTGTTTAAATGATAACTAAATAAAAGAAATACCTTTTAAATATAATGTAAAGACAATAAAGAATCTAGAAAAAAATATTTGAGACAAATTAAAATTTTATGCATATTCCCTATTGAGAGGGCTCTCAAACATGGAAAAAAATGGGAAGGCTCCTGGCGAAGATCGAATCACTTCCAAGCTTCTCAAAACAAGAGGTATTCCAGTACTGAGAAAGCTAACGGAGCTATTTAATTCCGTCATAGCCAATGGAACTACCCCGAAGGCGTGGAGTGAGAGCGTAGTGGCGCTGTTTTTCAAGAAAGTAGATAAAACGCTCCTGAAAAACTTCAGACCGATCGCGCTCTTAAGCCACGTCCATAAACTGTTTTCGAGAGTCCTCACAAACCGTCTTGTCGCAAGATTTGACGCCTTCCAGCCTCCGGAACAAGCTGGGTTTCGAAAAGGTTTCAGTACCGTAGATCACATCAACACAGTGAGACAGGTTACACAGAAGTCGCAAGAGTATAATCAGCCGCTGTGTTAAGCATTTGTGGACTACGAGAAAGCCTTCGACTCCATCGAAACCTGGGCTGTTCTCCAGAAGTTCTTTGCAGCGATGCCAAGTCGATTGGCGGTACGTGGAGGTACTGAAGAAGCCTATACAGTATGGCGTCGATGTCCGTCCAAGTATAAGTCAAAAACCCATCCAGTTGCTCAGAGGAGTGAGACAGGGGGGTGTCATCTCTCCTATCTGTTCTCCAACGCACTGGAGGATGTCTTCAAAACCCTAGACTGGAACGGATTGGGCATCAACATTAATGGCGAATATCTCAGTAACCTCCGCTTTGCCGACGATATAGGGATAATGGCTGAATCGTTGCCGGATCTGCAAAAAATGCTGCACAGTCTCGCTGCCTCATTGTCAGTCGGTCTCCGGATGAACTTGGACAAGACTAAGGTTATGTTCAACGAACTAATCATAAAATTAGTAATTCGTTTAAAGGCAATTGTATACGCTATTACAATAAGGTCCCTACTGATATTAAAAACTTGCCTTTAGACAAGTTATCTTATAATATAATATAATATTTTATAATTATAAAACAGAAATAGTATAAACAAGGTTACTATAGGATATCTGATTACTTATTTACAGATGTCCATGGGAATAGATTGTTTGAGTAGCAGGGTTTTTCGATATATAATAAGCATTAATTTTGTAATTGACAATATTTTATTTAAAAAAGAAAACGCAAAAGATGCGACGACTGTGGAGTTTCTTCGGTGAGCTCTTCTCCACAGATTCCACCATAGGGGATCGGACTGTTCACCATATTTATTAATTTACCATATTTTATGAATTATTTTTAAAATATAGATTTGTAGTAGACGATTCGCGAAGAAAAAAACAGAATCCGTTGAAAAACGATTTTTTGTATGGAGATTATATAGCGTTACTAACAAATGACGTCACAAGTGGGTATGTCTGTGGGGAGTGGGTCAATTTTAAATTATTTTAGTGTTCGATAGTAGAAACTAAGAAGTTTGGAATTATAAAATAAAATAAAATAGTCCGATCCCCTATTGTGTTAGTGAACTCACCCAAAAAATGTAATAACGGATCTAAGTGATGTAATAACATCCTATGGAAATAAATAATTTTTGACTTTGACTTTTGACTTTGCTGGCCACGTCTGTCGCAGAACCGACGAGCACTGGAGCAGACGGGTCTCGAATGGAGACCACGCCTCGGGAAACGTAATGTCGGACGAATTCAAATTTTGTGACTAAAAATAAAATAATTCCTAATTTACTATACTTCTTTTTCTTTTTATTTAGGCTTTTTCAGTTGTTTGGTTTTCGAGATTGCTTACCAAAGCTTTCATTTAAATATAACTTTATTTTATATTTTGTTAAAACGGTCCAAATGCTTTCCATGGGAAAAATCGCAGGTACAGCGCGTGTAACCACGGGCCTCATTCCTTCAATTTTGTTTATCTATTTGCAGTGCCAACTTTCTCAACTACGAAGTTTGGGAAACCAGTCATGCTGATTGGAGGTTATCGGTACAACAAGGTTCACAGCTACAAGGGCACGAGAATGAGATGGAAGTGTTGCAAGCAGTGTTCTATGGCGCGATGTCGCGCTTCCATCACCACCGTCAAATCCCACAACGTGCACACGCATGATTAATCTGTTTAGCCCACAGAGCAATGGTCGCGCCCTACTAGAGATGCCTTATCAACACATTTCATACAATACAAGCGTGTCAGGGGGCGGCACCATTTGGGTCCGTTTCACACAGTCACAAGTAACAAATTACAAATAAAATTCGATGTACATTGCGTAGACAATGTGATAAAACTATAAGGCAAATTGGCAATGCAATGAATATCAAATTGTATTCCACGACTTTTGAAAGGCCGCGTATGTGATTTTCGCCTACAAGGCGGGCGCGGCTTGGCACGCGGTATTATTATTACTTTCGTTTGTGGTTTAGCTCCTCTCAGACGCGGCTATAAATATGGATATCTCATCGCCTACAGTTAGTATGTAGTTAAGGGCCATGCAGCCGCTGGTCAATATTTGAACGTCAGTGACCACTTGAAGAAGAAGTGTAGCAGACTGAAGTGTACTTAGCTGAAGTGGTAGTGGGCTGGCCACGTCTATCGCAGAACCGATGAGCCTTAGATCAGACGGGTTTTCGAATGGAGACCACGTCTCGGGAAACGTAGTGTGGGACGCCCCCCAGCCAGGCTTGAAGACGAAAGCGGATGATCGTGCACTTTGGCGTGGCCTTGGGGACGCCTATGTCCAGCAGTGGACTGCAATAGGCTGATTGATTGATTGACCACTTGACTAGCCATATCGGCTTCACTCCTGACTCTATATAAATTGTTAGCGCTCTATATATTGCTTTATATATTTACTAAGACTTAATAAATCCACGTCTGTGTAGAGCTTTATCGTTTTGTGCGTGTCACTGGTGGGCACTGTAGATGTTTCCGTATTTGGTTGTTTTCTTATTGATTTCGCCGCTGCGTCTCTTGCGTTTACAGTATGTATTACAGGTCGGCTGCCTCAAGCTATGAAATTACGGAGTGCGGTTAAATATGATGACTGTGGTAGGGGGTAAATCTAGTTCTATATCAAACGTTACTGTAGATATATAATCATTTCATTTCAAAATATACCTTACTACATAGTAACTTTTAGACTTATCTTCACTGGTGTGAATCCTAGTCAAAATGTGTAGCGAATCTCACGAGCGACGCGTTCGCGTAGCAATCGAGAATCGCTTGCGAGTATGCTCGTGGGAGACAGACTTTATAGATTTGTAGGTGTACGGGTCATAGAAATAATATTAAAATGAACTGAACATTGTTTATAGGTCCAATTTTCACTACTTCAATATTTGGTAAACCAGTTATTCAGATTGGGCCGTATCGCTTCAGCAAGGATTACCGTTCCAAGGGTCCGAGAGCCCTATGGATTTGCAACAAGCAAAAGGTGTGTCGAGCGACCATCACTACCTTGAATGACGTCATTATTAAAACCTCCAATGAGCACACTCATTAGGCTTTCCTCTACGTGCCACATTATGTAATATTTCTATATGTTTTGTTGTTATTTCTGATTAATTAGTTGGAAGTAGTTGTTTTGTTTAGCAAATTATCCTTATCTTCCTTTTGTTTGAATTAAAATTTTGTAACTAATAAAAATAAAGTAATTCCTAATTTACTTTACTTCTTTTTCTTTTTATTAAGGCTTTTTCAGTTGTTACAGGTTTTAGTTTTCGAGATTAATTACCAAAGCTTTCATTTAGATACAACTTTATTTTGTATTTTTTTAATAAATAAAATTTAATAAATAAAATAAATAAAAAATCAAAACAAAATCAAATTAGAAGTTTTAGCGAGGCATAGATCTGATTGTAATTTTATAGATTTTTGGAAGCATATTAAAAAATTTAACTGTAAGTCAAGTTTGCCTTTAAATGTGGAGGGCAAAGATGGACAGGTTAATATTGCAAATATGTTTAAGAGCGTTTTGTTGGTAGTACTCAAAAGGACGACAACTTGAATTGTGAAGTTACTAGGGACGATGGTCTGGAGGCGGCGCGGGCGGCCGGTGATGGCGCGGCGGCGGCTCTCTCTTTCTCGCCGGGAGACGTGTGTGACGCGCTCCGGGCGATGAAGCGCGGGAAGTCGCCGGGCCGCGACGGGCTCAGCCTCGAGCACCTACACCACGCGGGTGGGGGAATATGTGATGTTCTGTCTTGTTTTTATAATGCCTGCTTGCAGCATAACTATATGCCTATCGCATGTTGCGCGTGTAACCACGGACCTCATTCCTTCAATTTTGTTTATCTATTTGCAGTGCCAACTTTCTCTACTACAAAGTTTGGGAAACCAGTCATGCTAATTGGAGGTTATCGGTACACCAAGGTTCACCACTACAGGGGCGCGAGAGTGAGATGGAAGTGTAGCAAGCAGTGTTCTATGGCGCGATGTCGCGCTTCCATCACCACCGTCAATGACGTCATTGTTAAATCCTACAACGTGCACACGCATGATTAATCTGTTTAGCCCACAGAGCAAGGCTCGCGCCCTAATAGAGACGCCTTATCAACACATTTCATACAATACAACCGTTTCAAACCTTTATAACTCGGTCAATTTTAAATTATTTTAGTGTTCGATAGTAGAAACTAAGAAGTTTGGAATTATAAAATAAAAAAAAATAGTCCGATCCCCTATTGTGTTAGTGAACTCACCCAAAAAATGTAATAACGGATCTAAGTGATGTAATAACATCCTATGGAAATAAATAATTTTTGACTTTGACTTTTGACTTTGCTGGCCACGTCTGTCGCAGAACCGACGAGCACTGGAGCAGACGGGTCTCGAATGGAGACCACGCCTCGGGAAACGTAATGTCGGACGAATTCTAATTTTGTGACTAAAAATAAAATAATTCCTAATTTATTATACTTATTTTTCTTTTTATTTAGGCTTTTTCAGTTGTTTGGTTTTCGAGATTGCTTACCAAAGCTTTCATTTAAATATAACTTTATTTTATATTTTGTTAAAACGGTCCAAATGTTTTCCATTGGAAAAATCGCAGGTACAGCGCGTGTAACCACGGGCCTCATTCCTTCAATTTTGTTTATCTATTTGCAGTGCCAACTTTCTCAACTTCGAAGTTTGGGAAACCAGTCATGCTGATTGGAGGTTATCGGTACAACAAGGTTCACAGTTACAGGGGCGCGAGAGTGAGATGGAAGTGTAGCAAGCAGTGTACTATGGCGCGATGTCGCGCTTCCATCACCACCGTCAATTACGTCATTGTTAAATCCTACAACGTGCACACGCATGATTAATCTGTTTAGCCCACAGAGCAAGGCTCGCGCCCTAATAGAGACGCCTTATCAACACATTTCATACAATATGTCAGGGGGCGGCACCATTTGGGTCCGTTTCACACAGTCACAAGTAACAAATTACAAATAAAATTCGATCTACATTGCGTAGACAATGAGATAAAACTATAAGGCAAATTAGCAATGCAATTTATATCAAATTGTATTCCACGACTTTTGAGTACGCGATTGTCATGTCACCAAGACGGCCGGCGCGGCTTGGCACGCGGTATTATTATTACTTTCATCTCTAGTAGGGCGTGAGCGGCGAACGATTCCTTGCACTGTGGTTTAGCCCTTCTCAGACGCGGCTATAAATATGGATATCTCATCGCCTACAGTAAGTATGTAGTCAAGGGTCACGCAGATGCTGGTCAATATTTGAACGTCAGTGACCATTTAACTAGCCATCGGCTTGACCCCGACTCTATATAAATTGTTAGCACTCTTTATATCAGTTAATCAAATTACCTTATTTTAAATAATTGTTATTTTAAAAACTCTTTTATAAACTCTTACTTTATAAGCACTTACTAACCTGATACCTAAGACACAGGTATTTACTTACTTAGTTTAGGAATCATATTGTTAACTCAGCAAATTGTTTTATATTAATGCTTACAACTTAGTTTTTATTTTCTTATTGTGTAAATTGATAAAAATAATATTAATTATAAATTTTACTTAGTATTCCTGTACAATGTTTATATTAGCCTAAGATTTCACAGAATAAAATCTTTATCTTTATCTTACTATATATATTTACTACGGCTTATTAGAGCCACGTCTGTGTAGAGCTTTATCGTTTTGTGCGTGTCACTGGTGGGCACTGTAGATTTTACCGTATTTGTTCAATCAGATTTAATCAATCAATTAATAATAAAAATGTTGACTAATTAACTTCAGCCTTTAAGGTGAACCAAGTTTCCTCCAAATAAAAATCGTAATAGTGCAAACGCCACCTCTTTGGAGTAATCAACATCAACGGCCCGTTACATTCTACTGCTGGACTATGAGCCTCCTCCACTTAAGTGGAGGGTTTTGCCATAATCTCCACGCTTGGCAGGCGGGTTGGAGATCGCAGATTAAAAGGTTACTGTATCAGAGAGCGCTGCTGCCCGTTCCCTGTTCAATGTGTAGTCCCTAAGTCGCCTCTTACGACACCCACGGGAAGAGTAGGGGTTGGTGACAAATGTATTCTACTCTGCCGTCACTACAATGGCACTTTGGAGTAATAATAATCAATAATGTCACGATATTTTTCTCGAGATAATGATATGGCAAACATTATCATTTAAGTTAGTATTTATGTATATTTTTTGTACGTTGAATTTAAATAAATTATTTCTCATTTATCAGCTGTTATCATGGTATAAATTAAAAACGACATGATACGCCTGTCTATTAGGAAGTACAAAAATTTAGCAATACAAAACTTCGCAAATTTCAGATTTGGAGTTACACGAGTAGCAATTGTATTATGAGTGTCCCGACAAAGTATACCTGTACAAAACTCTGCATCACATCACCTATTTCTAACTGTAGTTATTGCGTTAGTAGAATAGTGCCTAATCCATCTTATATATTTCCTCAACAATGTAAAATTTTATAAAATGTAAAATTTTACAGAATAATTTGATTTGATTCTGCTATTAGTGTTTATGATTTTGTTTTGTTTTTTTCATAGAAACGTTCCGAGTGTTGACCACTCAACGCACATAATCTCAATGTAGGAGATTGAGCGCTGAGTTTCCTATGTACCCTATATGTTTTTTTGAAATAAATAGATTTTAAATTTAAATATTATTTTTTAACATTTCATTTTTATTTTGTCCCGCAGTATTTTTTTCCAAGACCCGTTTTGGGAATCCATTAATCCAAGTTGGTCAGTATCGATTCATGCAGGCGCAGGCGCAGAAGAAGTCGTTGGGTTCCCATGTACGTTGGTTATGCGTCAAATATGTTTACGCCGCCAAATGTCGCGCTTCGATAACTACATTAAATGATGTCATCATCAGTTCTAAAAATGAACATAATCACTAGTGACTTATCAATTTATTAATATTGTTTGTTTTTAAGTTGCATCTAACTTTGTTAAGTTAATCTACAGTCACCACCAAGTGGACATTCCTAATAACAGTTATTTTTTGTATACGGAATGTAAGACTCGTACAAGCCCGAGTAATAGTACAAATGGAACTAATTAAATGAGTGCCATTTGTACTATCAGAGCGAGTTATGGCACAATTGCGATAAATTAGTTGTATCGTCAATGGTATAGGCCAATGGTACAACTGGGCCGGCGGCGAAGAGACGGGTCTCCACAAAGATTCAGAATTATGGCTTTCTTTGGTTTCATTAATTTTAAACATGACATTGCTTGAATGCAGCATCAATTTATTGCAGAATAAAATGGATAAAAATATATGTGCATACACAATATGTGCATGCATACACAAGCCCGATTTCTTTGTTAAAATTAATATTACTGAACTATTTTCGTCTTCCGATAATTTAAGTGTAATATTTTAATAATTTAAGTGTATTATTCGAACACTAAATGAAGGTAACACTGACACACACACACAAACACTAAGAACACACCACATAACAAAAACAACACAACACCAACATACACAAACGCAACACACACCAACACCAAGTTACGGTATATTCTTTGAAATAATAAAAATAGATGCTGTATGAAAATAAATTTTACAATAGACACAGCAGGAAATGTTAAAGCAGCAGACTACAACATGGCTGTAAATATTCTAAACGTTAAACCGAAGCATAATTTTAAATGTCATACAAAATTAACACATTTCGTTTCTCCGCTTGTATAATTAGTTTTTTGTAATTTTGTTTCTGTATGAAATAAATACAACTTTGCCTTGCATTGAGATTTTTTTGAGAATTAGACAGGTTCTATTTTAATTTACCGTCGCGTTATTTTTTATTGAATGTTATAAGTAAATATTGGAAATTGTATCCTGTACTGTCTTCTAATAAATTTGTTTGATGGCAGCTATTTTCAGTTTCACGAGGACAGGAAAGCGGCGCTTGCACATAGACGGGCATCGGTTCTCTTTGCACCAGAGGGAAGGCTCGAAGATTCGATGGCGGTGCGTTCACAAACGTGATGGATGCCAGTCCTTCATCGTGACCACCGATGACGTCATACTTAAGATGCGCTCTGAGCATAATCACCCAACAAACCACTAATATAGTCACTGGACTACAATATTTTCGTTGCCGTCAAGATTTTTCCCGAGCAATATCACTGAACTAAAAATAACATTCTCGTCATCACAGGTGATGGCGTCATCAAGATATATAATAATATTTTTAATGTTCATTTATATTTAGTTGAATTATTATTATTAGTATATTATGAATTATTCAAATTAAATGAGGTTTACATCCTCACGATGAAAGCTGACTTCGAAATCATTTTTTCGCCGCTTCAAAGCTCATGGAATTTTGTAATTCATGACACAACATACTATTTTATGTGCTCATAGTTCAGCGAGTAAACACATTGATAATTAAGCAATTTGATGATGTTTAGTGTGCGAAGCCAAAACACGTTTGGAATAATATTTAGAAGCCAATTAATCTATTAAAGAAAAATATTTTAAAAAGAAAGTAGGAATAAGGCTCGCTGGAAATACATGTATAAACATAGAACAGAAGAGCCAAAATTTGACCTTAAAAATATTATGTTGTATTACATTTGGTTTTGTGTGGCCATGACATTTATTAGAAATTCTCGGCGTACGTAGCTCAAGTTGATGCCATTGGAAAATCCCTACTGGACATGACTTTGCTTTTGGATTTATCTATCAATATCACTGAAAGAACAATTTTTACCTTTAAAACCCTTTATCATACCTAACTGATTCGAACCACCTTCTTACAGGTGAAATAATTACGTTCAGCAGCGGCATTCAAGCTCTGTTGTTGAGTAACTATACGTACAACAGAAGAAGGAAGACTTGTGAGAACTGGCGCTGGTACTGTAGCCACTACCACCAGGGCTGCAAGGTCGTGGTGGTCACCACAAAAGACCTGGTCGCCGTCAAGTATCAAAACCACCATAATCACCAACCGCGCATGGTTTTCAAAACCGCTTCTGGGTTCTATCACAAACTTTAATAAAAGAAAGGAACTTTTGTGATCGAAGATTACAAAATATGAAGTTACACGGACGTTTGACAAAACTATATATATTTTTAAGTTTAGGTACCTGTGGATATTTAACTTCATTACCATGTAGACGTAATAATTTTTAATATTTATGTAGGTACTATAAGTGAGTTATTTTGCTTTTTTTTAATTCAGTAAATACACATCTGCGTCTACTCTACAATCTTATATCAGCTGTTTGCTACCCATAGTACAAGCTTAGCTTAGTTTGGGATCAGATGGCCGTGTGTTAGATGTTCCCACTTTTTTTTTAAAGAGTACGTAGTTTAACTAAATTGCTTCTAATCGTTTATGTTATTTTATAGGGCCATTAAGAAAAGAAAGCAGATGGAAATACTTGAGCAGCTGGCGAATTCTCCAAATAAAGCCTTCCAACATGATCTATTCAAGACAATACAGCAAGAAGTTACTACTATAAGCAGTTATGATGACGCAAATGACTCACAACCATCTATCTCCGCTGTCTTACTTGATATTTCAGCCAACAATGTCGTGCCATCTGGAACCTTTCAACAAGTAAGGGATAGTATCAGTTCTGGAGAGGATTTTTCACCTTCCAACGAGGAATGCGTTCCAAACACTGATGGAGATACTACGGATTGCGAATATCCAGAACGAAGACAGCATTGTATACCAGAAACAATCAGCTCTCCAAATGACAATGAAGAAAATGACAATGAAAGAAAACCGTGAATCTGACCCATCATTAAGCGTTCGTGAAAAGATAAAGAGTCGAAAAAGGTCCAAAAACCCATGTACTTGGAAGTTCAATATTAGCACGAGCAATCACAGGAAAAGCATATACATCGAAAGAAGGAAAAGTTATTGCAGGAAGAATAATGAAACCAGCTTGCGCTTGCAAATTGAAATGTCAGGAACGAATGTCTCAAAATGTTAGAACTACCATCTTTCATAAATATTACGATAAAAATATGTGCTGGGATTCGAAGAGACAGTTCATTATATAAGCTAAAACTGCTAGACCTAGACGTCGCAATCCTGACCAACCACCAAAAAGATTATTTACTTTGAATTATTCATTCTTAGTAGACAACAAGCCTGAAAAGGTATGTAAAAAATTGTTTTTAAATACCCTGGCCATATCAGAGACAGTTGTACGAAATACTGTAGTACTGTAATACTCCATCCATCCACACGCACACACATAGGTACACACTTATTTCTCACTTTAATTTTTCAGTGTTTTTGTTCACCCAGCTCCCGTGATGTTTTAGATGTTTTAGTTGTTTACTAAGCAGGAATATAGACAGCCTTCTTATTGTTATGGAAGAGCGGGGCCTCCAAACACAGGCAATGTTTTGCTTAAATGGAGACCCCATCTTACTAGTAATTTAAGACTTTTCAAAAATAAATTATCTTTTATCTTTTTATCTTACTGTAAAATATTCTTCAGATGGATTTGTACAAAAAGACAGATGAGGAAGACACCCACCGCCTAACAAGACAGCAGAAGCTGTCAAAGTCACAATTCGCAAGCATATCGATATGGTGCTCAAATATAAAAGCTATTACAGTCAAAATAGAGCTAAAAGATTGTACCTTGAAAGCCATCTGAATATTGAAAAGCTTTATTCTCTCTATGTTGAATTCTGTCTTCAAGGGGGATAGCAAAAGCGTGGCTGTACAGGCACATTTTTCAAACTGAGTACAATCTGGGTTTCGACTCTCGAACCAATGAATTATACTTGCGAAACTAGCGATGATTGCGATGCCTTTGTAATAAAACATAAGAATGCTGCAGATGAAATTGCCATTAAAGCACAACACTGTACACATTTTTGGGAAGCCGACGAACGCTATCTACTAAAAGCACTTGACAAATCTAATAAGATGGAGAGTCATTGAACAAAAAGAATAAGTTTCTTTCGTCAGAAATTGTGGACTTTAAATTTTACAATTTTGAATTTCTATACTGGCACTTAATATTGAAGGACACTGAGGTACGATTTTAAGTACGAGTATGAAGTATAATATGAGCTGTTGATGATGATAAACCTAGAAATTCAAACAAGCGTTTTTACCATCAAAGCTTACTATATAACCTTAGAATAGTACTATAGTGTGGGATATTCACAGTTCTTCGTTATTGGTCCTATTTGTTTTATCTGGAATTGGTAATCGAAATTCAAGTTCGCTCACGGGTTCGCTTCTCTGTCAGTTCTCGGTGTTTGACGAATTTTTGTTCCCGCAACCGAACGAGCTTTTGGGAACCTCTCGCGTATTGCCTTGCTGAGTGCTCTTCTCTATCTACTGAAGAGTGCTATCCCCGCTACCTCCTCTCCGTTTGTTAGATTCAGTGTATACGTGCTAGTTTAATAAATGTATAGTTGAGCTTTATACGTGTGCTTATTATTTGTATACTAGCTGGACTACATTTATCATAGTACAGTACGGCTACTCACCCCGCCCCACGGTGATGGATCGGCGGAAAAAAGTCCTTTTTTCAGAGTTCAACTTTAGGCAGATTTTGTATCATTAATAAATACTACAGTCTTCAACAAACAATGCTATATAATTTTTTTTTATTTTTATTATTGTGTTATTGGTTAAATTAAAGGCTAAAGTCAGACTTTAAAGAAACGTTATTTATTTCTTGAAAAATATGACTTTTTTTGCTTAGTTACACTAGATAACCAGTGTATTTAAAAAAAATATAAAAATTACTGGTAATACTACATACATTAGAGCATCTAAAACTAAATTTATAATTTGAGGAAAGTACTTAGTATTAATGTAGTATCGTTAGAGAACAAAGCATTTTTTTTTTACATAATTTCTTATTTCAATCGACCATATCTAGCTTGCGGCGCTTTCCGGCGGTGTCTTATGTAGTTTACGTGATAGGTACATTCCTATAGATAATTAACAAATCACTTCCAGCTGCTAATATCTGCTAACCTTGTTTTTGTAGTCCTATTAGTAAATGAGCTTCATATTGCCTACATTAAGAATTATTTTTTTTAATGAGGGTAAATTACCTAAAAAAATAGTAATGGCTATAAAAGGGATAAACTTTTGTTTTATTTTTCATTACTTGTTCATAACCGGTACAGTGATAACAAATTTTACACTAAAATGGCGAATTTTACTATTTCTAACGACAAATTAGCCGAAATTGCTATCGCAAGCGGTCGCGATGTCAATAAGTGCGTTGAAGTTATTAAAAGCAATCATACTGATTTATCGGAGATCATGTTAGTGAAAATAAGTGAACATTTGATCAAAACCTTTTTTCCCAAATTTACAAAAAAGTGGAATGAAGCAGCTCGGAATAAGAAGTTCTTTTTTGCTAAAAATGAAAAATGGCTGTCAGTAAAGTTTACGGTTCTTAATGAAGATATTGCAGCAGGATCATCAAAACGATCTCACAGTGGAAGACCAGAAAAACCTATCGATGAATGTTGTGACCGAGCCAAAAGGTATAAAGTTAAAAAGCTATGCGAAACTGTCCAACCTGAATTAATTGCTGCAGCAGCTAAGAGAATAAGCGATCAATCAACAAGATGTGAAGCATTTAGTGCGGAGAAAGCGTGGGCATTAATGTTAGATGCATCATTAACAAGGCATCAATATGAAATTCTTAGAAAAGCTGCAAAGGAAATTGGATGTGATATTTTTCCAGCTTATCATAATGTCTTAAATGCAAAGAAAGATTGCTATCCTCCTCATATAGATGCAACAGAAAGCTACGCTTACGTAGGTCTTCAAGAATTATTAGATCATACTGTAAAGAGGATATATAAAACAAAAACTGACGATGAATTGGCAAGTATGAGTGAGGAAGTAACACTTTTATCAAAATGGGGTTGCGATGGCTCATCGGGCCACACTGAATACAAACAGTCATTTGTCGAAGATGGTGCTACAGATACCAACATATTTCTAACAACATTAGTTCCGCTCCGTCTTAACAACAAAATAAATAATTCTTTGGTGTATTGGAAAAATGAAACTCCTTCTTCAACCAGGTATTGCAGACCAGTACAGTTTCAGTTCATGAAAGAAACAACGGATGTCAGTAAAAACGAGATCTCAAGAATGGAAAGTGAAATAGCTAATCTAAATCAAACAACGATTTCCATGAACAACAGGATTTTTAGAGTGACTCATGAACTTCATTTAACCATGATCGATGGTAAAATTGCACAAACAATCACAGATACTTCTTCTAATGCAGTGTGCTATATATGCAAGGCGAAGCCGACTGAAATGAATAAGCTGGAACATTTAAAAACAAAAGAAGTAAATACGGACGCTTTTAAAGTAGGCCTTAGTCCGTTACATGCAAGACTGAAATTTATGGAATGTATTTTGCATATTGCCTATAATAAATCGTTTAAAAGCTGGAGAACCAATGCCAACACGCTGCCACTTAAAGAAGAGGAGAAGAAAAAAATACAAGACGAGCTTTTCAAAAGATTGGGAATTAAGGTGGACTTCGTTAAGCAAGGAATGGGCTCGTCGAATGATGGAAACACGTCAAGGAGGTTTTTTGATAATGTGGATATAGTGGCGGAAATTACAGGAGTCGATGAAAGGTTGATTCATCGATTTTCTATAATATTGCAGACAATCAACTCCGGGGCTTCAGTTGACTCAGAAAAGTTCAGGAAGTATTGTGAAGAGACTACAAGACTGTATGTTGGGTTATATGACTGGTACTATATGCCAAATACAGTGCATAAGGTTCTAATGCACGGCAGTCATATAATTTCAGCTGCTGCATTGCCAGTGGGAATGTTATCTGAGGAAGCCCAAGAGGCGCGCAACAAGGACTACCGTCGATACAGATTAAACCATTCTCGAAAATGCTCACGTGAATTGACGAACGAAGATGTTTTTCACATGCTTTTGGCTTCTTCAGATCCGTACACAAATAGTTTAAGGGCTATGCGTAGCCCAAAGCATTTGCCCTTGCATGAAGATGTAAAAGCTTTGCTGCATGGAGGAAATGAAGAATGATCCTCAAACTTAATTTAATGATTTTTATTCCTGTTCATTACTGTGTATGTATTTGTATGCTTTCTTTGTATATATATATTCATTATTGTATATGTCTTAAAAAATGCACAAAAATTAATGATTTAATTTATTTTGTTATTTATTTTTTAGTTTTCTTTCATTTACTGCTTTTCTGATTTTTACGATACTATAATATAACTAAAACATTATGAAAAATATGCTTTCTTATTATTTTATGAACTAATATCCAACATTTATAACATTCCCTTTCTATAAAACAATTATTTCCGCCGCGCCATACAACGTCCACCACTGTGCGCCCCACCAATCCACGCTTCCTCACCCCACCCCGCAGTAGGGGGACGAGTTGGGACTATCGAAGTAGAAAGGTACTTTATTGAATCGCGAAGGGAGTGGTAGGTTCGGCCACCTACGCAACCGCAGTTTCGTAACCGGTTTCCAATAAACGCGGCGCTTGTATGGAGTGGCCAAGGTGTGCTATAGCGTTAAGGAGTTCCTAAAGTGCCATTAGATTTTAATTATTTTTAAATCACTTTTTATAATATATTAGATAACTTATTTATTTATGTAACTTACTTTACCTACTTTTACAAAATAAAAATACTTATTATTGGAATTGGTCTAACGTGATGGATGAGTAGCAATGTATGATTAATAAATAAAGAGGACAAATAAGTGTGCGGTTAATTGCCACCATAAACCGCACTTTATTTTTTCGTAAACGCCACGATAGTTGTTGAAAATACTAGTGTTACACCTGTTTAAAGGTTTTACATTAGTTTTGGATAGATAATGTATTAATATAATTCAAAGTCAGCGGTGATACTTGTTTAGCTCACTCAGTTCGAAGACAACCTAGATTGTTGAAATTGTAACTTGTTTTTTCAGTGACATGCTTGGTGACACATAAAGGACGAAGGGTGGTCCTGATTGACGGGTTCACATTCTACTACCATTTGTCAAGAAGGACGACTGAGCGCTGGGCATGCCCCTTGCGTTGCACTCGTAATGCCCAGATGCAGTGTAAAGCCACCTTCGTGGTTAACAAGAAAAACAACACGATTAGTCGCCTCAACAATGCCCACACGCACCCGCCACTGCCTTACAAAATAGTCAACGGATTTTACTTCAGATTGTAGTCTGTAGCCTACACGACGACCATTCAATTTTAATCCATGCGAATGTTTAGTTTAATTTTAGATAACACGATGTATATTTATTTACCATTGTTTTAATGTAAGATAAACCAGTACATAGTATTACGGTTTAGACCTCCTGATTTTATAGTAATCACTAGCTTTCCGCCCGCGGTTTCACCCGCGTTACATGAGTTTTCCCTTGGGAATTAAGTGTTTTCCCGCGATTAAAAGTAAACTATGTCCTATTCCAGGGCCTAACCTAAATGTGTGCCAAGTGTCATCCCGATCCGTCCAGTGGTTCAAACATGATTCGGCAACAAACATCCAAACATCCAAACTTTCGCATTTATAATATTAGTAGGATTAGAAGAACTTATTAGAAACAAGTTTAAAAAAAGAAAAGATCATTATATAGGAGATCATTATGGAGATTTTCAAAATAATAAATATATTTTTTGTTTACATGTTTTTTAATATTAATTTATTTTGTTATACTTTGTCGTAAGTGAAACTAGACGATCTCGGCATAAAATTTTATTGCATTTTCAGTGGGATTCATATGAACTTCTTGCGTGCATTTGTTGGCACACACAAGAAGCACTGTTATAACGATCATCATGTTTGATAACCTAAATGATGCTATTTTTTAAGATATCTTATTCTATTCAGTGCGTTATGGGATGCAATGTTGGGTAATTTTCATACAAATTCTTAAATAACATCCAGCAGTGTTTTGTTACTCGTAACAAATAAAGTTCTAAAACAAACTTCGATATTTGTATATAAATTAAATTAAAGTGAGATTCCTATATTCGAATAGGACAAAATCGTCTTCCCAAGGGTGTCGTAAGTCGTAAAAACGATTAAGGAAAGAGCCGCCGTGTGGTTCCCTTCCCGGCATTACAATTGGACCAACGCGTCTTCTCATTGGTGTTGTATAAGGCGACTAAGAGTAGAGTCGCCGTGTGGTTTCCGGCATTGGAGTAGGACCAACTGGTCTTCTCATGGGTGTCGTAAAAGGCGACTAAGGGAAGAGTCGCCGTGTGGTTACCAGCATTCTTCCCATTGGTGTCGTAAAAAACGACTAAGGGAAGAGCCGCCGTGTGGTTCCCGGCATTCGAATAAGAGCAACCGGTCTTTTCATGGGTGTCGTAAAAGGTTACCAAAAGAAGAGTCGCTGTGTGGTCCCGGCATTCGAATAAGAGCAACCGGTCTTTTCATGGGTGTCGTAAAAGGTTACCAAAAGAAGAGTCGCTCTGTGTTCCCGGCATTCGAATAAGAGCAACCGGTCTTTTCATGGGTGTCGTAAAAGGTTACCAAAAGAAGAGTCGCTGTGTGGTCCCGGCATTCGAATAAGAGCAACCGGTCTTTTCATGGGTGTCGTAAAAGGTTATCAAAAGAAGAGTCGCTGTGTGGTCCCGGCATTCGAATAAGAGCAACCGGTCTTTTCATGGGTGTCGTAAAAGGTTACCAAAAGAAGAGTCGCTGTGTGGTCCCGGCATTCGAATAAGAGCAACCGGTCTTTTCATGGGTGTCGTAAAAGGTTACCAAAAGAAGAGTCGCTGTGTGGTCCCGGCATTCGAATAAGAGCAACCGGTCTTTTCATGGGTGTCGTAAAAGGTTACCAAAAGAAGAGTCGCTGTGTGGTTCCGGTATTCGAATAGGACCAACCCGTCTTCCCAATCCCATGGGTATCGTAAAAAGCGACTAAGAGAAAAACTGCCGTGTGGTTCCCGGCATTCGAATAAGAGCAACCGGTCGTTTCATAGGTGTCGTAAAAGGTTACCAAAAGAAGAGTCGCTGTGTGGTCCCGGCATTTGAATAGGACCAACCCGTCTTCCCAATCCCATAGGCATCGTAAAAAGCGACTAAGAGAAAAACTGCCGTGTGGTTCCCGGCATTCGAATAAGAGGAACTGGTCTTTTCATGGGTGTCGTAAAAGGTTACCAAAAGAAGAGTCACTGTGTGGTTCCCGGCATTCGAATAGGACCAACTCGTCTTCCCATGAATGTCGTAAAAAGCGACTAAAGAAAGAGACGCCGTGTGGTTCCCGGCATTCGAATAGGACCAACTCGTCTTCCCATGAATGTCGTAAAAAGCGACTAAAGGAAGAGACGCCGTGTGGTTCCCGGCATTCGAATAGGACCAAGCTGTCTTCCAATGGTTGTCGTAAAAGGCGATTAAGGGATTTGGGGTTAATCCTAGATGGCAGGCTGTCAACCTAACACTGGGTGCACTAAAAAAACTTGAAAATCAGTGTAAGATGCATATATGCCGAACTCAAGTTGTTGCCAAACGTGGTTTTGGTGTATGCTCCTTGAGAGGAAACTAAAGCCCTGCTCCCTCTTCGGGCGTATATGGGCGTGATCGTGTGTATGTATATTCTAAATTTATTAAGTTAATTTGATAATCTTTTTGTGTTTTGTCATATATTATATCTATTATAAGAAGATTTATTTTTATAAATTCATGACGTTGAATGCGCCTTCGGGCATAAACATTTTTTATGTGTTTTTATTTAAATATTAATCATGGTTCCTTTATATACCTAATATGATTCATTTTCAGTGACATTTCTGAGAACACAAAGAGGAAACCAAATAGCGATAGTTGACGACTTCACGTTCACATTTCACCTGTCGAGACTGTCCACAGACCGCTGGGCATGTTCAAGCGCCCACAAGAACTGCAGAGCCAACTTCTCAATTTTAAAGAAAACGGGACAAATCATCCGCTTCTTCAATGAACACACCCATCCTCCACCTGCTTATAAGATATGCAATGGAATGTTGTTCAAATTGTAAAGAGAATAAGTAATGTTAATAAGAAAATAACCTTTAAATGGCTTTAATAATAAAATTGTCAGCAGATTTGATAATAAATAAAATTGATTGATAATGATTTAATTAATTAAATATTAAAAAGAAAATAATCTTAAAACCCAATAAAGCAAAAAAAGAAAAAAAGCAATAAAGTGTTTACATACACCCTTCTTCAATGGTAAAGGCATCAGCTGATTTAGCTAAAGTGTCTTTATTTATGTTTCAAAATTGTCGTTTTGGTCAGATTAAATTCACTTTTTCGGCCACCTTGTTAATGACGTTCTTAATATATTTTTATTGTTATATATTTTATATGATTATTTATAATTTTTAACATTAACTAATTATGATGCCGTGCGTGATACATTGCAAAAACTAATCAATGTAGTCAATATTTGATAAAATCTTTATGTTTTATCATAATGTGTAATTAATGAAGTATGAGCATAATTGTATTGTACACTTTTTGAGGCTGTATTTTGATTTTTCATAAGTTTTTATTGACATTGAGGGAAATATCTATGATCACAGTAGCATAATTTAACGAGTTTACGTTTTCATAACACTTTTCGAGCATGTCCGTGGAAAGCTAGGCGCGTTCAAAAAATAAATGTCAATTTCAAAGAAAACGCGAAAAATGACGCTACTTCAATAAACATATTGTAAATAATAATGTAATGGAATATTATCTTTTATTACCATGCCATAAAGCCGGAGGACGGTTACAAACTTATATCAATTATGTAAAAACTTTTAAAATCTTTTATGGATGAAAATTATATCGTATTTTTTGTGTTTATGCCTTTGTATTATTGACTACTATATAAATCTAATTTTTAGTGAAATTTCTGCAAACACAAAAAGGAAAAGAGATAGCGCTAGTCGACGACTTTACGTTTTCATACCACTTGCCAAGAATGTCTACAGACCGCTGGGCGTGTTCAGAAGCACACAAGAAATGCAAAGCGAGCTTCATAATCTGCAAGAAAACAAAAAAAGTAACCCGCTTGTTCAATGAACACAACCATCCTCCCCCAAAATATAAATTAAGCAAAGGAATATTGTATGTCTAATCTTATATTATTATCAGTAATAGAGCTAATTCAAGAAGTTACACCCTAATCCTTAATTTGACTCGTCGTCTGTCTGTTTCACATCGAAAAACTGATTCGATTTTTTGGAGACAAAAATAATTTACTACTTGAATCATAATTAGTCCTGAGAAAAGAAAAGATTGTCTGATCCGTATATACATATAAACAAGTTTAAAGGTAAATAAGCTTGTAATCTTCTCTTTATAATAAGCTCTTTAGCCACGTCAGTTGAGCTGATAGTTTGAATATCATTTATGATTCAATATAAAAATTTATCAGTGTTTTATACATTGTGTTTTTGTTATTCTAAGTTATCCAAATAGTAATAATTACAATAGGTACAACCAAAGCTTTATAATCAATAGTCAACTTACATTTTAAACAAAAACTTTCAAATTAATAAATGTACCGTCATTACATTAACTAAATTGAAATATTATTATTAAGTAATCGCACACTCGATTGCACGGACCAAGTAGGACCAAGTACTTGGTCCGTGATCAAACCACTCATCCCAGTAACGAAAAGGTCACGATGTTCACGGGCGCCTGCCGCAGTGGAATTCTAATGCCCAGATAGAGATTATAGTACTGCATGTTGCTGTTATTTATTGTTATAGCTGTCCTCAATAATTAAAAAATATTTTCCAGTGAGATTTGTGCAGACACCCAATGGCCGCAACAGGGCGTTGATTGACGGTTTTAGATTCTACTTCCACAAGTCTAGTAAGAACCTGAATCGCTGGGCTTGCACCAGCGGCCGCGCGAGGAATTGTAAAGCCACCTTCTCAATCCACAAGAAGACTGGAAAGATCGTCAATATCAACAATCAACATAACCACCCTACAACGAATTGTCGAAGTATATTCCGTTGACTATTTTATAATTCATTGCATACTCACTTGGTGAATAAATAATAATTATACTTTTGTTTATTAATTATATAGGTAAAAATGCGAATTAAGTTCCCAGAGGAACTTTTCATAAAAAAAATATAAACTTTAAAAAAATAAATTTATTCAAGAGAAATTACATGTTTCGCGACCGCGTTATTCTGTATGACTGACCGGTGGGCCAGGCATCAACGCTCCGGTGCAGCGCGGCTTATCGGTAAGAAATGGTAGCGTAGCGTCTGCATTCCACGTCAGCGTAGCGTCAATGTAAGTATAAGAGCTACAGTCTATTACTAAAACTTCTAGATATGAAATTACTACGGAAACCGTAGAAAATACTAAAAGTGAATGTAGAGCCACATAGAGTTTACATAACATGCGTAACTATTATGTTTTTTTGAAATATTTAACTATTGTACTATTTTTGGATAGGATTTCATGTTTAGTATGGAATATTGTTTTTTTGTGTTGCAAATAAATAAATTCATATTATTATCTTCGCCAATCAATATACTTAAACAATAGAATACTGCTTGTTGTTATTATTGTTCTCAGCTTATGTCCTCAATAAAATGAAAATATTTTTCAGTGATATTTGTGCAGACACACACTGGCCGCAACAGGGCGTTTATTGACGGTTTCAGCTTTTATTACCACAAATCAAGTAATCTCATGGATCGCTGGGCTTGTACTGCCAACGGCCATCGCAAGAGTTGTAAGGGTCGGGCCACACTTATCGACGGCGATCGACGGTTTGCCTATACAAAACGCGCGCAAAGTATGGAAATCCTTTCGCATCATTCGCCGCGTCCGATGCGAAAGGATTTCCATAATGTACTTTTAAAACACACACACACACACACACACACACACACACAAACTGTTTCTAAACTGTTACAATGTAACAAGAACACGGCGCTTTAGGTTTAAAATAAATAATTCTTAGTCTTACAGCAAACATATTGCCAAACTTGGTTTTAGTGTACGCTCCTGGGTGATCACTAGGGCGTTGCTTACCCCTTCGAGGTTTGAGCGCGATCTTTATGTACCTATGTATTCCAAAATTCAACCAAATCCGTTGAGTACTTTAAACGTGAAGGGGGAACAAACATCTAAACATCCAAATATATTTTCACATTTATATTATTTGTGTGATTAGTGTGATAATGTATGTTACTACAATACATTTGCTCTACCTTTAATAACTAAGATTAAACGATTTTGTATTTTTTACTAAAAGAAAATATGTGTTCAAAATTGGAAAACACATAGCTAATGGTTTTGAAACTTGGTTTCGAACGTGGCCACAGGGGCTACGTGTAACCCTAGCCACTTACACAACCGACTACTCACTATAGAATATTTTTTCAGTGACATTTGTGCCGACGCCCAAAGGCCGCAACGCTGCGCTGGTGGGCGGCTTCACGTTTTACTTCCAATTTTCAAACAAGTTTACGGATCGTTGGGCGTGTCGCCATTGTGTATTCGGAAAATTTTGCAAAGCCAACTTTTTGATTGACAGGAAAACCAAAGTGATCACCCGCCTCCACAATGACCACAACCACCTGCCACCTGTGTATAAAATAATTAACGGAATGTACTACAAAATAGGCTAAAGTATACTAATTATCTTGTATCTGTATACAAATAGTTTATACTTCTTTTTTCGTATGGTTTAGCTATACGAGTAAGATCTCCAACCCTGGCTTCGCAAAACTTGATGTCAGAATAATTAAGTCGCCAAAACCATGCAACAACCATGCAATGGCTCATGCAACATATACTTGCGAAGATTATAGTTAGAATAAACAACGGAATAACTTGCCTTCCGAAGCACGAAATCATCCTACTTTTTTATTAGAATAGTAAATCAATGAGAATAGTGATTAAGTCTGCATAATACTCGTAACATGATATTTTATTGCTATGTATGTCCGAACCAAATTGAAGACAGTCTCACTAAATTATTTGGACTTCATGGTGTCCTTCGGAACTTGTACCCAGAATCTCTGGAATGAGATCGTACGTTTTAAGATTCTTTCATTCCACTTTTATTTGACTGTCTTTGTTTGTGTGCAAAAAAGTTTGTTTCATTTTTTCATTCATTTTCGTTAGTGTTAATTTTATTATTTTGCAGAATGTGTTTATGATTTTTTATGATATTTTCATTACAGTGCTAAAGCACAATTAGGTTTCAGTGCTTATTCTTGTAATTGTAAGTAGTATAGCTGGAGATTTTTAAAAGGAATATTATGATTTTACCTTTACACTTCTATGAGTGTGAATTATGAAGTTCAAAGTCTAGCATAGTCTTGTAGTGCTAAAATATAATAATACGTTTATAAATACTCGTATTATTACCCGTAACCCGTACCCGTCAAAATTGACGGTTTGAAAAAATTAGAAACTGTAAGTTAACCTTAAAAACCTAAAACTGAGGATAACATGATCATTTATTTTTTCTCCGTATCCAGTCTTTAAATTCACTCTAGCTTATTTACAATAGCAGTATGATAATAGCCAAAAAAGTAAAGTATATTCATTCATTCATTCATTCTAAATTCTGATCCTAAACATATACTTTCAAATTATTGTCTGTCAATTTCAGATGTTGGTCATTACCCGGCACTATACCACCTTATTTCCGAAAAAGGTTCAAAAAGACACAGGAAATACTGCGTCGTTTGCAAGAAACGCACAGGAGCGTATTGTAAGGCATGTAAAAAGCCCTTGTGCACATATACTTGTTTCGAGCCCCACCACAACAGTAACAAGTAAGTTACACAGAGACTCTATCATAAAACACGAGAGATGATTTGGGTGCCAGATAAGGGACAGGCTAACTACACTAAAACACGAGAGATGATTTAGGTGCCAGATAAGGGACAGGCTAGCTACACTAAAACACGAGAGATGATTTGGATGCCAGATAAGGGACAGGTTAACTACACTAAAACACGAGAGACGATTTGGGTGCCAGATAAGGGACAGGCTAGCTACACTAAAACACGAAAGATGATTTGGGTGCTAGATAAGGGATAGGCTAGCTACACTAAAACACGAGAGATTATTTAGGTTCCAGATAAGGGACAGGCTAGCTACACTAGAACACGAGAGATGATTTAGGTTCCAGATAAGGGACAAGCTAGCTACACTAGAACACGAGAGATGATTTAGGTTCCAGATAAGGGACAGGCTAGCTACACTAGAACACGAGAGATGATTTAGGTTCCAGATAAGGGACAGGCTAGCTACACTAAGAAACTTGCAGATAAGTGTTCGTAAATTCCTTTAGGTGCGTATAAGACGAACCCAAAAATATTTCCAAACGTTGCTTAGCGTTCCTGAGAAAAAAGGTCTTGACAGATTCACAGACAGATGGACAAAGAAAGAGATCCTATAAGTGTTCTTTTTTAAGTTACGGGATAAAAATAGGGTTTTCGTTAGCTTTTTAACTTTTTGTTTGATTCGAAGATGCTTATGGTTTATTTAGTTTTTTGTTTATTTCTATACCCTTCTCTATGAAGAAATTACATTAAAAAAACTTGTAGTAGTAACTACTCAAGTACCGAAATATTAAGTTTTTTGTGAGGACAATTTTCAATGCCTTTACTATTTTTATTGATCTCGTATTCAAGTTGAAACATACCGTTGTATTTCTTTTTGACTTGGAGCTGATAATCTCGTTACTTATAACAATTATGGCTGTTGTGTAAAAAATGTATGGCTGTGTAAGATATTGTAGTTTTATTTAATTATGAACCTAATGAGGTGTTTGAAATACGAAGGTAATAAAGGATAAAAATAGTGTTTAGTTTTTCAATTTAATCGTCTTGTATTTAAGCTTTAAAAATATTTAATAATAGGTATGTTATCTAATTTGTGTGTACAGCATGAACGTAATTAGATTCAGAGCTTTTGGTATCTGGTCTTAGATACGCACTATAACATATCTAGGTCTTTTTTGCAGTGACTATTTATTCAACAACCAACGATAGTTGTCCTGTGGCGGTCATATCCGATCATTCGTTCATCTATATTTGTTCTACTAAGCACAAAGAGC